>JBBCBC010000014.1:7313969-7913969 GCA_037126765.1 Stenogyne calaminthoides
ACGGCTATGTGAACGGGCTAGCATTTCGTGAAATAGCTTCCAAGATGCCATCTATCTAAGGCTTCAACAGAAAACAAACTCTTTATATCAAGACATGGATGAACCAAGGAGAGATACTAATGGATGTTCAACCTTAAAGTGCCAGAGGATGAAGTGGAAGTTAAGACCTAAGACTTTTGTTCTATCGATTATTTTTTATTTTCATCAGAATCGTAACTCTGATCTCATATCAATGAAAATTTTATTCAGCGCCAAAGACAATATCTCATTATCTTTTTACGTTTTTAATTACTTGATATGCCGATTGTTTAGGAAAATTGTTGGTGAATAATTACTTGGTTTGTAATAGATAAATCAGTCTAAGGATAGGTTAGGCTTTTCTTAAATATAACAAGATGGTTTTCAGATCATCAAAAAGGAAAATACGGGAGATGAATTTAATAAAGAAGTTTTGATTAGATCCCAAAAACCCCTAAGTATGAGCATGTTCAGATAATCTTGATAGTCCGAAATGCTCTCAAAGATAGATGAAATTCAGAAGATATCTCACAATGTATAGTTAGCGATATAGATCAAAGATCTTGAAGACACCGAAGACTCAAAGAAGTCAACAAGACACCAAGACTCAAAGAAGTAAATGGCGACAATCAAGACTCCCGAAGTAAATCAAGACATCAAGACTTCCGTGAAGTTGTCAAGACACCGAAGACCAAGAAGAATCGAAGAATCAAGACTCAAGAAGTCGTCAAGACACCAAGACTCAAGAAGTTGTCAAGACACCAAGACTCAAGAAGTAATCAAGACCAAGACTCAAGAGTTAAGACATCAAGACTCAAAGTAGAAGTCATTGAAGACATCACATCGCCAGAGTTCTGAAGACTCAAGAAGATATCGAATACTCAAAGATAACCCTAATGTTCAGAGGCAATCGTAATAATATCTATCTAAGACTACAAAACCGAGGAAAACGCATATGTTCAAAAATAGATATCATTTAAAACATTCTAACTAGCATAAAAATAACTAAGTCTAAGTTGTTTTGGCCATTGTCTCTATCTGCAGAGATTGACAAAAAGAGTCATTTTGTTCATTCACATTCACCAAGACAAGAACCAATCAGAGAAGACAACACTGCATTTCAATCGACATCGAAAAGCGGCATAAGGAATTATGTCAAGAAGATTTAAGTTCCGCATCGCAAAATCAAAGACGGCTATACGACCGTATATTTCCTAAAAACATGCAAGGAGTGTTCAAACCCTAAAAATAGTCGCTCATCAAAACACCGTAAGAGTGGAAGCTCATAAAGCTATTCTTTCAATCTGATAATTTTCAAAGAGTGACCTTTGGTGAAGTTGGGCATAAATACCAAGACTTTTTACATTGAGAGTGTTGTTGAAATTTCGTAGCAACTCAAGAGCTCATTCAGATATTGCAAATTGAAGCACTGAAAACCCTAGAATTTCCCAAGTGTTTCACATTGGAGAGAGCTCACTATTCTAAGCCTAGATTGATAGATATATCCAAAGCTTAGAAGAGATATCCTACCAGATTAGTTCTTATTGTAAAGGATATCTCACCTCAGTCGAAACTAACCCATAACCCAAAACCCTTTGTTAAGGTAGTTTGTGTGTTTTGTTGGTGAGTTAGAGTTGTAAAGAGTGAGTAAGCTACAAAGGAGTTAGCCGTGAACTCTAGAGAAGAAGTTAGTAAGTTACTAAGGGTAAATTAACACTTCAGGTGTTTTAGTTAGTAAATCAGTGTTTTCTATGTAAAAACTCAAGGCAGAAAGTGAGTAAGCTATGTTGAAGAAATTGAAAGATTTAGGAAGTTGGTTAAGGAATTTCTTAAGACTGTGGAGAGTGGACGAGGAGCTTGAGTCTCCGAACCACTATAATTGTCGTGTTCTTCGCTTTTACCGCATCGCATTTTTATCTGCTACATGTTTTTCATCAGCATATTTCAATGATATTCATTGGAACCAATCCACCGAATCGCATAAAAATTGGTCACAACCTAATCACTGCTTTTTATTAAAAGAAAAGATATTTTAAAGAAAGCTAAAAACTATATAAACTTAGTACCAACCATTCTTCACACACTTGAGTAAAATAATAGAGGCTACTAAATCGAACTAACTCTACCGAAAGTGTTCAAAGAAGATAATTATCCATCCAAGCTCCTTGATCTCCGAGCAATTCAGATCGCCAATAATCAAGCTTCAGCAAGTACCGTGATCATTGTCTCAAAGAGACTTTCGACCAAGGCAATCCGTGGCTTCTCAGACAAAAATATCGTGATAACCACCCATCCGGACCAAAGGGAAAAAAAGGTTTGAAAATTCACGCAGTATCCCCCATACACGCAGTGAGACCTTGCTAGCACCGGACCAACAAGGGTATCGAGCAAAGGGTTCATTTTGACCACTTGTTTCGGTAGCCATAGTCTATTTGTCAAAAGACTTGGTGGTCTGAATAGACCGGCGGTCGACATCTTACAAGGCTCAATCATCATGCCTTCTAAGAACTTCCTATGTTCTCCGAGAGAGCTATGACCCATGGAGACCGAGAACGCAGCTCATCTCAGATTCAAAACATGAAAGAAACGGGAGAGCGTGTTTCAAGGACCATTCAAATTTATCATAGTAAATCTTAATCATCGACATCGAGACAAATGATCCCAGGGATGAATTTCCTAAACCCCGATGACCAACTAACCCCCGATGAGAGAAAATTAGTTAATCCGACTATATCATAAAGATACTTTGTATAACACTATTGATGATGGTGTTATGGGAATGATTTCTCAATGCGAAACCGCAAAAAAAATATGGGACACACTTTGTCGTTATGTGTCACAAGACAAATCATATTAAAGTAAAACAAACTTTTTCATTTTATTGAAAGTTTGATGGCTTTGAAATGGAAGATGATGAGTCCATTGACAAACTTGAGGTCGATTCACTAAAGATCATGAATGATCCGAAAGTGTTCTTGGAAAAAAAGATACCCCTGAGAGAAGTTAGACCGAAAATTCTTAGAGGATTGTTCTAAGAAATGGATATACATGCCGTGGGTGATTGAAAACACCAAAAGTATTGATTCCATGCCATACCAACAAGTTTTCTCCGAACCCAAAGCTTATGAGTTTGGATTGGACGAAAAACTAAGAATCGACAAAGAAAGATGATTCTTCATCTACCATGAACGTGGCTTTTTAAAGCCAAAGAGAAACCTCAGAAGCTAGACCACAATTAATATCAGAGTCGAGCCGGTAAGGAGGGTGGAAGTACAGAGGGGAGAGTGAATAGACTTCCAAAACTTTTAAATCTTGGATCAAAGGTGTGAATTGCAGACACCATCGAGGCCGTGTATCGCCAGATCGATGTTCAATCTACCAGTCTTTTGGAGGCGATCACTCGATATCCGTCGGTTTAACCCAATGGTCACGAAGTTTTTTTGCCCGCAAAAAACCAATTTTATCAACTGATCAAGATAGTTTTCAACCAATTGACTAAGGTGTCAACACGATCGATCGATTGCTTGGTGCGCATCGAGCTTATCTTAGAATATGTATGCTTGCTTAAAACCCAAAATTGTGTGACTTGTGTAAAGCAATAAGAAAGCAAGTAAATGACACAAACGACTTTTTATAAGGTTCGAGCCATTTAAACCCGGCCCCACGCCCACTCTTCCCTTAACACAGGGAACCTTAACCTACTTTAACTCTCAAGGACTTATATCCTTTTCAGATGGCCGAGATGTTTACCAAGTTCTCAATTTTTATAAACTTAACTCAAGGGACTTATATCCTTTTCGGGATGGCCGAGATGTTTAATGAAGTTCCCACTTCAAGCTTAACTTAGGGACTTATATCCTTTTCAGGATGGCCGAGATGTTTATCGAGTTCCCACTTACAAACGTGAATCCGGGGCCGGGACTTATATCCTTTAAAAGGATAGCGAGATGTTTAATGAGTTCAAGACTCTTCTCATGACTTAACCTAACTTGTGTTTGGGTAAAGAAAGTTTCGAGGTTCCAAATCGAAATCTATCCTCGATGCTTTAGGTAGCCAAATGGTAGTGATAGATTTCTTGCTAAGAACTAATGGGATGAACACTCTAAGAATAATCTTCAAATGTAAAGGTTCTTTTCGAATCCGAGATTTTGGTTGTAGCTTTAGCTTTTTTGTTGTGTCTCCGTGTTTGTTCTTCTTGTTTTCACTTTCGTTGGTGCTTGTTAATCATCAAGTGTCCTATTTCTTCAAAGTGAAGATCGATCCCATTTTATGTAACCTCGAAAATCAAAGAGTCGTTGAGAGCAATTTGAATTTTGCCATATTAGGTAGGTTGTAGATATGATTGTGACGTGCTCGATTATCGGCATGGCCGTAGGCATCATTAGCGCCATTTTTGTCCGCAGCCATCGTATCCCGCAATGTCGCCTCTTTTTGTACACGTGTCGCTTTTCTTGGTTTCATGAGTTTTATTTTATGAAATTGTCCGTTGGGATTTATTGATATTCCTTTTTGTAGAAGATTCAATTTTGTCCTGTGTATCATTTTGGTGTCACAGTGTGAGCCGACTTGATCATATAACTGGATCACCACCTTGATTGAGTCTTCGATGCACATCATTTTTAGCTTGAATATGCGACTCTGGCAATGTAGGTCTTCGTGTTTTTGATCTTGAGTGTCTCGAGCCTCCTCAAGATTCAACAGATCGAATCTTCGCCAGTTTGTTCTTTGAGTCTTCGTGCTTATCCGAGTCTTCGTGTTCATCCTAGCCTTCGTGTTCATCTCGAAGTCTTGATGTTTATCCGAAGTCTTCACTTCATCCTCGAGTCTTCGTGTTCATCCAGTCTTCGTGTCTTCGTTTCACCGATCTTCCGACTCTTGCCTTCGATTACGCTTAGTCTTCCGATCATCCTGACTATCCGGGTCATCCGACACATCGACTGACCTATACATATTGAGTTCCTCTCAATATGTGACCTATCTTTACTTGAATATCTATACATTTCACCGGGTCATCTTAATCTGATTATAAGTCATTAGTCGCCTAACAGTCCGACCGGTCCTATTACAACCTCGCTTTGGAACTTCCATCAAAACCAAGTTACATATTTCCCAACAATTTCCTTTTTGACGGAACCAAAACACTTAAACAAACTTAATCGTAAAAAATGTATACCATGAATGGAAATGTAGATGATGCAACAAGACATGCCTCGTAAGACAATGAGATATTGTCTTAGAATCAATGAGATGTAAAATTTCATTCTTATAGGTGTGTGCATTGTAGTATACATGAAAAAGCGACTCTATCATCCGATTCCAAGTTGTCTTTTCAAAAACTGAACATTTCATAGTGGGGATGCCAAACATCCTCGTACATCATTTCAGATAAATTTTGTCCACTTTTCTTTCTATGGATTCCTCCTTTTTCAAAGAAGTCCATAGTAGATATTCTTGAATTTAACAGATCTAGTTGTCTTCGACGTTAGGTGGAAGAAGTGGTTCAAAGGGTGGAGCCGTATTAGTGACATGATCTTGCCTTCTTTCATCATCATTGGTAGAAGTCTGGATACTTGCTTTCTAACCAGCCTTTAATTCATCATCATTTTTCACCGATCTTGATGAATTGGAATCTTCTCCGTGATGTAGACGCTACATAACTATTCTCCTCCGATTTGATCCCATTCGAAAGCAAATCTTATGCACGTAGAATGCCTTAACATGGTGCCTTCTGGGCATTCTTTCTCCCAAGAAATCTCCTCTGAAATTTCGTTTTTCCTTTTTCTTTCCTGATAAGCAATGTTCAAATTTGCCTCTGCTAACTTCGCTTTGATTAAGCCTCTCTTGTTTCGATCTTGTCTCTATTTCTGAACTTGTTCGCGAGTCATCCCCAGCTTTTGGTGGAGAATAGTTGGCCTTGTCTCTCGATCTTAGATTTGCTTTCATCATCTTGCCTTTCGCCTTTCTTCCTCCTCGAGTTTGTTCAAAGTTCATCTTGTTCGCCTTCTTTCACTAATTTCTTAGCGAAGTTCAAGCTCTTGGCCTCGATCATCGATTTCCATTCTTTTTCTGATCTAACAAAGAGAAGTCTTCAATCTTGTCGACTCTTGCAGTTAATTCTGAAGAGCACTTTTCGTTTCAATGATCTTTTACTGTTGTGCTCCACGCTTTCTTTTATTTCAAAGAACGAGATCTAGTAGATGGAGTGGTCGGGCAAGTCGATACAATGGTTTTTGGTAGAGATGAAAATTTTACCAACCGTATCTCGAGTCCTTTTTTTCCTCCTCTTTTCTTGAGTCTGCTTTTTTCTCAGATTCTCTTTTCTTCGCACTCTTTTCCAAACTCTTTCCTTCCCCCCTTTTTTGCAGATCAAAGAGGTTGGACATCTTCTTGTTCAGAGTTGTTAATCGTTAGTGAGATCTCCTCTTCGAAGTTCTCGACAACAAAGAGAGAGTGATCCGAATCTGTGGCGTATGCGCAGCGTGAAGAAGCGTCTGAGAGAAAAAGGTCGATCTCCCCGCCTTTGCTCGCTTACTGGTGGAAGTTTATAAAATGTTTCCAACCCATATCTAAGTGATTGTTGGTTTTGTCTGAGCTGATGCCCGGACACTTTCCAAAAGTACCCGAAATTATGCGATTGAAAGCATCTGGTCTAACTGCGGAGTTTGTCAACCGGAGCTTGAGCTTCTCGGCAAGAGGATATACTAGTTGCATTACTTATCAAAGAAGGATGGCATTGTGTATCCTAACCGTGATTCGCTCCTTGTCAACTAGTTTCGCTTGCTCATCTTCAGCGGCTTCATCGAATCTCGGCCGGAACGCCGCGAATTTGTCTTCAAAATGCGCCTTTGATCCCTTCCTCGAATCTTCCGAGAGTGACGATCTAGGTATCGAGCTCATCGTAGTAGTCTGTTCAGATGTTGAAGCCTTGCCAAATGGGTCTCATCTCAGAACACCCATTCTGGTCTTCACTCCCTCATGATCCAGTAGGAGGTTGAACTGCTTTCCTCCACAGTATCGCTAATTTTAACCTTTCGTGAATCAGCCATCCGATATCATCGCCGATGTCAATTCAACAACACTTTCAATCCCAAAGATTGTGTAGACATTTCAACCCAAGTCTACAAAGAAATCTAATCCCCGAGTTATCATTAGAATCGGGTTCTTCAATGCTCTTAAATCGATATCCCTCCGCACCACTATCTCCATTTGTTGCCGGATGCCGTGATGTTGATCCAATTCAGGCATAGATCCAAAAGATACTCTTTGATATGTTGCTTCATTATCCTTATGACGGGGCTCTGGAGCAGTGAAGCGAGCAATCGCTCGTGTTGAAAGGATTATGAGAGATGGACACACGCTCGGCTCTGATCTCTCAGTTCTGAGACTCGATCGAGATTTGGATATTTGTAGTTTAGGTTCGTTTCAGGTGTTGAGGGTGTTCAGTTTCCGAACGGGTTCATTGATTGGTGGTGTGATGATGAAGTGGTGGGGTGGAGGGTGAGGGTTAGGGTGAGAAGGTTTTGTGGGGGAGAGAAAGTGGAGGTGATGATTTTTGAGAGGGTGATGGTGATGGTGATTTGGAAGTGGGCGTTGGCGACGCTTTGCTCGAAGATCTTTGTTAGAGGCGGAGAATCGATGGTGATTCTTCTCATTGCTCCCACTCCGTCCCCTCTGACTGTTTCTCTCCTTCTCGCTGCGATCATCGGTTCTTCCCTTACTTTCCTGCGATAGTTGGCTCGGAAGCGACCGCTATCTTTATCTCGATTCTTCTGTGTTAATCCTCCGGATCCTCATTCTATTTAAGTGAACTTCTGGAGCAAATCGCAGAGGAGATGAGACTCTTCGACGCTTTCCAGCCGAGCATGTCGGTTTCGCCGGATCCTTCCTCTTCATTCTCTCGAATGGCCTTTTCCTCGTGACTTCAGACGATCTGATTGCCTATATTTTCCCTTCTTTTTCTCTTGGGGTTTTGGGCACATAAGGAGTCGGATCCTCATCAAATTGTCCAGTAGGAACTCATCCTCGCCTTCAAGATGGCCTTTGCTGCTTGGTAAACCGCTCCCCATTCTCGTTCCATTCATAATTTCAATGGCGTACTTATCCGGATTTAATGATGAGATTTTGTGTATGAAACGAGCACTTCAAGATAAGCACACTTCATTGCTCGGGTCGGTTCGAACTTCCCGAGTCTTTTCTCGATCTGCTTTGACCATACCCAACCAATCGATGTCCAAGCCTTCTTGATTATTGCGGCCATGACACTTATCTTGTAAGAAGTGACCGTGATCAAGGTAAGTTGAGCACATGATCACCTTCGAACAATTTCAGAAGAAGGCGATACTTTCTCTTCGTGATAGAGGCTTTGACGTTAAATCAGGTTTCTCCTTGTTTGCCGGTCTCAACAAGTTCGCTTCAAGAAACTCCTTTTCCCTATAGTAGTCGTGTAGGTCTCGGATTGATGCTTCTCTCAAAGTTAGCCGAATATCCTCGTAGAGATCGCTATTCGTTCACTCCTAAACTTTCATTCCCGCCAAAGGAAGAAATTAGGTCAAAGATCATTGTCTTCATCCCTTTGCAGACATTGTAAAGAAATTCCGTGGTTTCATGGGTGTGAACGATGTTACGAGTAGAGCAATATCGCTCCAAATCCACACTCGGCTGCACTCAAGAATTTCCAAATGATTCCTGATCCGGAGGTGATGTTGAAGACGACGTACTTTTCATCAATGATGTCTTTCTTCATTGATGCAAAGTTGCAAGATTTTTCCTCGCCCCCGCCTTGAAACAAGGTGTCATTTCCTCATTTATATGCAAATTGATATTTAGTTTGAGTAAGATAATTCATAAAATTCACCAAACTCGTAATTTCAAAGAGATCAATTTGAAGAAGTAAGCGTTTAGATCTTGTAAAAATAGAATCACAACTTGAAAAACCTAGGTACCATAGAGAAATTAAGATCATATAATTAATTAAAATAGGAAATTACCAAAGAATTGATTCAAAGATTTGAAATCGGGAAGAGTAGAATCAAATAATTTCAAGGTAATTCTTCCTAGGGGAAAAATGATCTTTTAAGAGCTTTTGAGAAGACGGCGAGTGGGAAAGAGGTTTTCGAGAAAATTTTGGATTTTGTAGAATAATCGAGGAAAACCTTTTTGCCTGACTTTCAAAGTACTCAAGTATCCGTGTTTCAAATCCAGAATGAGATTAATCGGCCAAAAATATTTTTGATCGCACGTTGAGAAAAGTAGTCTTCTCATTTTCCGGACTCGAAAATCGCAATAAAAACATTTGAAAACATTTTCCCAAGTCCGATTAAAAAGCTTTGGCAGAGTATCGTCATGAATAAAGGTAAAATAAATCAATTAAAATAAATAACGCATATAAGGTATTCAGAAAAGAGATAAAAGAGAGATATCCGATTGATTGATATCAGAATCAATCGCCACCACATTGATCCGATCCGCACTTTGTTGACTTATCCGATGGTTGCCTTATGCATTTTCCAACAATATCTCACTTATCGATCGATTTTTGCTTCAAACACTTCGCCACTTATCCTGATCCTCTTTTCCGATACTCTATATCCTTCGGTCTTTCTAAACATTCTTCTAAACAACCCAAGATTTACTTAAGTCAACTCCCCGCCAAAACTTTTTACTTCGGGAGTCCAAAAAGTCTACGATTCCCAAATCGGGCTCGATTTGACATAATGTAATAATGGTATAGATATCACTGTGATTTAATCACACCGTTAACTCATCCAACCATTAAATTTAATGTACCTAACGCGTTGTCGATGCAAATTTCTCTTAAGATTTTTCCTAGAAGATAGAATTTACATTTATACCCCTAATTTCCTTCTATAATTAAAGGGTGTTAAAAACAACACAATCATAAACCATTTCATCTTCTTTAAAGATATCCTTCATGCTTTTCCAATGAGTTCTTATTTCCTAGGAAGCCCGAACCCAGCCCTTTTCCATCAATTCAAATTTTTCAACCTCAACTCTGTTCCTTCACATCGCCATTGCCATCTAAGATTTCACATACGATCAACGCTAGTTTTCTTTACCACCGTGGATACGGATCATGCAAAGCAAATGAGAATGCACTTCTCCAACCAGATGCATTCTCAGGTGCCTATCGAGATGATTTTAATTAGCATCAACAGACTTAGTCTCAAACAAAACATGGGTTTGATATATATAATCGTATCAAACTCAATATTTGTACGAGACACTCATGGCCATGGTCTTTGTGACCAAACCCGCGGCATCGCTGTCCCATTTAACAAACGGAGAGTCCATCGATTTTAGTTCAAGGCCCCAAATTAAAGATCCTTCATGCTCGCCTCGCTTTCACCTCCAAGATTCTAAGAGAGATTCTGTGGCTAGAAGTCACGCTTCGGCGAAGAGTCTGAGAGCATCGCCTTAAAAATCTCCTTCCCCGCCCAGGTTGTTCCGTAATTTATGGTTTATGCTTTGACCTCCTGGTCTTTGCATTTGTAATACCACTTGAAGATACCGTAGCATTTGTAGCTTTGATATCACTAGAACTTGGTAATCGACCTCATTCTTTATCAATGAAAAACTCGTTTATTCCATTGTTTGGTGTTGTTTCTTCCGACTTATCGATCCTCGTAGCTTAAGTCTTTGAATTGCTTGTCGACCGTAACTTTAATCGACTTATGAAGTAATCTTCCAATCGACCCGCCCCCTTAATCGATATATCTTGAACTCGATCCATTTCTTTGTCCCAACTTCGGATCGGTTTTATCCGACTTTTCGACCGCTCCTTACACTATAGGAAATCACACATTCCAGTATTTAAATTTTTTATTGATTTCCACACAAAATTCACAATATATGTTACATAAAGGTGACAAATTTAATTTTCGGGCTACTAAAAAGTGAGAATTCGTGACAAAAATTTTTTTTTGTCACCAATCGATGTTTATTTTCGCCACTAATTCAAATTTTTCATGACAAAAAATAAGATATTCATCACAATAAACTTTGGTGACGATATTCATAATATTTAGTAAATTGATATTCAACGCCATGAAAAATATTTTTTGTGACAACGATATGTTTTGTCATTAATTATTCAAAAGAATTGGTGACCTTTACTTAATTCATTCACAATTTTATTTGGTGACGATCGTCATTGTAATTAGTGACGATCATAGTCGTCATATAATATAAAATTTTCATGATAATTTTATGTTTCGTCACTAATTGTTCATAGTAATTAGTGACATATTTTTTCGTCACCAATATTGATATATAGTGACGATTAATAATTATTTTTTAATGACGCACTTATTTTGTCACAATATTATTCTTCAGAACAATCTTCATTTTAATAAGTGACGATAAATATTGGTCATATAATATAAAATTTTCATGACAATTTTATGTTTCGTCTTTAATTGTTCATAGTAATTAGTGACATATTCTTTCGTCACCAATATTTATATAGTGACGATTAATAATCAATTTTTAATAACGCGCTTATTTCGTCACAATATTATTCGGTGACGATCTTCACACAAAATTAGTGACGATCAATAGTGGTCATATAATATAAAATTTTCATGACGGTTTTATGTTTCATCATTAATTGTTCATAGTAATTAGTGACATATTCTTTCGTCACCAATATTTATATATGGTGACGATTAATAATCACTTGTTAGTGACAAACTTATTTCATCACAATATTGTTTTGTGACGATCTTTATTGTAATTAGTGACGATCATATTGGTCATATAATATAAAATTTTCATGATTAATTGATGACGATATTTTCGTGACAATTTTTTTTTTCATAAAGTATTCAAAATAATTAGTTTTTAATGTTTATGCTGAAATTTATCATTTATTTTGACTATTAGTTTTCCATATAAAATATAAATTTTATTAAATAAAATTGAAAATATATATAAAATTTATCCATTAGGGTTTGAACACAAGACCTCTAAACTAAACTTAACACAACCACCAAATAAGCTAGATACTTTTTACTTTTTATGTTGCAATTTATTATTTATTATCTGTTAACTATTAGTTTTTTCATATAAAATAAAAGTTTTATTAAATATAATCGCAAAATAAAACTTAATAAATAGTTGGATCCATTAAGGTTCGAACATAGGACCTCAAAATAAAAATTTATAATAACTTGTATCTATCAAGGATAGAACATAGGACCCTTTATGAAAATAAAGACTACTACACCACAAGACCACATGAAATTATGTCTTCATTTATTTTTTGAACAGTATTTCAATGTAATGAACACATTCTTCTCTCCAGATTCAACACTTTTCGAACTCAATTGACAAATTATGGCACGCTAAATCAATTCCGTCTTCGATCGTCTTCACCAGAAAAACCTTCGTCACAATTCCGTCCCCAATCCACGCACCGCGAATGAATCTCCCGCGCAAGAATAAAATATAGAGCAACGACAGCGTTCAATCCCTTCCCTTCCACGATACACCTTTTCACCAGCGTTCAATTTGTGTCCAATTGGTTCTCCCAATTGGTTCTTTTGTCAATTGGTTCCTGAATTGAAGTTTTGGATTTGTGAGCCTCCATAAATCGAGCAAGCATCAATATGTACTCCTCTCTTCATTTAAATTCTTATTTTATCTTGTAAAAGCTGTTAATATAACAATTGATTTTATGTGATTTATGTAAAATATGTATAGCTAGTGAATTTGAAGATTGAATTGCTTGCATGTTTTATATTTAGATGACATACTGGAATTCATGATTGCCCTTGTTGGTTTGCATCTTTGAAACTGTATTCGTCATGAATTCAGTTTTTAGCTTATACAGTAATTGAAGAAAGTAACTTGTTGAAATCTGCAAAATACATCGTTGTTTAACATGGAATCCACTCCCTTCTGACTGAGCATAGAATGTATGGAAGTAATAGTGTTGGCGTTTTGCAGTATAAATTTAGACCATAATTATAGGATGTTCAGTGGATATTTAGTTTCAAAACTAGCAGAGATGTATGGAGATGCTATCAGCCATGGAAAAATATTCTGTTTTAGATGTAGAGAAGTTTTGGGATTTGTTTTCTAGAGGCAGATGGAGGGCTTGACTCACAGTCTCAAATGCACGATTCTCCCTTCATCGTAATCATAGAACGTTCCTTCTCTCTCATCAGAAGCTTTCCTCATTGCTTCTGCATTCTATCATGTCTTTAGGGTATGGTCAATGGATTTTTTCAAGTGTTGAGTAGTGATAAAAAATAATTGGATGTATGCTGAATGGTTTAAAACATTATTTTGATTTAAGGGATTTTCTCATTTAGTGAAGAGATGTTCTTTTGAGGTAAATTGATTGAGGATAGTTGACTGATTATTTTCTTTTCTTTTATGCTAACTCAATTTGATTGAGTTTTTTTTTTTTTCAATGCATCTTGTAAATTATTGGAATTGATTGAGGGTAATTGACTGATTATTTTCTTTTGTCTTTATGCTAGCTCAATTTGATTGAGTTTTTTTTTTTTCCAAGTGCAGCTTTTAAATTATTGGAACACAATCTGAGATTATTTTGCAGTATTTCATCTAGAGGAAGTGTTTAATATTTAGAGTTGACAGGAATTATCGCCCTATTCATATAAAGCATCTCTCTTTGTTCATCAGCTTTACATGAAATAGAAGGATGTATATTCGCATGCCAAGTTATTTTTTTTCTCTGAGAAGTATTAGTTTGGTTGGGTTAATGTACAATTCAATGTTTATGACCATGAAGAACATTATATTGGTGACTTGGGGTCTGAGTTGTCCCTTATTTGTTAGCTGTTGTACGATTGCTGTCGAATGGTGCATGTATGAGATAGCTTCTCCATTTATCAACTGCTAATATAATAGCTAGAAACTCCTCATAAATGGACAAGCCCATACATTTTACTCCTAAAAAGTTTGCTAATAAAAAAGCTATAGGATGTTGTCCTTGTATTAGCACTGCACCCAAACCTATATAGCTTGCATCAGTTTTCACTAGGAATACTATTGAAAAATTTGGTTGTTTGTAGTAAGGGAGATGCCCTCATTGCTTCTCTTAGCTTAGAAAAAGCAATTTCAGTTTCAGTCCAAATAAACTTACCCTTCTGTTAGGAAAGTTAAAGGTATAGCAATAATGTCATAATCTCTTATAAAATTTCTATAATACCTTGTCAGTCCTAGGAACATCTCAGAGCTTTTACTGTTTTTGGTGTAGGCCAATATCTCATTACTTGAATTTTATGTGGATGCACTAATACTTTGTTTGAGATTATATGCCCAAGTACTCAAATTAATTTTGGCCAAAAACACACTTTGAAGCTTTTGCCATTAACTGTTATTCTTTCAAAACTTGTAATACCAACTTAAAATGTTCCTTTGTTTTTGTTGTAAACTAGTATGCCATTAAAAAAAAATACTAGACCAAAGTCCCTCAAATATTGTGCAAATAACCCTATTCGTCAGTGCTTGAAAAGTAGCTGGCAAATTAGTAAGCCCAAAAGGCATACTATGAACTCATAGAACCTTGAAACAGTGGTAAAAGCTTGTATGCTGTTTTGATTTTTATTCGCATTTTCTCTGTATTTTTTATCAATTAGAATAGCTATATATTGTTTCAGTGCAAAATACAGGTGGTAATATATATAATAGTAATTACTTAAAATTCTTAATCTTTCTCTGATGTTTTGGATGACCAGCACGCGTTATTTGATATAATTCTCCTTCATCTAAATTGAAAAGCAAATTGAATCATGGACATAATATGAATACCAAGTTGGAGGGTTTGTTGTGGATGAAACACTCTGATGTGAAAAGATGTAAGAGCATCTTTGTGTCAGATAGACACAGCTGTATTTTTCTTTTATTAAATTGAGATATCTATAAAGGTGTGTGAAGGGAAAATGTGCATATAGCATTTCTTGAGGTAACAGAAGGTGTGGTTCTTGAGTTTATGCCTAGGTTTGATCAGACTTGCTTTTTAGAGTGTGAGCTCGTTAAATGAGAAAACTTCAATGCCAATCCTAATAGTTTAAAATCATAAAAAAATTTATTCCATTCTTCATTACGTTTGCAGTTGTATCACATCCAAGATAGGATTTCATAATCTTGTTTCCATTGTGGTGTGGATGACTTTAATGATATTTACTTTTTCACTTTTAAGTGTTATTATATTGAACTTGCACAATGCAGATTCTCTCTGTGATGGTTACTTTTCTCATTCATTTGTTATTCAGTTGGGTCCGGCTCCGGCGTAGCCTTTGGCGACCAGCTACACAGTAGCACAACCACCCATAATTAATAAGGTATGAAATAGACTTTTAGTTGTTCCTTCTTAAAAAATGTGATTTCACAATATATTTTGATCACAATTTACGTTTTTCTGCTTCTCGCGAGTAGACTATGCAGATTGTGCTTTGATAATATCATCTGAAATTGTTTCGTGAGGATGACGGTTGTACCAGCATAGTTTCTTTCACCAGCTGTTTATTTTCATAGTGGATTTCTGTTACCTGAAACTCTTGGTGAAATTGCTTGTTATATGGGTGTTTAAGTTGTTAGGTTTTCACAATGGAAATATGAACTAGAGTCTCCATAATTTAAGGTAGAATTTTCTTGATTCATTGTTTTGGTATCATTTGTTACTTGAAAGTTCAGAAAATGGACCATGTTTTATAATTTTGGGACATAGTGTTATTGTAAGTTGTAAATGCCTAGTTACAAGTACATGAGTAATAGAATAACAGGCTCAATCTATATATGTTCATTTCCTAATGCAATTTATCAGCCGTAAAGCAGACAATGGTACCACCTTGCCTAGTTTGTAGAGTAGTTTGTGTACATTGCTTTTTTGGTTGAATAATTCTTCCGTTGACTGTATTTACTATATAAATACAGGGGCTCTCGTTTAGATACATGTTTGTATTAATTTATCAGAAGATGATATTTTGAAGCTCGAAGGAGAAACTATTCTGGTGAGTTCTACATCCTTGCAGCAAGTCTGTTGCCAGTTAATGTAATACTAGTCAGTGAATTTTTTTTACTTTCTCTGTTGTATGCAGTGTTGTTATGCTTAAATAGTATCACTTTATGCTATGTAGTTTTGGTGTAATTATTCAATCAACTTCATTGCTGGCTTGCTATGTAAAGGTTGAAGATTTTGCCTTTTACACTAAGATTAGTGTTAATGGCTAAATGAATTACCAGTATGCTTGGTCTTAGTGCTGGGAAAAAATGAACATTTTAGAAAAATCTAATGCAAGAAGTTTTATGGTTATGATTGCAATTAACTGAATTATTTGGCAGCTCTCTAGGTCAATGTTATGTCTTGCTCGCTATTGGTTAGCTTGGCTTCTCTTATTTGCCTGATTTTGTTGCCTGAGGTTCACATACAAAACTCTGTGCATATATCATACTCCAGTAAAAATTTAGTACATCAACATATAGTACCAATTCATAATTCTCTTACTCCACAATCTTAACATGCAATTGAGTTGCTCCTTGTTATACTTTCTACTATGTTTTATTCTCTGTTTCCTTGCTTAAAAGCAAATAAAATAGACTAGATTGATAAAATAATCTCAATGGGACAAGGTTTTATTCTAATCAAAACACTATTTCTAGAAGCACCATAAGTTATAAACTCCAGATTTGATTTTGATTCACAGAAACCAAATTAAAGAAAATTTAGTCCAGAATTTAAGTGCAAAAAATTTAGCAATTCAACTAAGAGGGATGATATCCTACTGCCACATTGTTTTAACTTTTTTCACTTAATAGGGATATGAATGTCCGTTTAGCCTCTTTTGTGGCTCTGGCAATTTTCTTGGTTTTAAATTTTAATGTACAACTAATCTTGTCTTTCCGTTTCTCTCTTTGTCCTAAGTTTTAAATAAAGTTATCTACTTTGTTGCTGTGATTCTTCTTGTTTTTTTTTTTTTTTATGTGCTATTTGATCTGGATTGATCATGTTATGAATTTCTTGAATGTTTTGTATTTCATTCATTTCTATTTAATAATCCAGCAGATTCTGGGTTTATAAATTTTCACCCCTAAGATTTTTGGCTCTGTCGCAACAATTATGTTTGCTATACATTTATATGCTCTCAAATTGTGATATATTATTGCTTGAGGCAATGTTAATTTAATTTTTGAGGAGCTGCAAGATAATTATGTAGAAATCAATCAAAATAACATATTCACTTATTTTTTAACACAGGGGTCGGGGCAACAGTATTATATATCAGAAAGAAAAGAAACTGATTAATAGTGAAATTACAAATGAGTTCAACTCAAATAGTCTGTAATCTCATTCCTCTACAGTGGAAGTGAAGCCCAACCTAATACGGTTTGCTCTGTTTATCCTAGGTGACCTCACGTAGTTGGATTTTCATTTCATTGTTATTTATGCTTGATGAACTCGACGTGTTTAATTAGATAAAACAATACTTTTACTCTTTTCTTAGAATATTGGCATGCTTGGAAGCCTGGAAGCATATTCTTACTTTGCATTTAAAACATGTTTAGATTTTTTTTTTTATGAGCTTTTATTGTTGTCTAGAGTTTCTAAATCTGTTTTCATGCATTAAGTTTATGTATATGGTACTTCCACTATCTTTATATTCTAAACCTCATTACATAAATATAGGGATCAACATTTTGCTACTGGTAAACGCCCCTATTGCCCCCTCTCCACACCACCTTTATATACAGACTAATTAAGCTGAGGCACACGAAAATACTGGTTAGACAGAGAGGTATGGACAAGATTGAACTCTCTACTGATATTTGAAGGCAAGATTAAAGAACTTAAAGCTGAAAAGGATGCACAGATCCAGCTCATGGCTTCCCTCTATTTCTCATTTCAGCTTTATGACTAGGGTTGACAGCTACATTTAGTCTTCGAGACCCCAACTGAGTTGAAAGTCCTTTTGTTTAGTACAGTACGGGATTGCTTCACACCTCAGCGGTGCTTACACCTATTGCGTATCAAAGTTTTTCATTAATTTACACTATGTATACATGTACGAAAGTGTGTATATGTATACATCATTGGTGAATTGCGTCCAAGTTCAAATATATTTGTTCATTCATTAGTTTAATCGAGTCTAAACGATCTTAATAACATCAATCATAAATTAAATCATTCATCAATTTATTATAAAAACAAAATTAGATATTTCTAAAATTCGTTTATCTACTAAACTTTATAATTTAATTATATTTACTAAATGTTCATACATTGAGTTGATATGTTATTTTTTACACTTCAGCTAAAACTTGCAATTTACCGTAAACCCATTTATTTTTATAAATCACACTTCATTTTTATTATCACGACTACACCCTTTAGCAATATAGGTCACACTCTTCACCGAAACTTGTTCACCCTTATCATGATCACACTTATTTACAAATTATAATATAAATCACACTCTTCATTTTTATGAAAGAATACTTTTATAGTAAAAAAGTCACACTTTTATGATTGAAAACTATATAAGTCACACTTTTTAAATAATATAATATGTGTTGTTACTCCTAAATATAGTTTCACCATGACAATAAATTCAAACTTGTTCACCCTATAAATAAAAGCTTTGTCTCATGCATTATATATTAAAGTCAAATTATATATATATATATATATATATATCAATTATAATTTATGAGTTATCTCATGTGTTTATTAACGAAAATGCACTTACAAATACTAAAAAAATTGAACTTAAATTTGTCTTAAAAAATTTTGTACCTCGACTTGGAACATTTTATGATTGAAAACTAAAAACTGTGAGATCCAAGACAAATATAATATCTAGAAATCAATTAAATTGAATAATCTACATATGTGTTGTTATAACGACTCATATGTAGTTATGATCACTCATGACAATAAATTCATCATTAAACACTTTCACATGTTTGTTATTATGTTTAAGAGAACAAATGTGGGCAAAAAAAATCTAAATAATATCTAGACAATGTTAGAAAACAAAATAACGACTTCGTATGACATTATTATGGAACAAGTGTCATTATGAGTACAAAACAAACTTTTATCAACTATATGACCATCATATAACTTCCATCACCTTATTGTAGACATATTTAAAGATTTGAGAGCACTTCATATGTCAAGCTCATTGACTATACACGATTGAATTGGAGGCCAAATTTTGAAGTTCAACTCTGCCCATCAAATATTTAGGATGAGTCTTACATTAAAGTGGGATGAATTTAAGGCAAGTTGTTCGAATAAGAATGATCATGCATAAATAGAGTCAAGGTCAATGATATATTCATTTTTAGCTCCCCCGTAACTTTTAAATTTTTGACATGAAGAGTCGGTGATCAAAGTTGTTCACATTTGTAGAAGTAGACATTCAATTTACTAATCGAGACTCATGTAACTTTCAATAATTCAATTAAGAGTGGTTGTATAAGATAATTTCTCTTCTTATATCTTTTTTACGGCTTCAATAGTTTTACAAATGCATATCCGTAAAATTTGTGATGAAAGCAGATTCTTGCACTCATAAAATCCTCATTGTTCAATAAGAGTGTAGAAACATACAACTTGTTATATTGAAAGATGCAACTTGTTATATTGAAATAATAGTTGTACGGTTAAATGTAAATAAGTTGCATCTTTCACTATAACAAGTTGCAAAATCGACTTTCTTAAAAAAAGCACTAACCCTGAATTGTAATCAATCAATTCTACGGAAGATCTTTTTTTCACCGTGATGCATACAAGACTTAAATTCAATTTATTTTTTTTTTTTTATAGAAAAATAATTAATACTTAAATAAAATTAACATGTGTGTGTATATATATATATTGCATTACTATATATAAGATTAACATACATTTACATTTTTCCAATTGGGAGAGAGATCAATTGAATCGATATGGAAGAGAGCCGTAATAGGCACATAACCTTACACCCGAGAATAGTTGTCTCTATACCAATTTTCCGATATCTCAGAAATTTAGAAAAAAATTAAGGACAATTAATCCAATCAACCCTTAATCTACACGAGGCTTTAAGTGGAGCATGTTGGGTTAGCCAAATCGTGAAACCCCAATCTAGAAATTGTCCCCCAAGGAAAACCCTCAGCTTAAATGACAAAATTTTACGATATTAAGGTAAAAATATAAAATTTTCATATATAAGACAAAAACTTTAAAATCAAAAGATCCTTTAATTCTCGGGCCCTCCTCATTGCATCGGGCCGACCTTCAACTTCTGTAAACGCCCATGAGCCAAATAGTAGTAAAGATAAAAATCAATACATAAAATGAGTAGATCATTAAGAAATATAGAACAAATTAAAGGTGTTAATCCAATCAGAATCTATAAAGCAGATTTTAAAAAATTCACGAAAAATTTTACTTGTTATAAATTTTTGACATATATAAACATTCAACTCATCACGTTGAAACATGCAATATGTGTTCAGAAAACATACATAAACGCTTTTGTACAATAGGTATGTATCAAGTCAATATTTCAAAAACAACAAGTTGATGCTTTTAAAATACAATATATTTTCGGTTTTAGAATACATTTTTGAAGTGCATTTGCATACAAAGACATTGCCTAAATATATTACAAATTCAAAATAAAAATGATTTTTCTTTTAAATTTTGCCCTCTAAAAAACTAATTTCAATAAAATATACTTTATTTATGCAAACCCAATTCATTATTATACCATATCATTTCCATTAATTATCAACTAATGGAATTTTGAGAGTCAAAAAAGTTCAATTGGCGGTGCTTTTAATTTTTTAAATGATATTTCAAAATGTGATTGGGAAGAAAATCTAAACAAATCTACTTCAAAATATGATTAGTGAGATTTCCTAATATTCACCTACCGGCTACGACGTTTGGGAGGATTCAAATCGATATTCACGTTTCAAGATCAGTTTATTCACGCCTAAATCACGTTACAATTAGTTTACCTGACTTAATTAGAAAAAAATTAAACCCTAATTTCATTTTCATCTGCCTCTCTTCCTCCATGGCTCCATTCCCACTCTCCGGACTCTTACGGTAATAGCTACTAGTCACGCCTCCGACGATCCTTCAACAGTCGTGCCGTGCCGTCGATAGTTTACCCATATCCAGTTGATGTCCAGCAGCCGCACTCATCCAACGACCTGAAGTTGTCGCGACCCGAGCACTTCCTGCAGCCACGCCTCCGATCACCCTCAGCTACACCTCCCCACTCAATCGCTTCTCAGAGTAAATTTTCTTACTTTTTGTTATTATTTTCGATTTCAGCTATTAGGTTAAACTAATTAAATTATTATTATAGTTTGATTTCAGTTGCTAGAGTTTATTTTTAGTTGCTTGATTAATATAGTCTACATAATTTTTAATAGGTATTTATCGTAACAGTATTTGCTTAATTTACAGCAACAGAATGTCAATATAGTTTGCAGAGTTTGCTGGCTTGTGGACATTACAAATAGGTCAGTTTCTTGCTTGATTGTGAACATTAAAAATAGATACTTACAGGTTCATGGTTTTTGCAATTCGATGCAAAGTCACAAATTGTGTGGAAATGTTAGGATATATAGAAACAGGTTCTGAAATTATTGGGAATTTCTGTAAAATTAGGTGTAAGTCCATTTCACAGTTGAGATTTCGTGAAAATAAGATAATGCACAATTTTTCATAATTTATTGTGTCTGGTCTAAAGTTAGATATTTGAAATCATTCGATAGGAATGGAATTGCTACCTATGCGCACAGAGCGCCTGGATTAGGCTGTCGTACTTTTGAAGAATCAAGAATGTTCATATAAGTAAATTGGAAGAAAACAAAGATAGAGAGTAGGTAGAATTTCATGTATGATCGCACACCCAATATGATACAAATATGCATGTATGTTAGAGCTGTGCTAACTAATTCATGGTGAAAGTGTGAATAAGGGCTCTGATCCCCTGTGAGTGAGTGTAAGCAAATATGTAAGATGAAGGTGTCTACAAACTAGTCCAGTGAACCAACAAAGCACTTATTTAAAAAATAAAGAACAAACTATTATCTTCTATATTGATCTTTTTTTGTTTGTTTGTGAATAGCTTGACCCTACCTTGTTGGAGTTTGCTTGCTGGTTTTGTATGCCAATTTTAATTATGGTCTAATATTTGCAAATATTAGCATGTGTAAACCTCTCTGATTATGTTAATGCCCTTTTTAATCTTCTTTATTTATATAAAATCTACATGTTTTTTCATTCCGTGTTTTTTCCAATCGAATCATCGATTATAGGGTCCACGCTTTTCTTCCTCCGTAAAAGTTCATTTATATACAAATCCTTCACTTGCATGGTTATTTTTTGGTAACATATGTGCTTTTATGCATTTTCTTTTTTCTAGACGCTTTTTTTTTCTAACTAAAGATGATAAATTTGGATCACTTAGCTTGTAACATTAGAGAAGAGTTGATACTTGATAAGAAGTATGATTCTCAAAGATTAGTAAATGTCTCTCAGAGTATATTTGGGATATTTTAATTGTGACATCCAAGTATCTATATAGGATATATTTGAGAGAATCTCATTTTTTGTAAAATTAATATCCAAGCAACAATTAAGTTGTAAGAAAGGATCAAGATCATTCAAATGAATATGATCTTATAATGTAGAAGACCTTCCGTATGTCGTAAAGATGGATATTCCAAAAATGGTAGGCGATGTGAAATTGTTTTTTTTTATTGGTGTTGTTTTTGTCCCTATTCTCGCGAGATGGCTAAATATATCGAGAAACACTACCGTTGATGTGATGGTTTTATATCAAATTAATTTTAATTATTTGGTTAATGAGATGGTTGAATGTCTTGCATGGAAACTATTCCTATTAATTTGCATAAATGAGATGGGTTTGTGGTGTTGGCTTTTATTCATCTTCATCCAAATCATGTTATAAATGTTAAAAATCATCTACCTACCTACTTCCAACCCCTCAAATATATTATAACCTTACATTCTACGAAGTTACATCCGCACTTTATTATGGTTTGATTCTCGAGTTAAATTAATATAAAAAACTTCACTTTTCACCAAGTCGCTACATATATAATTTTCCAAATTTATTTGTCAAATTGTTTATAATGTTTATCCAAATTACTTTTTGTTTCCTAATCAATTGGGTAAAAGTACACTAGTGATATAATAAAATACAGCTTGATATATTTGTAAGAATGAACATCCTCCTAAAATATGAATATTGAAAGTTGGCCGGAAATTGAAATGGAAACTGAGATGAGAAAAGAAGTGAGAAATAATTAGTGTTCTCTAATGACCTTTAGGATCTGAGATTAGTTGGAGTTAATTTAGAAAAGTCATTATATTTTTGGTTGATAATTATAATATGCTTCTAATATTTTCTTGTTAGTTTCCTTCAAACCTTTTTCCATTAATCATATTCTCGATCGTTGATGTGACTCCTTTCTCGTTATTGAAATGGCTCCCACAGTCCCAACAAACGTGAAACAACAACTCCGGTTTTTTTTTCTTTTTATTTTCCGGATTCATCAACCGCTTGGGATGCTTGTTTAACTCATCCAAATTAATTATGGTGATTGTGATACTTCCATTATCTAATATTCTTTACACAGTCTTAGATCTTGTGTGTCAATGAAGTTCCATATTTAGCATATGCCTTGAGGGTTTTTTTCGATAGTGATCCTTCCACTATGAAGTGAAAGTATAGTGTTCCGCTTTGACATTTTGTTTTTGGTTTAATTGTTTGTGTTGTTTCTTATTGTTGGGGAAACCGCTTTGTCGTGGTAGGTTACAAGCTTCAAGCATGATTTCCACCTTCAATGCATTCTTGAATGGTATGTGTATTCGCATTTAAAGTTTAGGATTATCGCTTTTCGATACTTTACGAGTTATGCTTTCTTATAAATTCATCTGATATGATATTTTTTTTATAGGTGATATCTACAAAGGAGAAGATTTCATCATCGTCGTTTGAAGTGCAAAAATGAATAATGGCATGGAAATTATTTTTGGAGACATAATACATTGGTTTTTTTAGTTTATTGTTTCATGTAGTATTGATAACAAAAGATTGTTGATTGGTTTCTAATTGTTTGAAGGAGTTTTTCGTTAATGCAAATTAATTTTTTTATCTTTAATTAATTTAGTTTTTGTTGTAATATTTATTATTTAGTATTATTACTGATTTAATATATATAAAAATTCAAATAAATTAATAATAAAAGTAATTATTTCATGATGAAATAAAAGCGTCACAATATGTATAATTTTATGATTTAAATAATAGTCACAAAGATGTTAACTAATCATGATGATATATGTTGTTATCAGATCAATTTTTTTAGTGACGATTATCATCATCGTCACTGAATAATATTTTTTTATGACAAAATATTTTGTCACCATTTTCACATCTTTTAATGACGATGAATATTTTGTCACTAAAGTCTAATTTTCTGTGACGAAATTTAGTTGTCATTATATCTATATATATATAACCACAATAATTTTTTTTTCGCTATTTTTTGTAATTTTTTCATGACTTAAAAATGTAAAATATGACGAACAATATATTGTCACCAAATATGAACTTTTAGTGATGATTATTATTTTCGCCACTAAATAATATATTATAGCGACAAAAATAATTTGTCATAATTTCCACATCATTTTATGTATAATAAAAAATTTTGTCACTAAATCATACTAATTAGTGACAAATTTTATCGCCATTTTATATGTACACATATAACGATTTATCAACATTTCACACCTAATAAAAAACTTTTTCTTGATTTAATATAGAAAATGTGACGAAATAACGATGCTAATTGTGACAAAAATTAACGCCACTAAAGTAACTTTTTTTTTTGTGACAATTATTTATATCGCCACGAAAAATTGAACTTTTTAAAGGATTTAAACATCATATTAAGATTTAATTTTTGATGCCTAATGTGACAATTTATGCAATACAATAGATGGAAACATATAGTGACGATTTATGACCTTTTTCGTCACCAAATGATGTCCTTTAATGACGAAATTAATATAACGCCACATTTTTTCATAATACCACGACATTAAATGACGATCTATGCCACAAAAAAATCGCACAAATTATCAATCAGACGAAAAAAATGATGTTTCAAAGATGGATTTTTTTCGTCATTTTCATTTCTCAAATTTCCCGGCCTGTTAGTTATCTCCTAACTCAACGATCGGCCCTCGGGTCTGTCTTTTTAACGAGATCATTGAGCCTTCAAGCTATACGGATAACTCTCCAAGATCTCATCTCAACTCTATCGTTAAGATATCGGGCTTACGCTTGTCAAGATGAATCTTTTTCCATCCCGATATTCTTCTTTTTCCACATGATCTCCGATAAAATGGTGTCCGACATCCACATGCTTGCATCTTCAGATGTAGAACAGATTCTCGAAAGTGATTGCAATAACACTATTATCACGGTAATATAGGTACATTCTAGCTATGATGTTATAATCCTCACCGGCCGACTTTAGCAGAGCAAATTGGGGAACAACAAACTTCCCCGCAAACCATATATTCCGCGTCAAAGAGAGATGTCGCGAATCGATGTCCGCTTTTCGAAAACCATGAGATCACCTTTTTATTTCCCGTAAATCGACATGAACCCCGAGGTTGACTTTTCGTCGCCGATTCTCGCAACCTCCGTAATCAAATCGTATCACCCACTAAGCTCTAGATTGTCATCCGATGGGTAAAATAAACCAAGGTTTATAGTCCCTTCAGATATTTCTGAGAATCCGCTTAGCGCCTTCTAAGTGGCTTTTCATCGATTTGCTTGAACCGCTCATACAACTATCGAAACGTAATGCCCGGGTCTCCGGGCAACCGTATAAGAAGGATCCAATTAGAGCTCTATACTCCTTTTCCGATTCGCTTTTCCGACCATCTTCGCCCGATCCATCTTGAACCCGGCCATCATGGGAATTCGCTTCCTTGCAATGTTGAACTCCAAACTTTGCAAGAGATTCTCAGATACTTCGCCGATGATGAATATCCCTTATGTACTCGCTTGACTTGTAAACCCGTAAAGTAATTCATCCGACCCATCATGGACATCTCGAACTTCCTCAGATCAACTTGTCAAGTTCTCACACTTCTTGTTGGGAGATCCGAAGATGATGTCGCCCACGAGATCCGAACCATCGTAATATCTTCCATCTTCTATTCTCGAATAAGGTTCTCGGCCCACTATTCCTTTAGTGAACCCGCCGTCTGCCAAGAACCGAGAGTGTATCATACCAAGCTCGAGGAGCTTATTTCAAATTGTGAAGAGCTTTCCTTAAATGGTACACTTGGTTGCCTTTTTTCAAAGCCCGAGGTTGTTCGACATAAACTTCTCCGCTAGTACCCCATTTAAGAATGCACTCTTACATCCATCCGACACCACAAGTGAACCCTCCGTGGGAAGATATGCCGAAACAAAATTAATGGCTTTAGGCGAGCGACCGTGCAAAGGTCTCATCATAATCAATTCTTCCGATTGTGAATACCCCCTTAGCAACAAGTCTTGCCTTTATTCCCGTTATGACATTTTTTTCATCATCTCTTGTTCTTGAATACCCACTTCGGCTAATTACGCCTTGACGAGTTGGTCTGGCCCACCAATTCCCAAACTTGATTCCTCTCAAACTGCTCCAGCCTCCTCCTCGCATGGCTAGAATCCACTAAGGGCCTTGTAGAGCTTCCTCATCGTGAGTTGGTTCCTTCAAAGACAGATAACAACAATACATGGCACTTTCACCAATTTGATGTCTAGTTTTGACTCATCGATAGGGTCTCCGATAATCGATCGGGTTGGATGACCGGTAATCCAGTCCTTCGCTCGATGTCGCGTCTATTGGAGAACATCATCCATATCGATAGTTCATTACTAGTGATTGGGAGTGGTGCGAGTTATGATCCACTTGATAAGAACATGTCTCACCGATGTTGGACTCCATCATGTGCCGATGTCTATTCGTAGGAACTTCAGAGTTCCCCGAACCGATGGTTCACTTGATATCGCCTCAAATTGAATAACTTCTTCACCGACATTGAGCGCACTTTAGGGTCCGATTGACTGTTGAATCGCTAAAGATCAAGTTCGGGATGTACACTTTTATGTGTTCACTTCTTTTCTCCTTGATGCTTAGCATCCATTTTCTTTCAAGGTCGTATAGATTGATCCGCACGGCATGAATAGAGGCAACTTTCTCTTGTTCGTAAGATGTCTCATCAAAGACCACATGGGGTGTTTCTTCCACAACTAGAGTTCGCTTTGTTGTAAACCCCGAAGCTTGCCGGATGAGGAATATCCTAAGAATATACCTTCATCCGACTTGGCCTCAAAAGTCTTCAACCCGACTTTTTCCCATTGTTGTGAATAAAACACTTGCACTCCAAAAAACATGGAAGTATGAAACACGAGGTATTCTGTCCCTTCCATAGCTCATAAGGTGTTTTGAAGTGAGTCTTAGTTAGAGAACATCCGCTCGGTATGGCATGTTTGGTTGATTGCTTCGCCTAAACGGCAGTGTAAAGATGTTCAAATTTAACATAGTGCGAGCAGCCTCCTTGAGAGTTCTGCTTTCCTGCTCGCTACTCCATTTTGTTGTGGGTGTTCTTGCAAAATGGACGCTCATGTTGTATACCAAACTCAGCAAAAATCAAGAATAAAGGAATTCGTGAACTCAGACCTTTATCCGATCCGATTTTTACTATGTCGACACCCTTCTCCTTTTGTAGCTTCTGAGCAAAAGAGTATCTTAGTCAAGGTCTCGCGTTCTTCTTGTATAAGAATACAACCCAAGTAAACTTGGAATAATCATCCACGATTACAAGAGTATATTTATGGCCCACCGACACGCAAAGACATGTCCGATCTTTGGAGAATATCTCATTCGAAAGTCCTCAACCAAAGACATCCTAGCGATCTTGTTGAGAGTCTTTAAGTTCCCGATGACTCATTATTTTACGCCAGAGCCAACCGCTACTTTTGGAACTCTTAAAAATTAAGCATGTATTCTTTTTGGGGCAACCTGCTCCAATCGCTATGTAGATTGTGCCTTTCCTTGAACCAGTTGGCAAGATTTGTTGAGTGGCTCGATTCCTTATCGTACACTTGTCGCTCAAGAACTCAACGCTGAATCCGTTGTCGCAGAATTGTGATACTGATAGTAGATTGTGCTTCGGTCCTTCGACATACGAGACTCCAGTTACTTGTACATCATCATTCTCTACGGTTCCGAATCCTTTGGTAAAACCAAAGTTATCATCACCGAAAGAGTACACGTGGGCCTTCTTGTTCTTTGTAAGAGCTAAGAGAGATGTTTGCTTCGATCATGTGCTTTGAGCATCCACTATCGATGTACCGATAGTTGCTTGTGCACCTCCTTTGTTGGCTAGTCCCACGCGAACCTGTAATCAAATCAGGTTTTAGGTACCCCTTTGGAATTGGGTCCTGGGGGGTTAGTGGTGGATTTAGGGATCCACACAAACAAAGCACTTCTATGAAAATCTGATAGATTAGAAGGTCTGATTTGTCTCCCATACATATCAACATAATCATACATCTCTTTATATGCTTTACGATTAGTATGATTATTCGTGGGAGCCTTGGTTGACTTAGAAGACTTGGGATTTTTCTTTATATTTTGTCTTTTTTAATCCAAAGTGTGGCTCAAAAAGAAACCCTAGATCTCTGGTTATAAGGGTAGGTACGACTACTACCATCAAAAGATTCATATCTTTTTGGCATAGGTGGTCTTTGTAGTTTACCTATAGCTTGGTTATTAGGCAGCTGACCTTGATTGGGTCTCAGATTAGATTTCCTTCTTCTGTTTGTCTCTTCGATACCTAATCACGATCGTTTGAGGTTTCTTCAAGAACCGGGTTCTTCTTGATTCCTACCGATGCTTTTATCACTTGGGGTTCATTTTTGTTCCCTTTCTGATTAGGCACCTGCCTTACTTGCTCAGCAGGTCTTTTTCCCTTATCAGATACAAGTTTAGCTTTTAGTGTATCTTTGTCAGAGACTCCTTTGATTACACCTTCCTCAAGTGAATCAAATGGGGCTTTTGAGGATGTAGAAGGGTTCTCATACCCAATTCCTTCTTGTTAGTCGGGCGTCAAAATAGGTGTTCATTTCTTGAACGGTTTTAGATGACTTCGTGAAAACCTCTATTTTCTTGCGCAAACTATCCTCGGTAGTTTTTAGACTCTCATGTAGTCGGAATAGCTCATCAAATTTAGCTTGAAGGATTTTGAAATTGTCAGCCTTTGTTGTTTGTTGATTGCTAGTTGATCTATGATCCGCTTCTCCCGATCGTAAGATTTAACTTTTCGTAATGTTAAGTTCCTCGCCACCTTCCGAAAGCGCGAAGGATTTTAGTTCAAGAGTTTTACCGAGAGCCGTTCTCTTTAACAAGCCGATTATTTCGATCCTTAGCTTGTTATTTTCAAATTCCACTATTGTATAAGTGTTCATCGTGATCGAGAGATCATCGCAATTGCTCAGAAGTAGAGCCGCAAGTCAATCTCTCCAAAGAAAAGCTAATAATAAAGAAGTGTTGGAATTAGAAAAGCCAGGGTTTGAGGTTACCTCAGATTGGTCCTCCTCGCATCGTGCAGATTCATCGCTATCCGAAGAGAAAATCATATCTTCTGCTCGAAGTCAACAAAGATCGCTATCGATATTAAGTCTTACAGTAAGAGTAGCCGTAATCCTCGTATGCGATAGAATCATCAATTCCAAATGGTCACCTACCAGGCTTTCCTATCTCCTCGAGGCGCTTCTTTGTCTTTTGTTCCATTTTTTTCTCTTCGATTCGTGTCAAAAAGGGTGTCAGAAGGACTGCTTCGCAGCTTGAAGCATGATCATCGATCTAATAAACTTCCTCCGCCAAAAGAGTCACTTCATCCCAGAGGATCCGCCAGTGACTTTCCTTTCGATAAGAATCGGTGCCCTTCTATCGCTCAAGTATCTCTTCATCCGGCCAAATCATCTCTTTCTTTTCTTCTCTCGTGATCTCTTCGATCATCGATCCGTTCTTTTCGTGATCTATCGGTTGGTCTCCTATTTCTTTGATAATCACCGAGAATCTCCGATACTTCTGCCGAGAGTATTTGTTCTTTCAAGTTTCCGGAAAGCGAGCGATCTATTCTCGCTGACTTATTATGTTTCCAACAGTTTCAAAGGGGCCTTCGATCTCATCAAGTTGCTTTTAAACGAAATCGATTTAGACGTTGAGGCTTCAAAGAAAGTGCCTCATCTTCATCTCGCTTGTCCTCTTTTCGATTAAATCGAACTCGTGAGCTTTAAGGCTTAGAAACAAGCTACTCTTGGCTTCATCTTTGAAATGTCTTGGCAATCCTTGATTACCGCGACTTTCATGTCCCATTTCTTGGTGAGAGATCTTAAGGTCTTGTAGAGTTGATATCTTTGTCCTCGACATCTCTCTACCAAGTTCTCGTAGTTTATTTAATCGACATGGTAATCCTCCCATCGAGCTTGTTGATTGTCTCGTTGGGCAACATCTTTAATTTTTTCGAACTTCACCGCCCAAATTTTGTAGGCTAGCAGTTTTTGATCCGATCATTTCTTCAGATATCTCAAAGAAGAGTATCCCACATTGCTTTTAAGGTTTTGAGATACTTTTATCTTCTCCTTGGTGACTTTATCCATTGTCTTCATGATTATATTCCCGGCGATTGTATTCAGAGTATATACGACTTTCTTTCCTTTGATCCATCAAGGCCTTTTTTTCGCACAAGACTTCCCGTGGCAAAATCTGGATCTCCTCCAACCGCCGGGTTGTCGTAATATATGATGATGGGTCCTCGCCGATGACTTCCATCATTCTCGCCGCTTATAGATCCTAGATGGTTGCACATATATGTATAGCCCAACTCGCATACTCATCAATTGAAAACTTAGGCAAATCATGATACATGCCGAGGTATTATCCATGCCGAAAGTGATTTTGAAAACGAAATGAGTTTTAAAAACGGTTTTTTCAAGATCTGCTCAAATGACCACAAAGATTGTTCCTCAAGAATCGATGATACTCAAAGTCATGGGGTCCAGAGAACCACCGCTCCGATACCACTTGTAGGTCCCGAACGAAGTTTTGTGAGGGTGGAAGTCTAGAGGGAGGGGTGAATAGACTTCCAAATTTTTTTTTTTGATCGTGTGAACCGCAGATTACCCGATCGAGTGTCAGGGTGGTATCAGGACAGATCGATGTTCAATCTTCTCGAAAAAGCCGGAGGCGATCGCCTTGATATCCGCCGCTTTTTAACTAAATGGTGCGGAAGCTTGTTTTACCCGTGAAAAACCGGTTTTATCAACTGATTAAAGATAGTTTTCAACCAGCTTGACTAAGGTGTCAACTCGGACGATCAATTGCTTGCGCGCATCGAGCTTATCTTAGAATATGTATGTTGTTTAAAACCCGGTTGTGTGACTTGTGTAAAGAATAAGAAAGCAAGTAAATGCACACAAGACTTTTTATAGTGGTTCGAGACGAACCCGCCCCACGCCCACTCTTCCCTTAACACAGGGAACCTTAACTCCTTTAACTCAAGGGACTTATATCCTTTTCGGATGGTCGAGATGTTTACCGAGTTCTCACTCTTACAAACATAACCTCACGGACTTATATCCTTTTCAGGATGGCCGAGATGTTTACCGAGTTCCCACTCGCTTAACCTACGGGACTTATATCTTTTTTCAGATGGCGAGATGTTTATCGAGTTCCCACTCTACAAACGTAACCAATGGGACTTATATCCTTAAAAAGGATAGCCGAGATGTTTAATGAGTTCGCACTCTACAGACTTAACCTAACTTGCGTTTGGGTAAAGAAAGTTTGAGGGTTCCAACCGAAATCTATCCCGATGCTTTAGGTAGCCAAAATGCTTTAGTGGATAGATTTCTTGCTAAGAACTAAAGGGATGAACACTCTAAGAATAATCTTCAAATGTAGTGTTCTTTTCGAATCGAAGATTTTGGCAGTAAATTTTAGCTTCTTTTTTCTTTGGTTCCGTGTTTGTTCTTGCTTGTTTTCACTTTCGTTGGTGCTTGTTAATCATCGTTGGTCCTATTTCTTCAAAGTGAAAGATCGATTCCATTTTATAGACCTCGAAATCAAAGAGCCGTTGGAGAGCAATTTGAATTTTGGGTTATATTAGGTAGGTTGTAGGATATGATTGTGACGTGCTCCGATTATCGGCGTGGTCGTAGGCATCATTAGCGCCGTTTTTGTCCACAACATTGTATCCCGCAATGTCAGCTCTTTTTGTACACGTGTCGCTTTTTTCTTGGTTTCATGAGTACAGATTTTTATGAATTTGTCTCGTTAGGCGATTGATATTCCTTTTGTAGAAGATTCGCTTGTCTGGTGTATCATTTTGATTGTCACCAGGTGTGAGCTGACTTGATCAGGTAACTGATCAGTCTACCTTGATTGAGTCTTTAGATGCACATTGTCTTAGCTTCAATATGCAAACTCATAATGAATGGGTCTTCGTGTCTTTTGATCTTCAGGTGTCTCTGAGCCTTAGTGTATTCAGTCATACTGAGTCTTCAGGTTTGTTGCTGAGTCTTCGGGCTTATCTGAGTCTTCAGGTTCATCTGAGTCTTCAGTGTTTATCTGAGTCTTCAGCTTCATCTGGGTCTTCAGGTTCATCTGAGTCTTCAGTGTCTTCTTGTCTTCACCTGATCTTCTGACTTCTTGTCTTCTGATTTGTGCTTAGTCTTCTGATCATCTGACCTTATATGGGTCATCTGATACATCGACCTGACCTATACATATTGAGTTCCCCCTCAATATGTGACCTATCTTTACTTCAGCTATCTATACATTTCAGCTGGTCATCTTAATCTGATTATAAGTCATCAACACCAATGTGTCCGACCGTCCTATTACAACCTGTTTTGGAACTTCCATCAAAACTAAGTTACATATTTCCCAACAAATACCACATGTTAGCCCACAAATAAAAAAAATGAGGCTTTTATGTTTTTTTACAAAGGGTAAAATCGGATATTTCATGGAAATCTCAATTTTATACATGTTTATTACTCCCTATATGTATAAAATATATTTAATTTAAATATATGTATAAAAATATATTTAATTTAAATATATTTTAAAAAAACAACAAAACTAGGCTTTTAATTATGTTTGGGTACAAGGGGTAAATAGGACATTTCAATGAAATCCTCAATTTTATACATGTTTATTACCCCCTACCAAGTGTTATACTAATTTTATACAAATTTATTACTTCCTACCAAGTGGAATACTAATTTTATGTTGTCACCCATATTACGTCGTACCAAACGGCATAATACTGCCAACCCATATTATATTATACGAATCTTCTTTATCTCATACTAATTTCATATCCCCTACCAAGTGTAGCCTAATATTATTACATTTATCATTCGATATAATTACATTTATAAATTAAGATCGTAATATGAATTTCATACTACAATGAATTTCACTTCGGTAAATTTTGTGTATTTAAATAGGGGTTTCCCAAAATATATACCCGCTTGTGTGTGGTAGTTTTTGTTTCAAATGAAATGTTACTTTCAAAATGCATGTTTCTTTTTAAGTCTCTAAACTAAAACCTTGAAAGCAAGATCTCTATATCGCCTTCATTGGCGTTGTTGTCTTCATTGGCGCTGACCGTCCGCCTTCTCGACATTGACCATCCACTTCCTCGGTGTTGATTTTGTCCACCTTCATTGGTGTCGACCGTCCACCTCTTCAAAGGTTTCGAGATTCTCGCCCTCTTTGGTGAGAATCTATCCGCCTTCATTGGCATTGACACGTCCGCCTTCTTGGCGACGACTATCCATCCTCCTCCTGCGTTGATTTTGTCCACCTGCTCGGCGTTGACTTTCCGCCTCTTTGGCGAGATTTTGTCCTCTTTCATTGGCGTTGATCATCCGCCTTCATTAGCTTTGACCCATCCCCTTCCGTTGTCACTATCCGCCTCCTCGATGTTAATTTTTTCTCGCTTTCCGTGTCGACCATCCACCTCCCGGCTTTTGATTTTTTCCACCTTCTCAAGATCGACCATCCACCTCCTCGATGTTGATTTTGTTCGCCTTCATAGGCGCCAAACCATCCACCTTTTTGGTGTTTACTTTCCACCTCTTTTGTGTTGATTTGCCCGCCTCCACGGACGTTAACCATCCGATCACGAGCACAATAAAACTCGTATGTTAGAGATATGAACCTCGATTATGACCCCTACATAAAGCCATGAACAGTTCGGCCAAAAATGGCTGACGATGAACGCACACTCCCCTAGGTCGCACCTAAATAAGACGATCTGAAAAGGTAATCAAGTCGCAATGTCAATAAGACTACCAAATGTTGCAACATAAATATGATGACAAGTAAGACCTTCAAGGAAAATATTTGCAAAACTCTCAAGGTCGCACCTAAATAAGACGACCAAGACTCTCTACGAGCCCAGTCTCTCGATGAGCGACCAAGACTCTCTACGAGCCCAGCCTCTTGATGAGCGACCAAGACCCTGGACGAGCTCAATCTCTCGACAAGTAATAATTCCAGATGAAATTTAGTCTCTTGACGAGTAGCGAGCACAGGAAAGACCCTACACCCGGGGGAATGGTAAAGGGTCAAACCCTACTTAATTCATTAATTCTAAATTCGATGATCTTAATGTAATACAAGAAATATCACCATTAAGGTCTAAACATTTGATACCTCACGGGTATCCGAAAGTAGCTCGAGGAAAAGAGTGTGACCTCAAATGCAGCGAGGGGCAAAATTTTATTAAAACATGAATCAAGACCAAACTCCTAGCAAAGTCAAAGCCCAATTTCGAGGGCAATTGTTGCAGTACGAATTTTCCCTTAATATGCCCATAACCCGACACATCAATAGGGTCCACCTAGCCTGAATCTACCTCTTCGACAGAAGATCAGATACCCGAAGATACGTAGATCCGACAAGATCAAGAGTAAATAGGACCTCCCAAATCATTATCAAAGAAAACGATTGAGCTCTCTCAATCGAGCTCGATCTCCTTGAAGAATGAAGACCATCCGATTCAAGGAAACGCGACTTACAAGTATAAATTGGAAATATATTACAACTCAAAAATCAAATTCAAAGTAGGTGACCTCGTCTTACGACAAACTCTGGGAGTCCCAAAGGGAGTATTTTGTCCGACCTGGGAGGCCCCCTGAGGATATACAAGTGTCTATCCAATGGAGCATACGAGCTCGAAGAAATAGATGGCACACCGGCCCAATACCTTTGAACGATCTCATCTAAAAAAATTATCAATAAGTTCTCGATTTGTAATTTAAGAATCTCGTGTTTTAGATAATTTATATGAAATTTGTTCGCTTCATACTTATACCTTTTTATCTTCATTGTAGATAGATACATGCCAAGATCGCAACACAAATAAGACATTCTAAAGGCATTAAGATCACAAAGTTTTTTTAAGTTTTATTTAGATGTATAGTAACATAAAAACAAGGTTATGCTCTCCAAGGGAAGAACCCAAGGATAAGTCCCAAACATAAAAATGCTAAGACATAGAAGTCGCAAAACATAAAAATGTTAAGGCATAGAGGTCGCAAGCATTTAAGAAAACCAAACACAAAAATGCTAAGGCATAGAGGTCACAAACATTTAAGACGACCAAACACAAAAATGCTAAGGCATAGAGGTCGCAAATAAATAGGACGACCAAACTATTAAACATACAAAGCCCTACAAAGCATGGAGATCACGAGAACATAAGATGATCTAAACGATATAGAGATGAGATTTAAACGATAAAGTTGTTTTCATTAATAAAGCACAAAACAAGGTAAATTACAAAATACAGCAACAACGATAATAAAAATCTAGGATAAAGGGGCCCTCGAAGTGTTAACATCCTCAATAACAGGGACCTCACTAGCAAGGGGGAGCCGCAACTTCTGCAGTATCGGTGACCTCAAGCACCAACATCGATATGATCAACAGCTACCTCGGCATGATCACCATCGCCCCCTCCTCCGCCTTCACAAACCTCCCTCGCCTTAACTTTGACATCGGGCCTCGAAAGCAAGTTATGTAGGTCATACAAAAGCACTGGCCAAGGAAATAAAGAGAAATCACACCTTAACACAATTCCGGATCCTCCAAAGGAAGTTGAGCGTCGGGCCGAGAATAAATCTTATTATCACTATTGCTTTAAATATGAATGAATGTTATTTATTTATTGCAAACCGCTCAATATTAGTACATATTGCATTGTAGTTAGTGTGGTGATACCCGATCATAGAAGATCACATTAATGCCTCAGAAATAGGTACATCTTCACAACCTAGATGGAATTGAAAACTTCATTGGTAGAGGTTGATGTGTAAAGCTCGATTGACTTGTCTTGGACGAAAGAGATTACATTAGTGCATTGTGATTCGCTTGGAAGCGGACCTACACAGAGAGGATAAACTAATTGCCTTGATCTATTCTGGGATGATATTTAAATACAAATTTAATTTTACAATTAGTACTAGCATGAATTAATTCTATATTAATTCAAATAATTCCAACAACAATCATGCACATAATATAATCACATAAATCCTACGAAAAGTGCAATTTCGAATTTACGCTGCATGCCTTTTTGATTAATCAACGCGAGAAGATGAGTACCCGCTCAAATCTAACAAACCCAAAGTCCTTCTCAAGTATTCCCATGTTCTTGTCCGATAATCCTGGGAGGATGCTCACGAACAATTAACAAAAAAGGAAAAAAAATGTTGCACCACCTTTGTGAATTTCTAATTTTTTCAACTCATGGAATTGTGTTGGATGAAAAATTCATCCCCTATTTATAATACTAGGGTGGCCGATTTTTAGGTCAAAATTGGGATATAGGAAGATCTTTAATTCTTGTGCAATAAGTAATCTTGAATAGATCCAATATATCTCTTTCCCATAAATAAATTTTCCACAAAAAATCTCCTCCATTATAAATAGAATTTTTGAAAATTTAAGGAAGAAAGAATCAAGATTTGATTCTCTTGAATTTATGGGATAATCTTGTATTCCAGGAATACTTATCTTTTTCCATAAAATCTTTTTCAAGAAAAAAATCAAAAAATCTTTTCCTTTTCTTTTTTCTTCCTATTTTTTTAAAAATAATGGAAAAATAAAGCAACAATATTTCTTTTATTTTAATCACCTTTTTTCAGTTATTGGACTTTATATTGGGCTACTTGAGGGGCCTTTAGGAGAATTAAGATTGATCTTCCAATGGACTCAATTATCAATATTGAGCCACAATATTATTCAAATTTTATTAATATTAATTAATTCCACTATAAAATTAATATTGCACTATCCATCTTAACACATATTACTGTAATATGGCTCCCGATTATTTTTTCCCGTGTTTAAGATTATCTAGTCCATTAATTAATTCAAGCCACTGAAGAAGCTTTAATTTATTTAATATATTTTTTCTTGGAGTAAGGTCAGCTCAATATTTTTATCCATACCGGAAACAAATTCCACTTGCAAGATTTAGTATGATAAAACTTCTGAGCCCACCAAGGGGACAAATCACGCAAGACGTACTTGCACACGATTCTCTCAGATAAATCTTAAGAATCGCCATGTAAATAATAATATTGCCCAAAAACACAAAGTATTGAATCACATTGATTCTCAACCCGACATGAATCAAAGCAATAATTATTAATTACACACGATCCTATTTAAGGGACATAGATTAAGAAATAATCAATCACTAGGTCTAATTCTTCCACCTTCAGTACTAAAGAATTTATCCTCGATGTAGGTCCTATTCAGCGCATCATAATGCACTAGTGCAATCTCTTGGTCAAGACAAGTCAATATGAGCCTTACACTTCAACCTTTCACGATGGATTGTTCATCTCCATCTAGGTTGTGAATTTGTACTTATTTACAAGGGATTGTTAATGTGATCTTTTGTGATCTGGTATCACCACATTAACTACAATGTAACTCGTACTATTATTTGAACAATATTGTAGTAAATATATATAACATTCAATCATATTTAAAGCAACAATGATAAATAATTTATTTCAGTAAATAAGACATAAATTCAGTTTGGTTATACAAAGTAAAAGCATACTTTCCAGTATAACCCCAACAGATAAATTCTTTTGTACGGACTTATGAGATGAAGAATTAGACCTCAGTGGTTGTTGATTTCTTAATCTCTGTCACTTAAATAGATTGTGTGTAATTAATATTTATTGCTTTTGGTCTATAAGTTGGGTTTAGAATCAAGAGCGATTCTATATGTTGGGAGATGAATTTAATAAAAGATTATATGATTTTGATTAAGATCCCAAAACCCCGAGTATGACATGTTCAAAGAATGATCTTGATAGTTGAGTCGATTCGGTTTTAGAGTATTCGTGATGTTATCTCGCAAAATGTATAAGTCGCCAGATATAGTTTCGTAATAGTCTCTCAAGACTCAAGATGAAACCGAGAGATCAAGACTCAAAGATGAAGACTCAAAGAAAAGACAACAAGATAAATCAAGACTCGAAGACTCAAGACTCAAAGACAAGACACAAGATCAAGACCGAAAGTATCTCAAGATCAAGAATACTAAAAGCACAAAGAATTATCAAGACTCAAGAATATATCGAATGCTCAAGATGAACTCAATGTTCCGAGGCAATCAATATATCTATCCGGAGGATGCAATATCGAGAAACGCTGATGCCTTAAAAAGTCGAGATATTGCCAAGACATTCAAATGCGCATAAAAGGAACTAAGTCAAGTATTGTTAAGGTTATATCAAACTCGAGTTTGTGATCAAAAGAGCCAAGTAAAGGTGTCTACCCTTAACCAAGACAAAAGTCAAAAAGAGGAAGATGACACTGCACTATACCGACAATGACAAAGGACAAGCCAAAAAAAGATGTCGATGTAATGAAAGTTCCGCATCGCAAAAAGTGAAGACCGGCTACATGAAAGGCTATTGCCTAAAAACGTGTTAGGGAGTTTCAAACTCTAAATATAGCCGCTTTCACACACCATAAGAGGGAACTCACGGCTATCTCTCCAACGGATAGTTTTCAAGAGTGAACTTGGTGTATGCCTATAAATACCGGGTGACCCTCTACATAGTAAGGTTACGGAAATTTATACGCAACAAGAGCTCAAACTTATTCTTAAAAGTTAAAGCACTCAAATACCTTGAATTTCCCAAGTGCTTTTATATTGAAGAGAGCTCAATTTACTAAGCCTAGCGTGATAAGTTTTATCCAAAGCTTAGTCGAGATATCCTAACCCTTTGCATTGTGCTTTATTGTAAAGGATATCTCATCCTAGTTGAAACCAACCAAGAAACCCCAAACCCTCGAGAAGGTAGTTGGAGTGTGTTTGTTGGTAAGAAGAGTTGTAAAGAGTTAGTAAACTACGCGAGTAGTCGAAAAACTCTCTAGAGAAGAAGTTAGTAAGCTACAGGGGTAGTCCGAAAGCTTGTGTGTGATTGAGTAAGTAAACTACGGAGGTAGTCGAAAAACTCAAGGTCGGGTTGAGTAAGTAAACCACGTGAGTAGTCGAAAACTCAGGTACGAAGTTGAGTAAGTAAACCACGAGGTAGTCGAAAAGCTCGCTTTTGATAGTGAATTTCTCTCAAGAGTCGTGGAGAGTGGATGTAGGAGCTTGAGTCTCCGAACCACTATAATCGCCGTTTTTTTATCGCTTCTTATCTCGGCGCTTAATTGTTGCATCAACTTGATTTTGAAAGCATACTTTTCATTGATATTCAGCTTGGAATCAATCCACCGAAAGTTGCATAAGTAATTCACAAACTAATCACTATTTCATAAAGGGAAGGTTTTCAAAAAAGCTTAAAACGAGTATAATCTAAGGGCCAACCATTCAAGACGATCGAGTAGCTAGAAACAGATAGTTACCAAACCGAACTCTCATCCGAGGATTCAAGTAAGTTAGTTATCCGATCCAAGCAACTCAGATCTCTCTCGACACTCGTGACTCGGGCTTGATTATCCGAGGTATCCGGAAAGCAACAGATCACCGCCTCAAGAGACTTTGACTCGAGAGCAACTGCGGCTTCTCGTAACCTAATCTTCGTGATTTTCCACCCAAGTCGACCTCAAGAAGAAAAAGTTTTAAAATCACCAACACGTATATTCCCCATACACGTAAGACTCGTTTCACCGACCAACAAGTGGTATCGAGCAAAGGGTTCAACTTGACCACTACCGTGTTGACCAAAGTTTTATTTTCAAAAATACTTGTGGTCTATCCGAACCGATCTTATTTGTCAAAATTCGCTTTTTTTTCAAAAAAGATCGTAAAAATGTCTTCTAAAAACTTCCCATGTTCTCAAGAGAACTATGATCTATGGAGACCGAGAATGCAGTACATCTCAGATTCCAAACATGAGCGATGTGGAGAGTGGTCTCTCAAGGACCATTCAAATTTATCGTGGTGAATCCTGCAATTACGTAAGAGGAGAGAATTGACCCTAGAGAAGAATTTCCTAAGTCCGATGACCAACTAACTCCCCGAGGAGAGGGGTTAGTCAATCTAGACTACATGGCAAAAGACACACTATATAGTACAATTGATGATGGTGTGATGGGAATGATCTCTCACCGTAATAATCGCTAAAGAGATATGGGATACACTAAATCAAGCATGTGCCAAGGCACGATCATATAAAAAGAAAACAAACTTTCAAAGGGCAATTGAAAGTTTGACAGCTTTTGAAATGGATGATGGTGAATCAATAGACAAATTGAAGTCGATTCACTAAAGATCATGAATGATCTAAATGCACTTGGAAAGAAATATCCACAAAGAGAAGTGACATTAAAAATTTAGAGGTCTTTCTAAGAAATGGGATATTCATGCAAAGGGTGATTGAAAACACCAAGAACATTAGCTCAATGCCATACCAACAAGTCTTCTCTCGAATCGAAAGCCTATGAATTTGTAATTGATAAGAAATCCAAAAAGGTCGACAAAGAAAGATGATTCTTCATCAAGTAAAAATGTGGCTTTAAAAGCAAAAAGATAAAACCTCAGAAACTAAAAGAGTTCGAGAACCCCCCATGCCAAACATCGATGAGCTTGAGGAAAAGCTAAAGACCGATGGCAAGGAGGTTTGACAGACTTAATAGTAGATTTGGAAAATACAAAAGCTTTTACAGAACAACAGTACCGTAAGAAACCCGAGGACAGATCAACCGAGAAGAAGAAGGACTCGAAAGTCAAGGATCTTCATCCGCAAAGAAGGACTCCAAGTCCAAAGAAGAAAATGATCGATGATGATGCCAACAGATGTTATAATTGTCGAAGAAAGGTCACTTCCAAAGATGATTGTCCGTAGTTGAGTGCTAAGGAGAGAAGAGAAAGACAAGCTAAAAGAGACCGTAAGTTCTCAAAGGCCATGGTTGCGTAAAAGAACATTCGAGGAGGAGGAATCTAGCTCTTCAGATGAGATATTCTCGTGACAAAGGATAATGATGACATCCGTCTGATGGCCATTGAGGAGGTAAACTCTTCGCCTCTCATATTGCTCCTACACTAGCACAAGAGTTTTCAAGTTCCACCGAAAAACAATCATTTTGACTGGATGGATTCTTTTGAGAATCAATGAAGGACTATGTCGCTTTTGCAAGGATCGCTAAATAAAACTCAAGAGCGTATTAAGAACCGAATGCCGAAAATCTAAAATGGAAAGACTTAGCAAAAATCAAATCACTTCTCAATTTATGGGAGCTATCGATGAACTAGATGTTCTCAAAGTACAACTCTCGAGAAAGAGAAGTTGATAGAGACCCTAACCAAAAGCTAGAGAAATCCAATGAAGAAAACTCAAATAATCAAAACTAAGTTCAATGACCTCTCCGAGAAGCATGAAACTCTACAGAATCATGAGGATAGTGCATGTAAGAAGTTAACTCTATTGAATAATGCATCTAAAGTAATAGATGAAATTCAGAGTTACCAGAGATCTGCCACTATAAAACTGGATTGGGATACATTCCGTGGGGAACCTCACAAGGTCATCTCAATGTCGATCATGTAGCAAGAAGACAATCTTTGTAAAACCAAATGCACCTACACTTCAAACTCAAGTAATGCCCAAGGTTGTAGATAAGGGAAAAGGACCTATGGTTTCAAAGAAACCAATGATCAAAGTTAGAAAGCCCAAACCTCGTGAAGGCTAGAAAACCCGAAAGCAAATTAGCTAGAAAATTTCAGCAGTACTTCAAAGCCTCAAAGCTAAGAATGCAAACTTGAAAGGATCTACATCAACCATCGAGGAATCTTCGAAGAGAAACACTCAAAGAGAGATATTCTCAACCCAAGAGACCAAGTCCTCATTACAATCGAAGGCTCAGATTTCAAAGATGCATAACCTAAACCTTACTTGCCTAAAGGTAAAGGTTATCTCAACCCTAATCAACAAAGATTTAGACCGACCGCACAAAAAAGCCTAAGCATCCAATGTAAGGCCCGAACCAAAGAAGAATTCAAAGGCACATGTTCAAGCTAAAGCTAGCACACATATACGTAAAAAACGCTAAGGCACCCAGAGTAGTGGATGTATATGTTGATGTTTACTTAAGATGATCACCCACTCTAAAGTAATGAGAGTTGTCAAAGTATTTGATTCCGAAAGGTACATCTAACCTTGTAGGACCCTACACAAATTGGGTACCTAAGAATTAATTTGTTTTTCGCGAGGAAAACAAGGGCACTAAATCGACTAAAGATCACATGGCAATCGATGAGCCGAGATGAAAAAACTCCCGATATATGGTATCTTGACAAAGGATGTTCAAGACATATGACAGATACAAGAAGTTACTCAAGGACTATGTTGAACATAGAGGCCCACGTATCACTTTTTGGAGATAACTCCAAGGATTGCATCAAGGATATGGAACTTTGGAAATCGACTCCGCCATATCCATGGTGTTTCATATGTATCCGATTGAAGCATAACCCGCTTTCAATTAGCCAATTTCGCGATAAAGGTTTTAATGTTGAGTTCTCTAAGAACTTATGTTTTGTGAAAGATGATACATCAAAGAAAGTATTACCGACCGGGTACAAGAAAAGGGAATGTGTATCTTTCACGATTGAGTTCAACTCCTAAAGATACATGTTTAGTTGCTAAAAGTTCCACATATACCAAATTGGTTATGGCATAAAAGAATGAATCACCTAAATTTCAAAAACCCCGAACAAGCTTGCAAGATTAGCTCTTGTGAGAGGGTTACCTAACGGCGTTCAAGAAGGAACATATTTGTGATGCGTGCGAAAAGGCAAACAGATAAAAGCATCATTTAAAAGTAAAGTTAAGGTTTCTACCGAAAGAATACTTCGCCATTTATATGGATCTTTTTGGTCCTATAACACCGTGGAGCACAAAATGGCGTGAAATACACATTGGTAGTAGTTGATGACTACCGAGATATATTTGGGTCATATTCTTACTTAGTAAGAAAGAGACTCGATAAAACGCCAGAGCTACCGAAAAGACTCAAAGATTGAGAAGAATCGAGTGTGGTCAAAATCGATCCGACAAAGGAACTCAATTTATAAATCATATTATATCCGATTATTGTGCAAAGAAATGGAATTTCTCATGAAACATCACCGCAAGGACCCCTCAACAAAATGGTGTTGCCGAAAAGAAGGAACAGACTCAAAGAAGCTCGCAAGGACAATGATAAATTAAGTTTATATTCCTAAAAGATTTTGGATCGGAAGCTATCAACACCGCACGCTACTCACGTATCAGATCCATGCCGACTAAGAGTCAAGGCAAAACACCTTATGAACTTTGGAATGAAAGGAAGCCTCTTGTTTTTTTCTTTTCGTGTGTTTGGTTGCAAGTGTTTCATACACAATAATGGTAAAGATCAGCTTGAAAACTTTTGATAGTAAAGTTCGATGAAGGAATATTCTTAGATATTCTCAAGTCAAGAAAGCCTTCAGAGTTTACAACCCGTAGAGACTTTATTGTGGAGGAAACACCTCATGTTGTTTTTGATGAAACTATTTGTGTTCGTAAGAAACAGAACATGATGCAGATGAACCGACTAAGAGGATCACCAGATTAAGCCCTCAAAACAAAAAAAAAATCATCTATCGAACTCCGAAAAGGTAAGTCACCACAATCTATGATTGGAGTGACTCAGACTCAGATAAAGAAGTTCGTAATGGAAATCGTGATGGTGAGACTCAGAAAACCAAAGACTAAAGGTAACTAATCTGAACAGACACAAGTTCGCACTCGTATGTGATGCCAATGAAGATGTGGTCACAAATGAGGCAAATTCCAATCTATCAACCAAAGGGGAACAAATGTCTCCGACAATGCTCAATAGAATTTCCCGAGGAAGATGATTCACTTTCTCCTTTTCTCGTTGTTCCCCGAAGCCATCGATATAATCAACCTAACATTTCAAATGTTGAGGATACTATTGAAGGGGGAACATCAAGAAGGAAATGGTTAGATAGTCATCCTACAAGTCGATTGTGGGTGATCTAACCAAGGTGTTAAGACAAGAAGGTTCCATGGTGAAAGTGCACTATTCTCGCTTCCTATCGAGAAAGAACTCCGCAGAGATTGGTGAAGTTTCTACAAGATTCAGATTGATTATCGCTATGCAAGATGAGAAATAATCAATTCTCAAGGAATGAAGTATGGAGTTGGTAGATAGACCGAAAGGCACAATGTCATTGGAACCAAGTGGGTTTTCAAGAATAAAAGAGATGAAAACAACAACATTGTAAGAAACAAGGCAAGGCTAGTTGCACAAGGTTATTCCCAAGAAGAAGGCTTTGGATTATGATGAAACCTTTGCACCAGCTTGCAAGACTAGAAGCCATCGATTGTTTCTTGCATACGCCGCCCACATGAAGTTCACATACCATCAAATGGATGTGAAAAGTGCATTTCGAACGGTGTGCTTAAAGAAGAGGTTTATGTGGAACAACCTCCCCGGGTTCAAACAGAATGACCAAGTTTACGTGCTCGTAAAAGCCTTTGTATGGTCTCAAGCAAGCACACCTGAGCATGGTATGATACTTTTCTCGCTTTCATCGACCATGGTTTTGTCAAAGGAATCGCTGATAGAACTCGCTCAGATATAGAGGATGGGAAAGATATCTTAACCGTTCAGATATATGTTGATGACATCATTTTTGATCTCCAAACCATCAGTCAGGTGAAAAGTTTTCAACACCGGCGAAAGGCAAGTTTGAGATGTCAATGATGGGAGAGATGAATTTCTTTTCAGTCTTCAAGAAAACAATCAAAGGAAGGAATATTCATCAACCGTGCAAAGTACACCGTAGATCCGATTGCAAATATGGTGTACAAAAATTGCAATGCGCTTAGATTCCTATGAATACTAACTACAAGATGGATCCTCGATTCGTAAGGCAAATCAAGAAATCATACCGATTATAGAGGAATCATTGATCATTGCTTTATCTCACAAAGTAGGCCGATATAACATTTGTTGTTGATATGTGCAAGATACCAAGCTAATCCTAAGACTAGTCACATGGAGGTCGCTAAAAAGATAATCGAGATATCTTAAGGGCACAAAGGAATAGAGGATTATGGTATCCAAATGATGATAACCTTGAATTAACCGTTACTCGATGTCGACTATGGAGGTTGCAGAATTGACAGAAGTCCACAACAGAACTTGTCAATTTCTGAAGCAAACCGATATCTTGGTTTTCAAAGAAAATGCACCTCAAGAGTAACCAAGATTATCAAGTCAATACATGGTCGCAGTGAAGTCAAAGCCGGTTTCGATTCTTTCGCTCGCATAACAATTAAGGATTATAAAGTTGTGGCCAATGAAGTACCAATATTTTGTGACAATAATAGTGCCATTGCTATTTCACAAAAATCCCAGATTGCACACCGTATGCAAGCATGTGGATATCGACATCACTTCATCGTGAGATCATGTCGAGAAAAAGACATAAGGATGGAGAAAATTCATACCGATAGGGTAAAGAGTCGATATCTTGACTAAACCTTTCGTCAATCAAGATTTCGTGAACTTTCAAATGAATTAGGATGTTGGAACCAGTGTAGAGTAAATCAAAAATTGAAGATTTTCGATACATGAAGCTTTTTTCGTAATTCTACCGAGAAACTCAGATAAAATGAAATAATCGAATCGAGTCTCAAGAAACTCGATTTATCGATAGTCAGATTCAAGAATACGTCAACCCCTTTTCAAGATTTCAAGATATAATCGACATTTTATCAAGGTCAAGATTTCAAGAAGACCGATAAAAGAAAATTAGTCTCAAGAAGTAATGACTATGTGAGCCATTTATTGCTTAAATAAAACTCAAGAATCATTTGCAATAAATACAAAACACCGAGGAATGTTTTCATGATCGCTTTTAAATTCAAGAAGGATACCATTTAATGCTCGCCACATTATTGACCACAGAGGATATTTTATGGCTTATTTTTCGAGAGATCGCTTGCTCATATACCGATTAATCTCAGATTAATCTCAACCGCTATTTTTCACCTAACCTACACGATTCCCCACGATCTCGGTTATCTATACCTCTTCAAGCCATTCAAGCCAAAATTTTATCAAACCCTTCGCTCCCAAATACTCAGAATTAAAATCCCTTTGCCCGTAAATCGCAAAACCCTAAAGCTTCAAATTCTTCAATCACATTCTAAAATGGCTCCAACCATGTACGAGAGATTGGTCATAACCAATAAGCCATGGTACGAAGTTCATTGTCCCACTTGAGAGCTCAACCAACTCAAAGCCGTAAGAGGAGGCTCAATATGATCCGATCGCCAAACTCACCCATCTAGTCGCAAGTCCACTGCACTCAGAGTTCGCAGCGAGATAATCGAATTCATCTACAATTTGAAAATGATGAAGAAGATTGTATGCACTCTTCGACATCAGATCTCATCTAGATCACCATCAAAATACGCCGATTTTGAGAGGGAGGTGTGCATTATTCCGAAAAATCAATGATGTGTTTGAGCTATGTGATAGAGGAGAGGATCCTCATGATGTATATGTTTGGAAGAGAGAGCAGAGTACCTAGATAGGATTGCCGAGAATCCCGTGAAGTTTGAGGCAACTTTGAACAAGAAGACCTAAAGCCACAATATCGCAGTCGATGGATATTAGAAAGCAAGAGCGCCATGAGTCTTCAAGGGGAGTTTTGAGCAGATTAGTACCCAAGCTCGATCGATGGCGGCGATCGAGGCATCTCCCACCACCGACTTCAACCGGGCTGAAATTTAGTCCAGATGGTGCTCTGAGCAAGCCAAGATCATAAAAAGAGTCAATGGGGAAATCACAATGAAAGGCAAGATCCACCATGCCACCAAAATTGCCTATATTTTGAGATGTGCGAGAGGAAGAGGATATCTTCGCCAACTCAACCCCATTCCCTAAATCCAAAATTCTTCAAACCCATCAACGAAGAAGGTGCTATTCGAGGGAAAAGAGAAAAGAAGGTAGAATCACCTTCATGGGTCGAGAGAAAGAGATTCAACAAACCCAAAAAGGTTCTGCTGGAGGCAAAAATAGAGCAAGGAGCAAAACTGCTGAGGCAGAAGAACCTCGCCCCAAAGCGCAGAAGATTGGTGGTTCTCACCGACGATGGTAGCAAAGGATTCGAGGAGAGACAACCCGAGGGCCAAACCGCTTCAAAGTTCACCTTACAAGTGCCGCTCAAAGTTATCTCAAGGACACAGATCGATCGGAGGAGCGTGTCTTCTCGAGGTGCCGGAGACATCACTCATTTCGATAAAATTTCTCAGAAATTTTTCAAGGAGCTCGTGACCTCGAAATGCCTACCTCGATGAACAAGCTCAGATCAAGAGCCAACCAGAGTCGATCCAAGATGCGCAGCTCGCATCGACGAGCCAACTCGACTATATCGAGGAAATGCCACCAGTCTCGTAACCCACTCAGATGCAAACCGAGGACCTCAATGCACAAGCTTCAGATACTACCGAGGCTCAGAGCAAAATGTACTGGATGAGCTCCCCGAAAGTGACCCATCGCTGATCCTTTAGCGTAGGCCCCCCATCGAACCGTAGAGCCCGAGATGGAAGAAAGGCGAGGTCAAGAAGGCGAATGGAGGAGCAAAGGGAATGGTTCATCCTCGACCGATACCCCGAGCTCAAATTTCATACCCCGATCCGCAAGATATATTCTTCGATTAAGGACGACAAAGCAGTATATCCTCAATCGACTCTTCCCGAGATGCTTGATATTGCCGCATTCGTAGGGGGGAAGACCGTGGAATGAGGAGATGTTTTTCCCGACCGACTTCTCGGTTCGTATGACAAAGCTCGATTGAAAAATTCGATTTTGATGAGCCGTTCAGAGGAAGCTAGCCGAGAAGAAAGCAAATGAGGTTGAGTTCCCGAGCAAATGAGACAAATCCAAAGATGGAGATGGGGACCAACAGGAGAAGCCGAGGATCGGCCTCAAATGTAAATAGAGACTTCGTTGTCGATCAACTCAGATCGAAGCAAGACTCTTCAGTACCTTTTTGCACTATTGATAATGATGCCAGAGTTACCGAAAGTACTATCTTTAATTTCAAATGTCTCGATAAAATGATCGAGGCTCAATTGAGGATGGAGCTCAGATGAAGCGTAAGCTCAGATGATCAAAAAAATGTATGTGTAGAAGGTCACCGAGATTGATCTCACTCCCCGTAATGGAGAAACTTGAGAAGATTGAGCCAATGGCAATCAAAATTGCTCGATGGAAGAAACATTGGCCAATCAAGCTCGTATAATGGAAGGATTTAGCCATTCTTCGAATCGGTGCAGATACAAAACACTCGACCACTCGATGACCTCCATGGAAGAAAAGCTAAAAAAGAAAAGCCGGAGGAGTCAATGCAGAGATAAGTGATGAAATGAAACAAAAGCACCGGAGTCGATCAATTACTAGAGGTGAAACCGACAGAGAAATATGAGGTGCGGATCAAATCATTGTTGAGGAAATGAGCTCAAGGTTTCATGACCAAGATGACAGAGATGCTTAAAGATGCACTCATCGCCGCTTTGCCCACATTTCAAGAACTGCTCAGGGCTAAGAATCACATTAGAAGAATGGAAGATGAGCAAGATCACCAAGCAGCAGAGAGATCCATTGGTGAGCAAAGAACAAAGATTATATGGACACAAATTCTCTCCGCACTTCTTCCAAACTACGGCAAGCAAGAAGGGGGAAGGGAAGGTGCGCAGACTTCGTGAAGTTCATGGCACGATTTTGGAAAAGAAGGCTCGTAAAAGATGCCGAATGTACAATTTAGCCCAAGCCTTTAAAGAAGTCGATGCTAATGAGAAGTTAAAATTTGCTCAAGTAGAGAAGCCTCGCTTACATTCGAAGTTTCTAAGCAAAACCAAGCTTGAGGTTGCAAGAGAGAAAACGAAGTGATAGAACTAAGGTTGAACAAGCCAGCCGGTGTTGAATCGCCTTATGAAGAGGAAAGCCTTGGGCGTTGTTCAACCTCAGAAGTTGTGCCGCATTTAAAAGATTCTAAGCCAACCCAGAGAAAACCGATTCGAAAATGAAGAAGAATCTGAAGTCTCAACCTCGTAAGAAAGTCTTCAACTCCAGAGAGGCTCATGACACTCCAAAAAGAACAAGCTAAGAAAGCTACCGCTTCAGCCTCGTGAACTTCGCGGATCGAAAAAGAGATAGACGAAGAAGAGCGTAAAAAGGAGTGACTTCGTAAAGTTTGCAAAGCAAGAGGAAGGAACATCGAAAAGCGCTGAAGGGGCCCTATGTTGATAAATGGATGCCCATTAAACTCAACGACATGTGGAAGAAGTGAAGAGAACCTTCCGTTCAATTTTGATGTTCTCGTGGAATGGAGAAGGAAGGCTCGATCGTAACGGCTTTCATTGAACATCTTCACCTTTTATCCAAAGTATCTACAAAGTCGATTAACCTTTATGGATGAAGGTGGAGTACGATAGTAGCCCCCGTCCATATTCCTATCCTCCTCCGAAAACTTGGTAATGGCTTGGTAAATGAAAAGGCCATTACGCAAGAAATTGCTCAAGACGCCGGGTCGATGGGACTAATCGAAACAAATTCCGTACATCATCGTGGAAAGAAATGAGTCAAGAAGAGATACTTCGAATGTTTGATCCGGAAGTGCCCAATCGATGAAATCGAAAATGAAGCAAACAGAGCAGTAAGACCAAGAGCCAAATCAAGACTAAAAACCAAGACTCGTAAGATTTTGTGTTTTTTCAAATGTTTGTCTTTTTTATTTTGTTTGATAAATTCATTGTAATCAGAAAAGCCACACTTATCATCAATGAAGATTTATCATTATGCTCAAAAGATAATACCTCATTATCTTATTTTACATGTATTTTGATATGCCCGACATCGATTGTTTGGTGATGAAATTCTTGGGAGACTCTCCAAAAATTTTTTTTTGGGAGATTCTCCCGATTCAGAAATCGTTGACATAACCAATCTTGTAATAGATAAAACCTCAAAACCCGAGAATAGGTTATATACTTGTAACAAGATAGGTTTTGCATCATCAAAAAAAAGGGAAATTGTTGGGAGATGAATTTAATAAAAGATTATATGATTTTGATTAAGATCCCAAAACCCCCGAGTATGACATGTTCAAGAATGATCTTGATAGTTGAGTCAGATTCAGCTTTAGAGTATTCGATGTTATCTCGCAAAATGTATAAGTCACAGATATAGTTTCGCATTAGTCTCAAGACTCAAGATGAAATCGGTAGATCAAGACTCAAAGATGAAGACTCAAGAAAAAGACAACAAGATAAATCAAGACTCAAGACTCAAGACTCAAGACTCAAGACACAAGATCAAGACCGAGTATCCAAGATCAAGAATACTAAAAGCAAAGAATTATCAAGACTCAAGAATATATCAATGCTCAAGATGAACCTCAATGTTCCGAGGCAATCAATATATCTATCCGGAGGATGCAATATCGAGAGAAACGCGATGCCTTAAAAAGTAGATATTGCCAAGACATTCAAATGCATAAAAAGGAACTAAGTCGGCATATTGTTAAGGTTATATCAAACTCGAGTTTGTGATCAAAAGAGCCGCTAAAGGTGTCTACCCTTAATCAAGACAAAAGTCAAAAAGAGGAAGATGACACTGCACTATACCGACAATGACAAAGGACAAGCCGCAAAAAAAAGATGTCGATGTACGAAAAGTTCCGTGATCGCAAAAAGTGAAGACCGGCTACATGAAAGGCTATTGCCTAAAAATGTGTTAGGGAGTTTCAAACTCTAAATATAGCCGCTTTCACACACCATAAGAGGGAACTCACGGGCTTATCTCTCCAACGGATAGTTTTCAAGAGTGACCTTGGTGTATGCCTATAAATACCGGGTGACCCTCTACATAGTAAGGTTACGGAAATTTATACGCAACAAGAGCTCAAACTTATTCTTGCGAAAAGTTAAAGCACTCAAATACCTTGAATTTCCCAAGTGCTTTTATATTGAAGAGAGCTCAATTTACTAAGCCTAGAGTGATAAGTTTTATCCAAAAAGCTTAGTCGAGATATCCTAACCCTTTGCATTGTGCTTTTATTGTAAAGGATATCTCATCCTAGTTGAAACCAACCAAGAAACCCCAAACCCTTGAGAAGGTAGTTGGAGTGTGTTTGTTGGTGAGAAGAGTTGTAAAGAGTTAGTAAACTACGCGAGTAGTCGAAAAACTCTAGAGAAGAAGTTAGTAAGCCACAGGTAGTCCGGAAAGCTTGTGTGTGATTGAGTAAGTAAACCACGGAGGTAGTCGAAAACTCAAGGTCGGGTTGAGTAAGTAAACTACGGGAGTAGTCGTAAAACTCAAGTACGAAGTTGAGTAAGTAAACTACGAGGTAGTCGAAAGCTCGGTTTGATAGTGAATTTCTCCAAGAGTCGCGAGAGCGGATGAGGAGCTTGAGTCTCCGAACCACTATAACTCGCCGGTTCTTTATCGCTTTCCTTATCTCGTGCTTAATTGTTGCATCAACTTGATTTTGAAAGCATACTTTTCATTGATATTCGCTTGAATCAATCCAATCGAAGTTGCATAAGTAATTCACAACCAATCACTATTTCATAAAGGAAGGTTTTCAAAGAAAGCTTAAAACGAGTATAATCTAAGGGCCAACCATTCAAGACGATCGAGTAGCTAGAACAGATAGTTACCAAACCGAACTCTCATCCGAGGATTCAAGAAGTTAGTTATCCGATCCAAGCAACTCAGATCTCTCGACACTCGTGACTCAATGGATTATCCGAGGTATCCGAAAAGTTACCGTGATCACCGCCTCAAGAGACTTTGACTCAGAGCAACTGCGGCTTCTCGTAACCTAATCTTCGTGATTTTCCGACCCAAGTCAATTCCTCAAGAAGAAAAAGTTTTAAAATCATCAACACGCAGTATTCCCCCATACACGTGTAAGACTCGTTCTCACCGGACCAACACTATACTTTGTATTTGGGCAATATAATTACATGACAATTACTAAGATTTAATACAGAGAAACGTGTGCAAGGAAAGTCTTATTTGATTTGTCCCCTTGGTGGGCTCAGAAGTTTTATCATACCAAATCATGCATGTGGATTAAGTTCCTAGATGGATAATAATGTTGAGTTGTCTTTACTCCAAGGAATAAGATATTAATTAATATAAAGCTTTTCAGTTAATTAATTAAGGGACAAAATAATCTTAAACATGGAAAATAATAACCGGGAGCCATATTATCGTAATATGGGTTAAGATGGATAATGCAATATTAATTTTATAGTGGAATAAATTAATATTAATGGGCTGAATAATATTGTGGCTCAATATTGTAATTCAGAGCTCATTGGAAGATCCAATCTTAATTCTCCTAAAGGCCCCTCAAGTAGCCCAACATGAGTCCATTAATGAAAATGTGATTAAAATAAAAGAAATAATTATTGCTCTAATTTTCCTAATTATTTTTGAAAAATATGAATAAAAGAAAGAAAAGATTTTCTTGAAAAGATTTTATGGAAGATAAGTATTCAAGATTATCTCATAAATTCAAGAATCTTTGACTTTGACTTTTATTCCCTATTTTTTTTCAAAAATAATGATGTTATAAGGAAGGAGATTTTTGTGAAAAATTATTTATGGGAAAGAGAATATATTGGATATATTCAAGATTACTTCTTGCACAAGAATTAAAGACCTTCCCATATCTATTTTCTAGCCCAAAAATTATGCCCCCTTGTATTATAAATAGGAGATGATTTTTTCATCCCCAATACAATTCCAGACTTGGAAAAATTAGAAATCCACAAAGATGGTGCAATAATATTTTTTATTTCGTTGTTATAATTGTTCATGAGTATCTTCCACCGATAACGAAAGCAGGACTTGAGATATACTTGAGAAGGCATTTGGGTTGATCCATCGCCTCAACGATATATCTTTCAAGGGTAAGATTCGCATAAACTCCTATATTCCCCGATAGTCCCTATGGAAAACCCATGAAATGCGAATAAACATGAAATGCATATAAAAAACAGGGGGTGATGGAATGGTGATTACAAATTTTTATGCTTTTAAGCTCATGTGTTGTGTTTTGCTTATAGTCAATGCATATGACAATATAAGAACATAAAGCAATAAAGAACACAACAAAGTATAGTGGTTCGAGACTCAAGCTCCTACATCCACTCTCCCCTCGCTCCTAGGGAAATTCCTTCAAACACTTCCTAAGGCTTTCCTCGACTACCTCTATAGTTTACTAACCTTTCTACTTTGAGCTTTCTCGACCACTCTGAGTTTACTAACTCAAAGCCTCGACTTATCACCCTCTCTCGCCTTTAGATGTTTAACGAGTTCACACTCCAATCGGGACTTATCACCCTCTCTCGGGATTGCCTAACAACTACCTCACTTCACCACTAGTTATCTCTTTACGAGAATGAGTTTGGGTTTGGTGTTGTCTCCAACTATGGTGAGATTTTCCCTTACATTTGTCTAACCTCAATGCTTAGGATACATCGTGGGTTGCTTAGATTGGGTTCTAGAACACACTTTGAATATATTTGTATGTCTATAGACTTGTGTTCTATGGTGGGAATGCTTGACTATAAGGCTCTTGGCTCAGAAGCATCTTTTTTCATATTCTCCACGATCCACACATTAGAATGATGAAAGACCTTGTATTTATAGTGTGGATTTGAATGTTACCGTTGAGAGAATCACATTCAAATCCATATTATTCTTGTAAGTACAAAGTTGCCTTCTTCAGTCGGGTTGTCTTCCTCCTCATCGTCCACGCCACCGATTCTAACTGCTATATTCCTCGATTCCTCGCCTTTGAATCATTCAGATTCTCTCGAGTCTCGGTGTCTTGAGACATAATCGAGTCTTGATTCTATCCGAAGTCTTGAGTTTATCTCGAGTCTCGATTTCTCATCGAAAACCTCGGGATACTTGAATCGTGCACTTCTCTTGGCCGGACCTTTGTCGATCAGGCATCCGACTTTTCATCTTTGGCCGGATTCGATTCTCCGGATTGACACATCCCGACCTTCAGTCACTTTTATTTCGAGCTATCCGATTTCTTCTTTGCTGATCATCAATCGATCGGATCAACACATCTTGAATCAACGTCTCAGATAGCATCAAAGTCGGTCACATTAGGTTTAGCGTATCGGTTTTGCTTTTATCCGATCTCGATCACGTCGATCTCGATGGTCTCTATCTTTCCTCTTACGATTCGCAACCTTCTCTTTGATCTTCGATCGGTTTCTTTTGGTTGCCGCTTCTTCGATCACCATATCGGCTGATTTGACCCCTCATCGATCCGGATCGTTCTGGACATCGATCTTCTTATCACCGGGCTTAGCTTTTCTTCTTTCCGATTTTAGACATATTTCATCATTAACTCGAACTCATCTAACTTCATTCGATCTCGATCGGTCTCGTCTAAATTTCTCGTCGATCTCAATCATCTACGCCCCGATTTCGTGAGTTCCCCTCAATTTGTTCTTCGCCCCCTCAACTTGTTATCCAGAAATTAGCTTCAATAACACAAGTTGATAATGTTTTGACATAATTCATCAAAACTAAAATATCCCAACAATTTCCCTTTTTGATAATGACGCCTAAAACATTAAAATATATGCATTTTTAAAGAAACGGGTTTTTTTTAAAATCGATTAGGATCACATTAAAAGTGATCTTTGAACTCCCGCCTTTCGATACCAATTGATAGTCCCTATGGAAAACCTATGAAATGCGGAATAAACATGAAATGCATATAAAAAAGGGGGGTGATGGAATGGTGATTACTGATTTTTATGCGTTTAAGCTCATGTGTTGTGTTTTTGCTTATAATCGAATGCATATGACAATATAAGAACATAAAGCAATAAAGAACACAACAAAGTATAGTGGTTCTGGAGACTCAAGCTCCTACATCCACTCTCCCCTGCTCCTAGGAAATTCCTTCAAAACACTTCCTAAGGCTTTTCGACTACCTCCCTAGTTTACTAACCTTTCTACTTTGAGCTTTACGACTACCTCATGTAGTTTACTAACTCAAAGCCTCTGGACTTATCACCCTCTCGGCTCGCCTCTTAGATGTTTAACGAGTTCACACTCCAATCGGGACTTATCACCCTCTCTGGGATTGCCTAACAACTACCTCACTTCACCACTAGTTATCTCTTACGAGAATGGGTTTGGGTTTGGTGTTGTCTCTAACTATGGTGAGATTTTCCCTTACATTTGTTTAGCCTCAATGCTAAGGTTGGGAAAATCTCTCTAGCTAGGATACATCGTGGGTTGCTTAGATTGGGTTCTAGAACACTCTTTGAATATATTTGTATGTCTATAGACTTGTGTTCTATGGTGGGAATGCTTGACTATAAGGTTTTGGCTCAGAAGCATCTTTTGCATATTCTCCACGATCCACACATTAGAATGATGAAAGACCTTGTATTTATAGTGTGGATTTGAATGTTACCGTTGGAGAGAATCACATTCAAATCCATACTATTCTTGTAAGTACAAATGACTTCTTCTCAGTGGTTGTCTTCCTCTCATTGGTCCACGTCACCGATTCTAACGGCTATATTCCTCGATTCCTCGCCTTGGAATCATTTAGATTCTCACGAATCTCGAGTGTCTTGAGACATACCGAGTCTTCGATTTATCCCGAGTCTTAGATTTCTCATCCGAGCCTCGGGATACTTGATTCAAAGAGACTTCTCTTCAGCGGACCTTGTACGATCCGCAAGATCGACACTCTTTGCCGACCGAGTTGATTCTCTGGTCGAGCATCCCCGCCTTCAGTCACTTTGACCGAAGCTATCCGATTTCTTCTTTGACGATCAACATTGATCAGATCAACACATCTTCAGATCAACGTCTCAGGATAGCATCAGTTAGTACATTAGGTTTTAGCATATCAGGTTTAGCACATCCGATCTCGATCCGCCCGATCTCGATCAGTCTCATCCCATCTCTTACGATCTGCAACCTTCTCTTTGATCTTCCGTCGGTTTCTTTTCGACGATCGACATCGCGCTCTTGATCACCATATCTCCGGTTCGGTTTTTCCGATCATTTGATCAGTTCTGTTCTGACATCCGATCTTCCGATCACCGGCTTAGCTTTTCTTCTTCTTCGATTTTGCACAGCTCATCATCGCTTAACTTTTAACTCATCTAACTCATCCGATCTCGACGGTCTAAATCTATGTATAAATGCCCGATCTCGATCATCTACGCCCCCGATTTCGTGAGTTCCCTCAATTTGTTCTTCGTTTCCCCTAACTTGTTATCCGTAAATTAGCTTCAATAACACAAGTTGATAATGTTTTTGACATAATTCATCAAAACTAAAATATCCCAACAATTCCGCATGTGTATGACTTTACGTAAATTTATTTGTACGCATGTATGTTGTTGGTATTTGTTATTTGAATTAATAGGTTAATTCATGTTAGTAGTAAATTATTTATTTAAATTTGTATTTAAATTACACCTCTAATAGATCCGGGGTAAAACGCTTCCCCAACACTTCGGCATGACGACCTCTTTCTCGAAATCACCCTATCGACATCATTTTGAGGGTCCGACGGGGAGGTTCTGCTTGTCACGGAGTCTCCGGCCCCAAGTCTTCTCGAAAACGCTAAATCATGTAGGTATGGACGGTGGCCGGGTCATTGTCCATGAAATTTATCGAGTCGATCCTCGTCCGTAGGTACGTCCCAGAGCGAGGATTGTCAAGATAGGCCTTTCTAAAATAGGTCAACTAGACGTTGCTATCGGCAACGTCAAGAGACCATAGGTAATCCTGGATGGGTTCACCTTGGTGGACACTGTTTTCCGGGCCATACCTGAAAAGACGAAGTACAAGAGTTAGTAAAATTTCGAGTCCCCGAGTAAAAAAATTAGAGAAAAAAGAGTATACCTAACCACTTTTGGCCATCGCTCCAAATGCACGAAGGTACTATCTTTAGTAGCTCGATCACGACGATAAGTTATTTCAACTTGAATTGGGGGGACATCGGCCGAGGTCAACACGATGAGCTTTCCCGTGGGAGAATTCCTCAGTTCCTCTTCATTGAAAAGGCCCAAACATTTCGGAGTCGGTTGCTCCGGAGAACTCACCTCAACGGCTCTCTTAGACCTGGTATGAGGAAGGGCTTGAATTTTCTTCCGAAGGGTCCCGGTAGGTTTTTCCTTTAGCTTTTCCAGTGCTTTCCTAGCCTTCTCAACGACGTCGTTGGGATGGAAATCGTCCATTGCTCTGAAAAAAAAAATAGTTCGAAAAGTGATGGGAACAACGAGCGGATCTATAACACAACCAGAATGAAGTCAATGTCACAAATACACATAGATAAAATAATAGGAAAGAAAACGAGCTCATACGTGATTGGCCTTGAGCGAGGAGGTGGTTAGGAAATGAGCTCTAATCCTCGATTTTTTAGAATTTGTCATTCTCCCAACTTGAGAAGGGATCGCTCAGGTGTTGGGGATATACTGAAAAATATGTTTTTAGTGTTGCTTTGTATACAGACTGATTCTTGCACTTTATGAGAATAATCTTTTTATCGCTGATGCTTTAAATATAATGAATGTTAATTATTTATTGCATAAACGCTCATACGTTTTTTACATTGTAGAGACAATGTGGTGTGTAGAATATCATATAGATCACATTGTCGGGCCTTGTATATAAGTACAATTGATTGACAACTTAGATGGAATTGAACAATCAATTGGTAGAAGTTGAGGTGTAAGGCTTGGGTTGGTTTGTCTTGACCAAGCGATTATACTAGTGCATTATGATGTGCCGAATATAACCTACAGAGAGGTAATTCTTCTAGACTAACTTAATGAATGAAGAATTAGACCTCAGTGGTTGTTGATTTCTTAATCTCTGTCACTTAAATGGGATTGTATGTAATTAAAACTATTGCTTTGATTTATTATGGGTAAAGAATCAAAGAGATTCAATACTTTGTGTTGGGATAATTTAGTTTTGATTATTATGCCAAAACACCTTGTAATAGGACAAGCTAAGTTGTATAGAAAGCTTATATTTCTAGACTTAGTTTTATTTTATAGGTAACAAGTTGAGGGGGAACTCATCAAGATAAGAAGAGACTAATGATTTCGTGTGGACTGGATAAGAAGACGTCTAATTTGGATCGAAATACGTCTTGATGATGTCTTTGATTCGATCAAAGTGAGCCGATCGATCAAAGTAGAAGAAATCGAAAAAACCGAGATCGAAAAACTAAAAATCAGAAGAGATGAACAGTGAAATCAGAAGAGATGAACACTGAAATCAGAAGAGATGAACAAAGGAAATCGTAAGAGATGAACAAAGGAAATCAAAGACACGTAAAGTCGCCAATAAGAAGATGACAACACATATATGAATGTGACATAAAGCTGCAAGCAACAAAGGTCTGAGGACAAAGAAAAATTTGAAAGACTATTAAGATGGATTTGAATTTACTCTCAACGGTAATATTCAAATCGACACTTATAAATACATTGCACTATCTTCAAAAAGAAGATAATGGAGGATGCTGCAAAGTGAAGATTAAAGCCAAATATTCAAGCATCTCCATTCAAGAACACAGAAAGCATTAAATATCCAAATTTACCCAAGAGTGTTCTTCATTATATCTAAGCATAAATGTCATATCATAAGTTTAGAGAGATTTTCCCCATCCTTAGCTTAAAAAGCTAAAAACAATGTAAGGGAAAATCTCACCTAGTTGAAATAACACCAAACCCAAACCCTTTCTTGAGAGAAAAAATTAGTGGTTAAGTGAGGTAGTTTATAAGCAATTAAAGAGGGAGATAAGTCCCGAGAGAGTGAGAACTCATTAAACATCTATAAAGCGATCCCGTGAGGGGAGATAAGTCCCTAGAGAGTGAGAACTCATTAAACATCTATAGGCTTATCCCGTGAGGAGATAAGTCCCGCTTGAGTGAGAGCTCCATAAATATCTCATGGTTAAGTTGGTGCCCCATGAAGGAAAGAGGGATGTAGGACAAGTTAGTCCTAACCACTATAAAAAATACGTGTGTTCTTATTTGCTTTCATATTAATCGTCATACATACTTTAGCAAATCTGCATAACACATTCGCAGCCAAAAAAAATTTTTAAGTCACCTCCCATTGAGATTTTACGAGTTTTAAATCGGGTTTTTCTGGACCAACACTTTGTATTTTGGGCAATATTATTAATTAAAGGAAAAATTTCCAAACTTAATATAGAGAATCGTGTATTGGAGTGTCAAGTTGATTAAGTCCCCTTGGTGGGCTCGTAGAGGTTTATCATATCAAATTATGATTGAAATTAATTTTTGGTATGATAATAATGTTGAGATGTCCTTACTCCAAATAGTAATAGATATTAATTAATTGAAGCATTCAGTAGCTTAAATTAATTAATGGATATTGAATCTTAAACATGGAAAATAATAACCGGGAGCCATATTTCGTAATATGGGTTAAGATGAATAGTGCAATATTAATTTTATAGTGCAATGAATTAATATTAATGGGCTGGAAAAATATTGTGGCTCAATATTGATTTCTGGGTGCAAACTTGTACAAGCCGAACGAGAAAAGGGATCGACAACTTTTCCGGTTTAATCCTTGGGACACCTACGAGAAGGAGAAAGAGTTAAATCAGTACAACATGAATATTTTTTAACTAAGTAACTTACTTTGGCGTATACAATACGAGCAGAGAATCTCTAGGTGACCCAACTCACTATTCACATTGGCTGGACTCCACCAATCATTACCGATTTAACCAAAATTGCTCTTTCCAGTTCGAGATCTTATTCAGAACATCCTCCACAATTTTCATCAGAGGGCGAGCTTTGACATAGTAATATCCTTCGCCCATATCCGACTTCACTAATGAGGCTGATAGTTTTTAGCTCGACGACAGTGGGGAATGCCCGATTTAAAATATGGCCGAATAAAGTTTATAACCTGATGATCATACTCCACCCATTGGGAGCGTTCTGGGTGAGGGAAAAATTTCAGTAGTTCAGGAGCTTGCTGATCCAGGGATACAAAGGAAAGCAAACTCCAGCCACCATGTTATCGTAGTTGATAGCAACACACCCGGGAGGGGGTAGATCGTCATGTTTCATTAATATTGGGAACCCAAATATAAACGTCATTGGGAATCCAAGACTGACCCCAAAATCCTATTAAATCAGTTTCTGTCACCGAGCGAGAGGCGTACTTGCTCTCAATGAATGCACGAACAGGTTTATGAAGTTGTTGGCGAGGATATTGGGTGATATATTCCAAATAGTTCGGCGTGTGTGACTGACTCTCAAAACCTCTTCGATGGCTTCTTTGGCCATCTGCTAGTATTCATCCATGCCGAACAAGCCCGAGATACTCATGGCATCCTCATTCACATCATCGTCCCTCCGGGCATATGCCCCCTGGATTCGGCTCGCTGCCCTTGGTGGCGGCGATGTTTGTAGGCCTAGCCGTTTCAGTGCCCGATAGTTTTCTCAAAATAACATCCGCCACATTCGCCTCCCCTGGCATGGAGTCAGATGAAAGCTCCACTAATGTCACTTTCCCCGTAGCGGCGACACCCTACCAACAACGGCAACCACTCGTCTGACTATACCCTTCCGACGACATTCCCAGATCGAAGATAATACTAAGGAGAAACTAACAATTACATGTAGAGAAGCACAAAAGGAGAAGCACAAGAGTGTTGCAAGAAAGATGCCTAAAATTACTTGAGAATTTAGCTGAACAAGTACATATGTCTCCGCCATAAATCGCTAGAGGGTTTTGCGGGAGAGAAATCGAAGGTGAAAATGAACAAAGGGATTGAATCCCGAATTTATAATGGCATCGTGTAGGGCATATGAGTTCATGTGGGGCGTCGGCCTAACCGCCCCTTCTTTCTTCATACAGCGATGTGATCAAAGGCATCATTCCCAATGGTTTAGGCACGATAGGCGAGATCGAAAATGGTTACAAAACTCATGGTCTGGGGGAAGTGTCGAAGTGTGTTGGGATATTTTAGTTTTGATTATTTATGCCAAAACATTATGTATTTGTCAACTTGTATTGTTTAAGTTTATTTTTACAGGTAACAAGTTGAGGGGGAAGTGAACAAGTTGAGGGGGAACTGATCCGAAGTTTCCTGAGAAAATAGGCCTGAAGATAAGTGACCTGAATGGAAAATAGGCCTGAGAAAAAGTGGCCTGAATGGAAGAAGGGTGAAGTCCAAAACCGCTGAATGTCGAAATGGCTAACGAGGAATCTGAAATCAAAAATCCACGATCTTTGAAAAATTTGAAATCCCGATCTTTGAAATGCCGAATCCTAGAGGAAGTTCTTGAAATCCCGAGAGAAAGTATGCTTGAAATCCTCGAGAGGAAGTTCTTTGAAATCCGGGGAAGAACACCGAAATCTCGAGAGGAAGTATGCTTGATTTCGTAGGCCCGAATCTTGACGTGGACCAATCAGAGGTGGTCAAAAAAGCCCCACAAAAAGTCAAAAAAATTACAGATTAGTATGGATTTGAATGTGACTTTCTCCAACGGTAACATTCAAATCCACACTATAAATACAAGATCTTCCATCAAATTAAGTGTGGAAAAATGCTATCAAGCCAAGAGCCATATCTTAAAGCATTCCCACCATAGAACACATATCTCAGAGATATCCAAAATATATTCAAGAGTGTTCTAAACCCAATCTAAAACAACCAACGATATATCCTAGCTTAGAGAGATTTTCCCAACCTTAGCATAAAGGTTAAACCATTGTGCGGAAAAATCTCAACCTAGTTGGAGACACCAACCAAACCCAAACCCTATTGTTAGGTAGTTTGTGTGTGATTGTTGGAGTTAAAAAGAGTTAGTAAAAACCGCAATGAGTCGGCCTGAAAAGCTCTTGAGAAGAAGTGAGTAAACTATTTTAGACATATGTAAAAAAGCTGTATGGCAATCCCGCGAGTGATAAGTCCCGCTTGAGTGAGAGCTCGTTAAATATCGTAAGGCAATCCCGTGGAGGGAAATAAGTCCCGCTTGAAGGAATTTCCCAGATAAGGGAGAGTGGATGTAGGAGCTTGAGTCTCCGAACCACTATACTTTGTTGTGTTCTTTATTGCTTTATGTTCTTACTTGTCATATGCATTTGTTTATAAGCAAAACACATCTTAAAAAGAAAAATTTTAAAATCACCATTTCTCCCCTCCTTTTTTTTAAAAATTAAATTATTTTTTTGGGACCAACAAAGTGTATCAAGAAAGATTCCCGGCGTCAAACAGATAGCCATATACAAGTAAAATAACCTAAACAAACACGAGGTACACGACTTAGGGGCAATTATTGTGCGAAGTAATTCACGATGTCGGCCCTACCTTGGAGTACCACAACTATCCGACCTATTCATCAAGTTCGGAGCAAGATAAAACCTATCCCAAGCTGAGGACGACCTCGTCTAATCGTAGTTTGGATAAATCCCTGCATAGAGGAGGTTGATAAAGAAGGACAATAAGAATTAAATGTGATACGACACGTACCAGAGAGTCAGAGTAGAATATCTTCCTAAATGGGACATGATATTAGCACAAATCAGCAAAGTGACAGTTCCAGACACCTACTTCTGAGAATGTTCAGAGATGTCAGGCGAGGTGTTGGAATTTAGAGGCACGTAAACACGTAATACATGCGCAGCGGAATTAAACATTTCACTAACAACAAACATATAATTGCATAAACGATTACAATAATCATATAAAGAAATCTTACAGTAACTCGAGAGCAGATTTCTCAACTATGGTATCCACGTAATCCCCAATCACGGACTTGGACGGATTTGCCAGCATTGAATCCTGAGATAAATTTTCTAGGGAAATTCTAACTCTAGATTTTATGGAGAGAATTTGAACAACCATATTATGGATTGCCAAGAGCTCATATATATAGGAGAGACCCAACATAAATCTTAAGCTAACCTGACTGAGAAATAAAATCCCTAATCTTTATTTAAATAAATCTCTTAGATTTATTTCCCACATATAAAATCTCTACGGATTTAATTCCCATGTATATCAAATCTATACGGATTTGATTCCATATATATTAAATCCCTATAATAATATTCCATATATTATTATTGGGAATCCTATTTAATTAAATTCAATTTAATTAAATATTAATAATAATTAATTCTAAATTAATCTATTATTAATTAATTCTCCATAAATTAAATATTAAATCCAATTTAACATTTAATCAACCAACTATAATCCGTAAAAGGGAACTACTTGTTGTGTGACTCATAGGCCCTTATATATCGAGTGATTAGTCAAACTAACGGTCTTAATTGAACCCTAGACAATGAATCAGACATTCTCAATATATGAGGTACGTTACGATAAACGTGCAACTACCTGTAACTGAAACATGGGCTATTTCGATTTCATCCTTTCATTCGCGAACACTCGATTAAGTCTTGAACATGATGAAGTGTTTATTCAAATAACTTAATCATATTATCTCTAATCACTAATTGATCATGTATGTCACACTTAGCCACAAAGTCTAAGTTGACGTGCATCGGCCGATGACTTTGATCCAATTATGATGAGAAGATGAGTATTCTCTCTAAATCCACATTGAGGAATGAATCATATTTTTGGCTCAACTACCACGCACATGCACTTCGTGATGAGCTCAATCCAAGCCGTATCTACCCATGGAAGGGTGCAAGCGTTGGTCATGGTCAAAGTGCATCACTCCACACATGTCGTGCGTATTGACCTCAAGTCAAAGGAGTATCGCATCGCTCCCACTAACTGAGACACCCGTAGACACATATAGTGGAAATACATCAAACGGTTTCTCGGATGGGTATACTGATACCCTCTAAGGTATTTGTGCATCCATCATGAGATACCTAGTATCTCGTAGTAAGTGAGATCTTACTACACTCTCTAAGAGTATGATGCAGATCGCACACTAATCTCAATTACATCATCAATATCCCATTCTTGATGATCCTTGATCGGGGTCATTTGAAAATCATGTTTAAGTCATCTGAGTTCTCACAACCTCAATGACAACAATGACTCATGGGAACACTTGTATGAATAAATGCAAACAATCAAACATAATATCAAACAAATGTATTGTCATACATTAATATTAAGTGAACTATAATATTAAAGCAAATTGAATATCATCGAGTATTATATCCTTACAATAGATTGTCTCTAGGACACTAACACTAACAATCTCCCACTTGGACTAGAGTTAATCACCTACATGTCTAACCCCTAGACCATCAAATGTCTAGTGTGTACATGAACACTCAGTGTTTTGGTGAAATGATCTTCCAAATTAAATATGTGGGAATGCATTTTAATTCCATTTCTCCTATCCTTATGATCTCTCGGATCAAATGATAAGTCTAGGTACATGCTTGTTTCTGTTTGCTGATCTCGGTTCCTTTGCTTGTGAATTCGCACCAACGTTGTCTTAATATAACTTTATTAGACAACTGGCACTCGGAACTACCCCTAGTTCTCTTAAGAACTATAAAATCCAGACAGCCTCCTTGAGGCTTCTGTTACAGCAATGTACTCAACTTCGGTTGTTGAATCTGCGGTCGAATTGCTTCGAACTATTCCAACTGACAGCCTAATCATTGAGAGTGTAACGTAACCTGACTTTGATTTGTAATCATCACAATCGGATTGAAAACTTGTGTCAGCTTAACCAGTCACTACTAGTTCTGACTGTCCACCATAGACAAGAAAACATTCTTTAGTTCGTCTAAGATACTTCAGAATGATCCTAACAGCAATCCAGTGAGACTCAGATTCTGTTGGTATCTATCAGTGATGTTGATAGCGTAGGCCACGTTTGGCCTAGTGCAAGTCATGGCGTACATGATTGACCCAATCGCAGATGCATATGGGACATCTTTCATGTGCTTGATATCAGCTTCAATAGAAGAAAAATCCTTCTTTGATAGCTTTATCCCATGATTTGCCGGTAGAGACCCTCTCTTAAAGTTCTCCATCGCAAAATGCTTCAACACCTTGTCTACATAGGTGTACTGTGACAGCCCCAACATCCTCTTGGATCTATCCCTGTGGATCTTGATCCCTAGGATTTAGCAGGATTCACCAAGACCCTTCATCATGAAGGTCTTTAACAATAAATCTTTACCGGACTGCATTAACAGGATATTGTTTCCCAAAATCACTATGTCATCGACATGCACAATTATGAAAACAATATTCTTCCCGTTGCGTTTACAATAAACGCAAGGATCTTTCGCATTTCTGATGAAGTCAAAAGGACTTGATAGCTTCATCAAATCGGATATTCCAACTCCTAGAAGCTTGCTTCAATCCATAAATGGATATCTTTAGCTCACATACTAGATTATAATTTGGCTTAGATGTAAAACCTTCCGGCTGAGTCATAAACACTTCCTTACCAATGTTTCCATTGAGGAAATGTTCAGCTATCGCAAGTAAAATTCGAATGGACTTGATTTTTGCAACTGGTGAAAAGGTCTCGTCACAGTCAGTGCTCTCACATTGACTACAACCTTTCGCTACCAACCTAGCTTTGTAGGTTTGTACTTTGCCATTTGCATCAGTCTTACACTTGAAGACCCAATCGCAACATATGGGTCTAACTTCTTTAGGCAATTCAACCAAGTCCCAGACTTGATTGGTGTACATCGAGTCCATCTCGGATTTTATGGCTTCATGCCACTTCCCTGAATCAATATCTGATATTGCTTCAGAATAAGTATTAGGATCGTCCTTATCCGGTGAGTCCATATTATCGAGTTCCTCCAAGAGGTAACCGTATCTAATGGGCGGATTACGATTCCTAATTAACTTACGGAGCTGTGGTTGTGCAAGTTGTACATTCTGATCGTGAAAATTTTGTGGTGCATTGATTTCATCAATGTCTGGAGAGTCCTCAAGAGCTACACTTTCAGATACCTCTTGGGCGGGAGTTTGAACTATGATGTTCTCATTCAGCCCACTTGGAGGTTCTTGCACTGGCAAACATACTTCAATTACGCTCCCACTAGCTGAAAGACGATCACCTAGTGAAAGACTCCCACTGTGAAAGTTTTTTGAATGCTCCCACTGATTTCTTGTCATGTTGCTTTGACAAGATATCAGTCTCTTTGTTAATTTGTGGTTCTTGATTTTCTTCAAGTTCTATCAGCTTACGACCTTGTTCCTTAAAGACATAGTCTTCTTCGAGGAACCTGGTCTGCCTAGAAACAATCACTGATTATTTCTCAGGTAGATAGAAGTAATATCCTTTCATTTCCTTAGGATATCCCACAAAGTAACCATTTTCACCTTTGGATTCCAACTTATCAGTAAGCATCTTTTTCACAATCACGGGGCAACCCCACGTCTTGATATGTGAGAAAGTTGGTTTCTTACCACACCATAGCTCATATGGCGTATGCTCTACCGATTTAGACGGAATCCTATTCAGAATGTAGATTGAGGTTTGGAGTGTGTAACCCCATAAAAATGTTTGAAGAGAGGAAAAACTCATCATGGACCTTACCATGTCTAACAAGGTTCGGTTTCTCCTTTCAGAAACTCCATTCATTTGGGGTATTCCGGGAGGAGTCCATTGGGATTGGATTCCATTGCAACTTCTAGTAATCAGTGAATTTATGGCTAAGGTATTCACCTCCTCGATCAGATCAAAGAGTCTTAATACTCTTACCAAGTTGCTTCTCTACTTCAGCTTTGTACTCCTTGAATTTCTCAAAAGATTTGGAGTCGTGTCTCATAAGATACAGGTATTTGTATCTCGAGAAATCATCAGTAAAAGAGATGAAGTATCCGAAGTGACCCCTAGCTAGAGTGGACAATGGTCCACATTCATCATTGTGGATCAACTCTAGAACTTATTTGGCATGCACCTCTTTCTCATAAAGGGTTCATTGATCATCTTGCCCATGAGACAAGATTCGCAATCTCTATAAGACTCAAAGTCAAATGGGGTTAAGTAGTCTAACTTTCTTAACCTTGCAATTCCTTTCTCATTTACATGATCAAGTCCACAATGCCATAAGTAAGTCGGGTTTTCATGATTACTAAGTTTGAGTCTTTTATTTTGTATATTAAGAACAATATATCCACAATGCAACAAATATAAACCATTCACCAAAAGGGCATTCCCATAAACCACACCATTTAACGTAAAATAACAATTATTGTCACTAAAATGGAAGGAAAAACCTCAATGTCTAACATTGTAACGGAAATAATGTTGTGAGTAATAGAAAAAACGAAATGACAATCATTAAGTTCTCATCTAAAAACCAAAAGGGTAAGTCTAACACATAAGTCCCCACACGTTCAGCAGCAATTCTTGCTCCGTTTCCACGTGTAAGACGACTTTACCCAGCCTAACTGCCCTTAGATATATGAGGTTATTCACATTCATACAAATGTGTGAGCCACATCCAATATCTAATACCAAGCAGTTAGCGTTATTAGTGACATGTTAATCTTAATACCAAACATACATGTTCTAGTGCCAGAAGCACCTAGTGCCTTCTTTTCAGCAACCAGAATCTTACAGTCCTTCTTCCAGTGTCTTCATCTACTTACAATAGAGACACACGTCCTTGTCTACCCGCTCCTTATTTTGAACACCATCTTAGTGATAGTGAACTCAAAAGTCTTGAGCACGTTGTGAAGTTTAGGCATGACCGCATCCGTCTTATTCATATTGTAGTTCACAATGAAGCTGAAATATGAATCCGAAAACGACTAGAGGATAGCATAAATGAAAACATTGGTCCTTTAGCTCAATGCATAGATTACCAAGTTTCTAAATTACGCCTATCATCATTAGCACATGAGGTGAAATCTTCACTTCTTTAGCTAACCGGCTTCTGAACAGATCTCTCATCACTTCACAAATCTCAGAATGAGATTCAGAATCAAAGAGATCCTTCAGATGCTTGAGCATCTAGAAGGGACCCATTTTCTCATGTTGCCTTAAGTAATTCGGGAGTCATGCCGAGCAACATCACACACTGCGTCTGGAAAACATCCTTTTGATGCTTCTTTTGAGGTGTTACATCAAACGTGGATGTCTCAAAAAACCAGCTGCAGGGGTAACAGGGATTGACGTGTCCAACACGTACTCAATCTTTTCTTGCCTTAGCACCAAACACACGTTTAGGTACCAGTCCAAAAAAAATGGCCTAGCCAATTTGTTTGTTTCCAAAACACATCTCAATAACAGTTATACATTTCCACTAACCAAGAGAAATAAATAAAACGGGAATTAAACACATAATTCCTATGATCATTATTCAACAATCAAAATAAACATGACCTTTCTTTAATGTTTATTTTGTCTGCATTATTTTCACGTACTCAACGACCTCATCGGAAGAGTACGAATTTATATCAAATATAAATTGTAATGGACTAGGATCCACATTTCTACTATCATGATCCCTGCTTTGGTTGAATATCACAATAACATAACTGGTAGGTCTCCAAACCAATTGCAAAATTTGCAATTCCTAGTTGATTGAACCTAGTTCAATCGGATATCACTTAACTTTCGTTTCCCTACTTTGGCTGGTGAAACAAAGTTAAGTTGGTTTACAACCATCAAGTGGTGACACTACGTGTCTCTATAAAAGTCCCGTTGAATGTAGATCCGAGTAAAAGACTTTGGTCTTAAATACCCATTGGAACGAAATCTCCGATTTACTTTTAATTTTGATGGGAGACATCTTATCATATTAATGAGAAAACCATATTTTAGTGAGGAATGTTTTAAAGGCGGGGTATTAATTGTTTAATCGAGATCCAACATGTTAATCTACATCACATTTGAGCAATTATTGGGTGCCGCCTACCCAAACATGATTTCATACGGACTAACACTTATATGGGCGCCGTCTACCCAAACAATTAATACGGTCTAACAATTATTGGGTGCCGCCTACCCAAACAATTATAATGCGGACTATAAAAGCGTTAACGAAATAAATAAACTTGTTAACCAAGTGGGATTTAATACTTTATTAAAACTTTATCAAATTATTTTCAAAATCCAATTTCAAAAATAAATTCAATAATTATTAACCAGTTATTAAAAAAATTAAATTAATCCAATTATTTTGTCAAAATTCCAACTTTCAACTTTATTTAAAAATTAATCTTTATTAATTTTAAGAACAACTTAATTTGTTTATTGTCTAGGAGCTCAGGTGCAATTTCTAAAATTTGCACGGGAGGGCTTGTCCCAAATCAAATTTGCAAAACAACCCTCCTCCATCACCGCCCAAATTCGACAGCATCCAATCTGTAATTCGGGACAACCAATTTCACAAAATCCAAACCCTAATCAGAATTCAACACAATTCGACAAGTTCAAAACAGTATCGAAAAACATCGAAGAGCAGGGGCAAAAGTTTGCAAAATCAGATCGGTAGCAAGCATCATGGGACGAATGGGTCAGTACTGCAAAACTAGAAGGAGACCCGAAATTAGAGATGAAGGTCAGCGAGCCACCACCGCAAACGCGTGGGTGGGTCGCCGCCGCCGCTGGAAGCGCGCGGGTGACCCACCAAAACCGCCGTTCGAAATGCGCGGGGCATCATGTCGACAAGCATAGAAACCTGGCTTGATTCAACATCGAATTCGACAGCACAAACGAAAAATTGATGTGAGCAAAAAAATCGATTCGAATCTGAGTTAGAATCAATCGAATCGAACGCGAAATAGGTGAGCGGAACTAGGTGACGGAGCGCCGCCAATCAATTAACACGAGCGAGCATCGCCGCAGCATTTGGTCGACCGATGCGAGCGGGAAGAAGAGCATCGCCAGACTGCACAATCGGTGCGTGACGCATGACCATCGCGAGGAGCGACTTGAGCCACCGCCTATGAGCAACACGTCGCGGTCTTCGCCGCTGGCGGTGATGCCCTAGGTGTGGGTCGGAAAACCCTAGGCTGAACGAAGAAGACGACGAACCAGGGAGACAAAAGGGGTCGAATGACAACAAAACAAAAAAACACCCCAATTTGATTTTTAATGGTGCGGTCAAATCCTATTTGGTAGTGCCAAAATTTATAAAAAAAAATTATAAACAAATAAATCAAAACAAAATTTAAGCAATTAAATCAAGAGTTTGAAGCTCTGATTCCACTGTTGGAATTTAGAGGCACGTAAACACGTAATACATGCGCAACGGAATTAAACAGTTCACCAAAAACGAACATATAATTGCATAAACGATTACAATAATCATAACAAGAAATCTTACAGTAACTCGAGAGTAGATTTCTCAACTATGGTATCCAAGTAATCCCCAATCACGGACTTGCACGGATTTGCCAGCGTTGAATCCCGAGATGAATTTGCTAGGAAAAATCTAACTCTAGATTTTATGGAGAGAATTTGAACAACCGTATTATGGATTCCCAAGAGCTCATATATATAGGAGAGACCCAACTTAAATCTTAAGCTAACTTGATTGGGAAATAAAATCCCTAATCTTTATTTAAATAAATCTCTTAGATTTATTTCCCACATATAAAATCTCTACGGATTTAATTCCCATGTATATCAAATCTCTACGGATTTGATTTCATATATATTAAATCCTATAATAATATTCCATATATTATTATTGGGAATCCTATTTAATTAAATCCAATTTAATTAAATATTAATAATAATTAATTCCAAATTAATCTATTATTAATTAATTCTCCATAAATTAAATATTAAATCCAATTTAACATTTAATCAACCAACTATAATCCGTAAAAGGGAACTACTTATTGTGTGACCCATAGGCCCTCATATATCGAGCGATTAGTCAAACTAACGGTCTTAATTGAACCCTAGACAATGAATCAGACATTCTCAATAAATGAGGTACGTTGCGAGAAACGTGCAACTACCTATAACTGAAACATGGGCTATTACGATTTTCTCCTTTCATTCGCGAACACTCGATTAAGTCTTGAACATGATGAAGTGTATATTCAAATAACTTAATCATATTATCTCTAATCACTAATTGATCATGCATGTCACACTTAGCCACAAACTCTAAGTTGACGTGCATCGGCCGATGACTTTGATCCAATTATGATGAGAAGATGAGTATTCTCTCTAAATCCACATTGAGGAATGAATCATATTCTTGGCTCAACTACCACGCACATGCACTTCGTGATGAACTCAATCTGAGCCGTATCTACCCATGGAAGGGTGCAAGCGTTGGTCATGGTCAAAGTTCATCACTCCACACATGTCGTGCGTATTGACCTCAAGTCAAAGGAGTATCGCATCGCTCCCACTAACTAAGACACCCGTAGACACATATAGTGGAAATACATCAAACGGTTTCTCGGATGGGTATACCAATACCCTTTAAGGTATTTGTGCATCCATCATGAGATACCTAGTATCTCGTAGTAAGTGAGATCTTACTACACTCTCTAAGAGTATGATGCAGATCGCACACCAATCTCAATTGTATCATCAATATCCCATTCTTGATGATTCTTGATCGGGGCCATTTGAGAATCATGCTTAAGTCATCTGAGTTCTCACAACCTCAATGACAGCAATGACTCATGAGAACACTTGTATGAATAAATGCAAACAATCAAATATAATATTCAAACAAGTGTATTGTCATACATTAATATTAAGTGAACTATAATATTAAATCAAACTGAATATCATCGAGTATTATCTCCTTACAATAGATTGTCTCTAGGACACTAACACTAACACGAGGATCTCACAATTTTTCTAGGGATCATTCATTTGACGGTCGAGTTGCGGCGACCTCCCACAAGAGGTCTGACCGCTAGGATATTCGGCGACTAATAGTATTGCGGGCATTATATGTGTGAACTATAGTTAGCTGGAGAGTGGGACCTACTCTTCCAAAATATACTATAAATCGAGGCATTCAATCCATAATAAGGGATTTGAAAATTACTTACAAAACCTCTCCTAAATCCACTTCTTAGCATTTATTGTGTTCTTCAATGATATACATTTATTGCACAAGAAACACATTAACTACTTATTTGATCAGTCAAAACCCTAAGCCACTCTAAAACTATTTAGCTCGATTATTTGGCTATAAAAATCTACATTTAAATTTAAAGGGTATGTTTGTTATGATTTCAAATCCTAATTTTAAAATTCTAATTTTTGTTTCAAATTCTAATTCTAATTTTTAAATTTAAGATCTACACTTGTATAATTTCAAATTCTAATTTTTGTTTGTTTATCTGGATTTGAGTATAGGATCTTAAATCCTCTACAATACACTTATTTTACTTTTTTCAAACACAATTTTCAATACGCTATCAATCATCTATCACACACTTTTTAATTATTACTATCTACCAAACTCAACACTCTCTCTCCTCATTTCTACTTTACATACTATCTCTTATACTTTACACATAATTTCCAATACACAATCAATCATTTATCACATATTTTTTAAAATCTTACTCTATTAAATCCCTACTCCCATACATATGCAAATTTTAAATACACTTTTTACTTTATCTCAAATTTTCCTTATAGGATTGCAAATACCCTCAAAACTAGAAACAAACAAGCCCTAAGAGCATGTAATACCCCGAACCAAAAATGCAGTTTTAAAAGGAAGATTTAACGTTTTAATTTATTTTTTAATGAGAGAGATATTTGTTTTTAGATTTTGATTTTCAGGATGACAAGACAAGCAATCTGAACTGGAAGCATTATGAGCACTTTAAAGAAGAACTGAATTTAAAGGTTTGATTAATAAAATATAATAACCAAAAGTCGGTTGGAACCCTAATCAAATCTAGGTTTTCATGTCTAACAACCAATCTCTGAACAACTAAATATTAAAATACGATGGTGATTGAAACGTCGACTCTAAATAAATACGGACTATCGAATGATAACCCGACAAACTTAAAATAAATCATGCACTAGGATTTTTGAATAACATATGATCTGTTTTCGTTTCTGAAAAACGCTTTTGTGGAATATATGTTCATTCGTGTACGAATAATACACAACATGTTTACATGCCTAAACCTTATAAACCGTTCCCTAGGATTTTTAGAGGACTAATAATCTGTATTCATTTATGACTGCATATTATTCTCCGTAAGATAATTTCAAAAAATTAACTGCTAGTTTTTATAAAAAACAGTTTCGATGAAATACACGACCGTTTGTATACAAAGGGAGTAATGCCTAAACCTTGGAAACCGTTTGTTTTATAAATTGAAACTAATAGCTTTATATATTGAAAGTTTAATCTACCCGACATATACATAGGGCCGTAATTTTCAAAAATATTGTTCGGCCCTTTTGCTTAGTACTAGCCCAATTGGGTTTTTATTTTGGGCGGAAACTTTAAGGTGCAAAGTCAAATACTAAATAACTATTAAGTACAATACAAAAAAAAAGTGACTTATAGGTGAAAAGAAGTAGTCAAAAAGTCTATATTAACCTTCAACCCCTTTTTCCCCTCCATTTTCGGACCCCACCTGCCTGCCATTTTTTCCCTTTTCATGCGGTCCCCATTCCCCACCCAATTTGCATGCACAACACGACACCACCCTCCATTCACTTCCCCCATTTTTCATTTTGAATTTCTGGACCACTTTTCCACCATTTTTCTTATTTCTTTATTTTTTTTTCCGGATCCATTTTCCACCATTTACCCATTTTTCTTATTTCTTTACTTAGTGCATTTTTTTTAATTGTATTTTTGGTCCAATCCAAAAATGCATATTAATTAATTTTCAAATAATATTTATGCACTTGTTAGTTAATTTTGAAGTGCATTTTTTTATATTTTATGTACTTTTAGATAATTTTTAGAGTGCATTTTATTCAATTTTTAGAGTGTATTTTTTTAAATTTGTGCACTTGTGAATCAATTTTGGAATGCATTTTCTTTTAAAATTGTATTTTTCCTATAAAAAATTGTACATCCCTAAATTTTACATAAAAATATTGTATTTTAGATTGATTTTTTAAAAATTGTATTTTCCCTATAAAAATTTGTATTTCTCCTATAAAAAATTGCACTTCTAGGCCAATTTTGGAGTGCATTTTTTTTATTTTGTATTTTTTCTATAAAAAATTGTACTTTACCTAAAAAAAATTGCACTTCTGAACCAATTTTGGAGTGCATTTTCTTTTAAAATTGTATTTTTCCTATAAAAAATTGTATTTTTCCTATAAAAAAATTGCACTTCTAGGCCGATTTTAGAGTGCATTTTTTTTAATTGTATTTTTCCTATAAAAAATTATACTTTTACCTATAAAAAATTGCACTTCTGGACCAATTTTGAACTGCATTTTCTTTTAAAATTGTATTTTCCATATAAAAAATTATACTTTCCCTATAAAATATTGTACATTCCAAAATTTTACATAAATTATATTTTTCCTATAAAAAATTGTACATCCCCAAATTAAGCAAATCGCTTAGAAATTACAAAAAATCCCAATCTTATTCACTCCACCGCAGAAACGAAAATTACAAAAAATAAACAGAAAATTACAACAAGATGCATAAAATTACAAAACACCGATATGATTCACTCCACTGCCACTCTACAGAAAATTACGGCAACTATACCTTTATTCAAAATCAGTCACATAAATCAAGCTATCACTATCTAAAAACATAACAAACAATTCAATCCGAATTAAAAACAAGCATTTCTCCAATCTCAGAGAAACTCAGACGAATATGGTTAAACATTTTAGATCTCAAACTAAGTCGTATCTAATTTGAAGAACAAATATGGTGCAAATTGATGATAATGATGATGGTATTGTTATTATGTTCATCCCCTAAAAAATTTATGAATTCATCCCCTCAAAATATGCAACTTAAAACGAAATAAGCAACCTAAACGAAATTCACCTCTCCACGGAGTTCGTCGCACAACGCATCACAAAATTAGTCGAGCCTTGGACCTTCATCCAGCGCCGCCGTCGCGCAACCCACCACCATCCACACGCCCAACGCGCGGCGGATCTGTAAAAATCCGTCGTCACCATCATCTCGCCGATCACCACCACCAAACACCGCCGTAGCCCCCACAAACCAGATCCGTCCGCGACCCCACAACACCACAACCCGCCGCCCCCAAATTAAAATCACAACCACTCGCGGCGGATCTTTACAGATCCGCCGCCCCCATCCACATCTCCAGTGCTAAAACCACTGCCGCCAACAACTATGGGAATTTGAAATTGGTTGAATTTGAGAGAATAAAGAAGCAAGAAAATTTGAATTGGTATGGGGGAATTCAAATTTTGAAATTTCTGCAGATGGGTAGCTACAAAATGATATTGTAGAGTTGGGTTCATATCTGAATTCGAAAACCCCGTACCTAATTTGGGGAAAATAGTACAAATTTTTGTAGGATGCTATCGTTTTTTTTGGTGAAAATAGTACCACATTCACCATTTTTTTGGCTTTGCAGGCGGCGAGCAAGGAGAGAGAGTGGAGAGAGAGGGTGAAAAAGATAAATGTAGGCCCAGTTTTGATATTTTGCTGAGATATATTAATAGGGTATAGAATGTAATAACAGGGAGAACTAAGGGTATAAATGTCCCCTTTAGAACCTTAGAGTTACACCTCATTTTTTGTGTACCTTAGAGTAACATTGTTATAGATTTGATACCTATGAATCATTTTCTCTTTTATTTTCTTTCAAGCCTTTGTATTTTTCCAATCACAAACTTTTAATGTTCTACGTTCTTTAGAAGTATTTAGAAATGTAGGTTAAAATGATGTTTAGAAATGTTTCTTATGATTAATAATTGTCCTTTAGAAATGTTTCATATGAATTAACACATTTTGCTTACTTCACCAAGGCATGTTGCTTAATTCACATTCCACGCACGGTTTATTAACAAAAGAAAAAAATTATTAAAAGAACTTGATTATATTTACTAATAATTTTGCAATAGTTATAGCAAAATTTGAGAAAATGTCTCCTTTTTTTTTTTTTTTTTTATAACCCGATATCCGGCCCGAAGACCGACTAATTCGGGGGACCAGAACCCACCGTCCACTAGCGGGGCCCCACTTCAAGCCAGAGCTGAGCTCTTTATGGACTGACTCATCTCAAGAGTTGTTCGCATCTAAGGGGAAAAATATATCCTCTTAAGTGACGATTATAAAAAATATCATAAAAATCACAAATTTGATTTTAACTAAATTTAATATAAATTCAAGACATTAACGACTCTAACCATATTTTGACTTCTGATTAATTTATAGATACCAATGGAAAATAAATAGGCACTCAAAACAAGTATATTCTCGAGCATTGACATTTCATATGCATAGTTATTAATTTATCAAATAAGCAAACATGTATGCCCATAACATCGTGCATGAAACATGCACGTACATGTTATTAAATTTTCTGATAAACAAGAGCAGGCAAGTATTTTTTAGTGTTTTATCATGTGCACATCTTATTGCCTCATATAGTGTCGCTTATCTCTCTGTTGCCTAAGCCCTTGTCGTCAACCGGCTTAACCCTCGTCGTCGCCTTGTAACTTGAATGCGAAGGAAGAAAGAGAGATTTAGAGAGGAAAGAAACATTCAACTCTCTCAAACAAAAACAAAAATAGAGAGTTGTTTAATTTTGGGTTTACATTACGTATATATCTCACGCATTGTACTACCTTGATTTGTAATCAAAAGGGGTATACAATTTCACAAGAGGAACAATAAATGGATAGTAATAGAAGTGGCGGGTCAAAGTTTTTACTTATGCGAAGAAATCTGTACTACATCTTATCCTACAACAAAATAATATTCCATCCATTCTGTTTTTGATTGCTCAAATTAAACCAGCACGAGCTTTAAAGAGAGAGTTGTTTATTAATATTAAGAGTAATAAAATTGATTTTTTCTGGGGGTGATTTGTTCTTTTTTTAGAGAATGAGACAAAAGTAGATATTTTCGTGTATAATTATTAGCGACATGAGATGAAATTTAAAAATGTTTGTAAGGGGTTTGTTTAATAGGGTAAAATTATTTTTTGTCATTTATTGAATAAGTAAGGACATCCATTTATGGATTTTGAGCAATAAAAAACAAGACGGAAGAAGTAATATTTTTTTTACAAGAATCATATAAGACGGTCTCATACATGAATTAAATATCATTTAATTATATTATATGGCTCATGTACTTATGGTTATGAGGCTCTGCCCAGTTATATTTTAAAGTGAGGGGGAAGTATAGTTTCAATAAATAAAACACTCTCTTATGTATAATAATGTAACACCTACATTTCTTCTAGGGTTAATAGCAATTTTTAATATTTACTATGACAATTTTATCAATTTGTAATCTGTATAATTTTTTTTTTATCAAATTGTTATGAAATGATAAAAATGATCATAATACAGGTTGCAAAAAACATAACATAAACTATATAGGGCAAATATGAATTTGCAACATGTACTATGATCTTATATCAATTTGCAATCTGTATAATTGTTTTATCAAATTGCAATTTGTAATATACGAAATTGATTGATTACAATCCGCAGGTTACAATTTATTAAAAATGTATAATATAAATAGCAATCAGATAAAAAAAAGAAATTGTACAGACTATAAATTGATAAAAGAGTCGTAACACAGTTTAAAAATTGATTATTAACCCTTTCTTTTATTTCTCACTCTTTTCTAATCTATCAAATACATCTTTAATAAGCTCGGTACATGAACTGCAGTTACTAGACACTAGACACCTCCAAAATAAAATAAAAAATTCATAAAGTAAAGGTCGTCATTTTTATTCTTTTGAAAAGGTTTACATCCTAATTAGTATATGAGTCATACTTAAAACATTATCATAAATTTATAATTGCATTCGGAAAACATTAACTTTAAATTTTAAGTGATTTTTAAAAATTGATTTTTAAAAATTTGGGATTTTTTTAAAATCCTGGTGAATAATAATTTCTATTTCTTTTGAATTTTTAAATAAAAAGAGATTTAATTTTATATCAAATCAATATTTAAAAGTGAATGATGTTGTATTACTATGAGGGTTTTTGCAAAAAAATTATATAGCTTTAAGAATGTATTAAAATTAATTATTATGAGAAAAGTGATAAGTAATAGAAGTGGATAGTGTTTGTAAAAAAAATCAAAGGAAAGTTGATAAAATTTGCAAAAAAAAATAAAAGTATTTAAAATAGACTAATAAGTTACTAAAAGTACCCCTTTGTAGCTTTTAATTTATAGCTTTTGATAACTTATTTAATTTAATAAAAGATAAATAAAACACTATAAATTACTTTTGCACACAATTTAAGGTGACTATAATCACTTATATTTTTTTTGCAAACACCACCTATTTTATTATTGAATAATTTTTATGTCAAATCAATATATAAGAGTGATTGATGTTATATTATTAAACTGGTCTGCCTGTCGCCCAACCCACTACAAACTCTACCCGCATTACCGAACTCGACACAAACCCCTCCCTCCCTACCCCCCTATCCAGAATGCCTCTAAACCAAAACACAAATCTTGGAAGAGGCTTGCCCGTGAGAAAAAGGGCAGTGGTGTGACTAGCTCGGCTCCGATGGAGGTGATCAGCACAAGTAGGAAACGACTATCTTTGATTGATGAGGACGATAAGTCGGATCAGGGAACAGTGTCCAAGAGGGCGAAACAAGCTTCTATCTCAACGGCGGTGGCTGCAGGTGAGCAGTCCCGCCGAGCCTAATGGGTTGCCTTGTCTGGAACTGTCGGGGGCTTGGGAACCCTGGAAAGTTCCGGCACTAAAAAAGGAGGTCTCCTCCAAAGCTCCCAATTTTATTTTTTTGTGTGGGACTTGGCTTACTACGTCCGAGTTGCATGGTGTGAGTCAAAAGTTGGGTTTTGATTTCTGCTTGGCGGTTGATTGTGTTTTCTCGGTTGGAGGACGGAGTGGGGGATTAGCTTTTCTTTGGAAGGTGGATTGTGTGGTGGAGTTGCAATCTTTTTCCCAAAATCACATGGATGTGCTTATTGGGGAGGTCGATAAATGAAGGTGTACGGGGATTTATGGGTATTTGGAGGAGAGTTAGAAATGGAGAACTTGGGAATTGATGGAGAGGTTGGCGGAGGGATGCTCGGTCCCGTGGCTTTGTGTTGGGGATTTCAATTAAATTATATTCGACCATGAAAAGAGGGGGGGAAATCTCCGGAGAGATGAGAAGATGCGAGACTTTAGGCATTGTGTGGAAAGATGTGGACTGGTTGACCTCGGTTTTGAAGGGTTTCAGTACACTTGGTCGAATAAGCGATCGAGGGAGGCAAATATTCAGGAGCGGTTGGATAGGGGTTTTGCTAATGATAGTTGGAGGGCGAGATTCCCACATGTTGGGTTTCTCATCTCACCAGGCTAATGTCGGATCATTGTCCGATTGTGGTAAACTGGGCCGAGAGGGGCAGGGGAAGAGGTCTTAATCATAGGGTGAAACTCTTTCGGTTTGAGACAATGTGGCTAAGCGAGGACACTTGTGTGGAGGTGGTGAGAAATGCCTGGAGGGAGGGAGCTTCGGCTCTGTTACAGGGGAATATTTCGAGCTGTAGTCGGGCTTTGAACACATGGAATGATAAAACCTTTGGGGAGCTACCGAAGGAAATAAACAGATGTAAGCTTGAGCTGAACGGCTGCAGGAGGGAGCACAAACGGAAGAAAATGTGCAAGAGGCAAGATGCCTGGAAAACTGTATTGGTGCTTTGTTGAGAAAGGAGGAGATCTTTTTGCTCCAACGATCTCGTGTGAACTGGATGAGGGGGGGGGAGATAGAAACACAAAGTTCTTCCACGGGATAGCAAATGGGAGGAAGAGAAGGAACTATGTTGAGAGAATTGTGGACGAGTTTGGGGTTACACATATGGATGAGAAGGACATACAGAAGATGTTTGTGGGGTACTTCGCAGGGATGTTTGAAGCAAATAGTAATGTGGATATGAGGGAGGTGCTGGGGCTGTGGAATGCAAAGTCACTGATGATATGCTGAGTTCGTTATCCCAGCCGTTTACGGAAGAGGAGGTAACAAAGACGCTTTTCTAGATGCATCCTTGTAAGGCCCCTCGGCCCGATGATATGTCTCTATCTTCTTTCAAAAAATTTGGTCTATTGTTGGTCCTAGTGTTGTTAGAAACTCCCTTGATATGCTTAATAATGGTGTGAATCCTGCTACCCTGAACCATACTTTTATTGTTTTGATTCCAAAAGTGAAGAGTCCGAAGTGTCCGGCGGAATTTCGCCCAATTAGTCTTTGTAATGTGTCTTTCAAAATTATAACAAAAACCATTTCTAATAGACTAAAAGGGTTTCTTTTGGATATTATCGACCCCTCCCAGTCTGCTTTTGTCGCTGGTCATCTTGTTACGAATAACAATTTATTGGCTTATGAGATTTTCCACTTCATGAAGCACAATAAAGCGATATCTAGGGGTTCTTATGCTTTCAAACTTGATATGAGTAAGGCTTATGATCGGGTTGAGTGGTGTTTTTTGGAGGAGGTAATGTTGAAGTTGGGGTTGGGATCGGGGTTGTAAGCACGATTATAAGATGTGTGAGATCAGTGTCTTTTGTTGTTTTGGTTAATGGGCAGCCTACTTCATCGTTTGTGCCTTCTAGGGGTCTCCGTCAAGGGGACCCCCTTTCACCATATCTGTTCTTAATGGTTGTAGAGGCCTTCTCAGCTCTTATTAGGAAAAATGTGGAGGATTGGGTCTTACACGGTGGGTTCGGATTTGTCAAAGGGCCCCAATAGTGTCAAAGCTCTTTTTTGCGGACGATACCATTATTTTTGGAAGAGCTTCGGGGCTAAATTGGGGCGAGTTCGGGCGATCCTTCCTAGCTACGAGGCTGCATCCGGTCAGATGATAATCTGAGCAAATCAGAGATAGTTTTCAGTGGTGGCATACCTCAGGATAGGGCTGTTCAGTTAACGGCTTTTTTGGGGGTGTCCCAGGTTGAGCACCATGCGATATACCTGGGGCTTCCTACGAATGTGGGGCGATCTCGGAGTGTAATTTTCAGAACGTTGGTAAGTCGGGTGGAAAAGAAATTGAAGGATTGGAAAAGCAGAACACTTTCTCAAGCTAGTAAGTTGACTCTTATAAAATCCGTTGCACATGCCATCCCGACATATCTAATGAATTACTTCAAAATCCCATATGGAGTAATTCGGCGGATTTGGTCGGTAATTGTTCGGTTCTGGTGGGGCCAAATGGATGACGAGTACAGGACACATTGGAAGAAATGGGAGGAATTGTCTAAACCAAAGTGGGAAGGGGGGCTAGTCCTACGTGACTTGCATGCTTTCAACAAGTCTTTGCTAGCAAAACAGGGATGGAGGCTGATAAGGGATGAGGAATCGCTACTGGCACGGACCTTACGTGCCTGGTATTATCTTCATGGTAATTTCATGTCGGCATCTACGGGATATAATTCAAGCTATGTGTGGCAAAGTGTTCTTGAGGGAAGGAAAATGTTAGAGATGGGTCTGATATGGGTCGTTGGGAATGGACAGAAGGTTCGGGTGTGGCAGGATCCATGGCTAGTAGCGGGGAATATCTTCACATATTATGACAGACAGAGGGAAAAACTCGGTGAAGATGATTGCTCGCGACCTGATGATCGATAATTACAGTAGTTGGGACGTCGGTTGGATTTGCCATTGTTTCTCATCGGAGAAAGCTGTGAAGATTCTCGCACTCCTGTTCTCGTCAAGCCGCCCTGACACGCAAACGTGGAAATTCGAAATAACCCGGGTATATTCTATAGAATCGGGCTACATTGAGTGGATGAAAAGGGTTGAAGGTTCGTGCATGCAGCTGGGAGATAGGAGATGGAAGTGGGTTTGGAACTTGGATGTTACCCCAAAAGTCCACATATTTATGTGGAAACTATTACATGGCATTATTCCAGTGAACCTGAACCTTATTACCAGATTTGTCAATCGGAATGTAAACGTTGTGGAGAGGAGGTTGAATCCACGGAACACACGCTACAAGATTGTGAGTGGCTCGCGGAGCTCCAGATTGAGGTGCCGAATGCGGATCAGCTGATGGGGGATTGGGTTTTGACTGTGGTGGGCCGATTGGAGAAGGGTGATCAAGAGTTGTTTGTTGTTTTTCTGTGGGCAATGTGGTTCGCGCGTAATGAGTTAGTGTTTCATGGTACCATGTTGACTCAGGAAAGGGTTGTTGAGATGGCGGTGCGACATCTGGAGGACTATAGAATGGCGTCAGCAAGGTAGAGTGTCCCAATTCGTATGGTGGATTCGGTGCGCTGGAGATCGCCGATTGAGGGGCTGGTGAAGCTAAATGTGGACGCCTCCATTCGGTGGGATGGTGCGGCTAGTCTTGGAGGAGTCTTAAGTGAAAGTAATGGTCAGGTTGTGTGGATTTTTGCAAAGCAGATCGAGCAAGTTGAGTCTATTGATATGGCTGAAGCCTTAGCGGTTCGAGAAGGTGTCTTCACTGCTATGGGGTGACCGATATGGTGATTAAAGTTGATTCCCAGACTGTTTTTTTTTTGCTCTACAGAATCCTAGGATGGATATGTCCTATTTCGGGTGTGTTATTTCTGAAGCGCTTGTGCGATGTAGTTTGCTTAATTCTTTTTCTTTCAGTTGGGTGAGACGATCGGGCAATGCTGTGACCCATTCTCTTGCCCAATATGCTTTCACTTGTGTGAATCCTTTGTTCTTAGTGTCTGTTCCTGAGACTTGTAATCTCTATGAATACCGACTTTTCCGGTATTTAATTAATATATTTTATTTCTTGTAAAAAAAAGATGTTATATTATTATATTATTAATAAGAGAATTTATAACAATTAAATGATTGTGTAATAATTAAAATTATAGATTAACAAAGATTATTTTTTAAAATCAATTTATAAAATTACTTAGTAATTTTTTTTTTTAATTTAAAAATCATAAGTTACAAAATTTAAGGTAAATATAGTCTAACCAAGTGTAGGTGGAGGAGCTTTTAGGCAGAACCCAAATGAAAACAAAAGCCCAAAAACGTAATAAATAATTCTTGTTCAACATATGAATATGATATTATCCCCCCACAAATTCAATCTTCAACGGCCTCTGATAAAATCTCACCAAAATATTCAAAAATCGAAAATGGGTCCATCTCAATCTCTATCCCTACTGATACCATTTCTCATTCTCTCTCTCCCCTCCACCACCATTCTCGCCTCCGACACCTCAACCTCAGCCCTGGTCTTCAAAGGCTGCGCCGACCAAAACCTGCAGGATTCCAACGGAATTTACAAGCAAACGCTCAAAACTCTCGTAAACACTCTAATCTCCCAATCTTCCTCTTCAAAATTCTACAAAACAGCCTCCGGCGACGGATCTCCGGCCGGATTTCGCGGCCTGTTTCAGTGCAGAGGCGATCTCTCCAACGGCGACTGCAACGATTGCGTTAAGAGAACTCCAAATCTGGCGCAAAAGCTCTGCGGCGATGCGATTGCGGCTAGGGTTCAGCTGAACGGGTGTTATCTCAGGTACGAGATTTCCGGATTTAAGCAGGTGAGTGGGACCGAGTTGCTGTACAAGATCTGCGGGTCGACTCGGGCGAGTGGGGCCGGGTTTGGTGACCGATTGGACTCGGCGTTGGGGGAAATCGAAAAGGGGGTGGGGGGTGGGAATTCGGGATTCTACGCCGGTGCGTATCAGTCGGTGTATGTTTTGGGTCAGTGTGAAGGTGATTTAAGCGGCGGTGACTGCGTGAAGTGTGTGAAAAGTGCAATTGAGAGGGCCAAGGGTGAGTGTGGGGCGTCTCTTTCAGCGCAGATTTATTTGCAGGAATGCTACATCACTTACACGTATTACCCCAATGGCGTTCCCACTGATCATCAGCATTCCTTTTCGTCTCCATCAGGTAATCAAATCATGATAATTGATATTTGGAAATAGACAAAGTCTATGTGCAAATTTGTATAGATACAAAAACTTTAATTTTCAACCAAATTCTATAATCGATGAATGTAATACAAAATTGAGTGGTTCATGGTTCACTCGGCCCGACTAGTTCATGGTTCACCCAACTCAAATATGTCATAATTTAGGGTTAATTATTTAATGTTTAGGGTGTAGTTGGTTGATTTAGGATAATTTTATAGATTTTTATCTATACAAATTTGCACATTAGACCTACTCCTGTAAATATTATAAGTTTTTGTATTCATGTGATTTATAAGAGTTTAATATTGGTGGTGGCGATTAATTTAATGCGACATCATGGTATTGTTGAATGTCTCCATCTATGTTTCCCATTTAAACATGAGATTCTCTATTCTAAAATTAGAGTGGGACTCGTGTACACCAGGTGCACCGGCACCCATAATGCATTTTAGAATCGCATAATTTATTATATTGAAAAGTGCAATTTATTTATACTGAATCGTGCGATTATTTTTCCATATTAATAACTGCACGATTCAGCATAAATAAGTTGCATTATTCAGTATAACAAATCACACGATTCTAAAATGCACTATAAGAATACGGTGCATCTGAATGCATATAAGATTTAACCCTAATTTAATTAGGGAGATCTTTAATTACTAGTATGATTTGTTATTCAGATGCATATAGGATTTAACCCTAGTTTAATTAGGGAGATCTTTAATTATTAGTATGATTTGTTATTGTGAAGATTATGAGTTGGCAAACCAGTTTTAACGTGCACCTGATTTGCGGCAAATATTTATAGTAGTAAAAGAATTAATACTTTTTAATAAAATAACTAATATTTTTAAAAGTGCACACTAAATGTAAATCAGTTTCATGGTAAAACTAATTTACGCAAGATTTTGTTAATTTAGTGTTGTTCTTGTGTAAATCAATTATACGGTGCATCTGTTTTGCAGATAATACTTTGTAATAAACCAACTAATACCATCAACCTAAAATCTTTTAAAGGAACAACAACACTGTTAAGAAAATAAGTACAAAATGCCGGAAAAATTGGTCTACCCTGATTTATTATGGTGAAGATTATAAATTGTGTTTAAATTGGGTGTAGGGACAGGAAGGACTCCACAGAAGACAGTTGCAATTATGCTGGGAGGATTAGTTGGTGTAGGATTGGTAATGGCTTGTTTGTTGTTCACTAAATCAACATTAAAGAAAAAGTCCCATGGCTACAAGTATGGCGGATGAATTAGGAATAGGATAGTCACTTATTTCAATAATTTTATTTCCCTTTATATATATATTATATATATTGATGATGTTGTAAAGTGAAGTAAAATTTGATTTACTTCTGTAATCGTTTTTGGGTATGTTTAAGTAAAAGTAGAGGTGGTTTAGGATTTAAAGGTAGTGCATTGAAAGTTGTAAAGAGGGGAGTTTTGCTTTACTTTTTGTTTAGAGTGTAAAGCTTTTCTTTCTCTTCAAGTTTTGTTATTCTACTTATCTTTATTTCAGAAGAAAAAATGCAGTTAGCATTAGTGTAAAATGGTCCCCTTAATAATGCAAGTGTGTATATGAATGCAAAATCGTGATGTAGCTTTTATTAAAGTAGCCGAGATCACTTTGCACTCTCAAAAGCAAATAATATTTGTCTCTTTTTGCCCTCAATTTCTTTTTTCTTTATACCCACATTTTATGGAGGCCGTAAATTAGGAATGTGAAGCACAAAGTCTCCTATAAAACTTATTCATTGTATGAAATTAATATCAATAATATTTCATATTATACTTTTAGTGTGTCATTATAATAATATCAGTTGATAAGTATAGAAATATTCATACTATAAATAAGTTTTACTAGAGAATTATTCTGAGAATGAGGTGATGATGTGTGCACCGTCCCAAAATAAGGCTCGCTCCCTATCGGAACTAGACTAGATTGACTAATAATATGAAGAGTTATTGTTGAGATATTTTAGTTTTGATGAATTATGCCAAAGAAATAATTGGAACCACCATTCCCTCACCCCTGTTTTATATGCATTACAATTGGTATTTAACGCACTAATGAGTTTTCAAACGGGACCAACAATTGGTATCAGAGCGGGAGTTCAAAAGATCACTTTTAATGTGATCACCTGAACTGATCTTTTTCAACGTTTTCTGTAAAATTGCATATATTTTTAATGTTTTGGCTTCATTATCAAAAAGGGGGAAATTGTTGGGATATTTTAGTTTTGATGAATTATGCCAAAACATTATCGACTTGTGTTATTTAAACTAACTTACAGATAACAAGTTGAGGGGGAACGAGAGAACAAGTTTAGGGGGAACTCACGAAAATCAGAAGTAGATGATCGAGATCAGACGAGGCTGCAGACGAGACTGATCGAGATCAGATGAGTAAGATGAGTTTCGGAGTTAACTGATGAGTTGAGCAAAATTAGAAGAAAAGAAAAGCTAAGCCAGCTAATCAGAAGATCAGATGACCAGATGACCTGATCAGAAGAGGAGGTTGCAGATCAGAAGAGGAGCAGATGAGACTGATCGAGATCAGACGTGATCAAGATCAGATAAGATAACCTGATGCAACTAACCAGATATGCTAACCTGATATACTAATTTGATGCAGATAAACTGATATGCTGACCTGATGCTACTGATCTGATCAAGTGAGCTGATCAGATCAGGCGAGAAGAAATCAGAAGAGAAGTCATTTGAAGTCATGTTCACTGAGAATCAGAACGCTACTGATGATCAGTTAGCCTGAGTGCTAGTGACCTGGGGGTCAGATTGTCTGAAGTCAGAAGAGCTGAACTCAGTAAGCCTGAGTGTCAGTATGCCTGATCAGACAAGGTCCACTGAAGAGAAGTCTGCGGAATCAAGAATCCTGAGACTCGGAAGAATCCTGAAGACTCAGAGAACCCTGAAGACTCAGAAGATCCTGAAGAATATAGCCGTTAGATTCAGCTGACGTGGACCAATGAGAGGAAGACAACAAGACTGAAAAAGCTGCAAAAGCTACAGAATAGTATGGATTTGAATGTGACTCCATCCAACGGTAACATTCAAATTCACACTATAAATATAAGTTCTTCCATCAAATTAAGTGTGTGAAATGCGTGAAAACACCATTGAAGCTACTGTTGGGATTATACTGGAAAGTATGCTTTTACTTTGTATAATCAAAACTGAATTTCGGACTTATTTACTGAAATAAATTGTTTATCACTGATGCTTTAAATATCATCGAATGTTACATATATTTACTGCATAACTGTTCAATAAATCGTACGTGTTACATTGTAGTTAATTTAGTGATACCAGATCACAGAAGGTTAAATTAACATTCCCTTGTAATTAAAAGTACACCATTCACGACCTAGATGGAAATGAACAATCCATCGTGAAAGGTTGAAGTGTAAGGCTCAGATTGACTTGTCTTGACCAAGAGATTACACTAGTGCATGACTGATGCACTGAATAGGACCTACACGAGGACAAATTCTTCAGAACTGAACAAGGGAGAATTAGACCTCAGTGGTTCGTTATTTCTTAATCTTCGTTCCTTAAATAGGATCACGTGTGGTTGGTAACTATTGCTTTGACTTATCATGGGTAGAGAATCAACGAGATTCAATACTTTTTATCTTTGGACAATATTATTGGTCACATGTGATTGCTAAGATTTAATACGGAGAATCGTGTGCAAGTACGCTTGTTCGATTTGCCCCCTTGGGAGGTTCATAAGCTTTATCATACCAAATCTTGCAAGTGGAACTAGTTTCCGGTATGGATAATAATGTTGAACCGTTCCTTAACCAAGGACAAAAGATACTAATTAACGGAAAGCTATTTCAGTGGCTTGAATTAATTAATGAGCTAGATAATCTTAAACACGGGAAATAATAACCGGGAGCCATATTGACTGTAATATGGGTTAAGATGGATAGTGCAATATTAATTATGTAGTGGGATTAATTAATATTTATGGGCTTGAATAATATTGTGGCTCAATATTGATAATTCATGATCCATTGGAAGGTCCAATCTTAATTCTCCTAAAGGCTCCCTAAGTAGCCCAACATATAGTCCAATAACTGGAAAATGTGTTTAAAATAAAATAAATATTGTTGCTTATTTTTTCTCATAATTTTCGAAATTTATGGATAAAAGGGGAGAAATATTTTCTTTGAATTTTGTTATGGAATGAAGATATGTATTATTGGAATACAAGATTATCTCATTAAATTCAAGAAATCTCCCACTTGGTTATTCATGAAGCAATTTTTGAAAATATTGAAATATAAAGGGCAAGAAAGATTTGCTTGATTTTCTTGAAAAGATATTACGAAAGATATGTATTTCTTGAAATACAAGAATATCTCATAAATTCAAGAAGATCCAAATCTTGGAATCTTGACCTATATTTTTCGAAAATACTCCATAACAAAGAGTAGGTGGGATTTTGTGGAATATTATAATTATGAGAAAAAGAATATAGGAGATATATTCAAGATTTCTTGAAGATCAAGAAAAGATTTTTCCACATTGTTTTTGTCCTAAAAATTCGACCACCTCTACTCTATTAATAGGGGATGATTCTTTCATTCCCAAGTACAATTTCATATGCTGGAAAAATTAGTAAATCCACAAAGGTGGTGCAACATAATTTATTTTTCTTTTGTTAATTGTTCGCAAGCGTCCTACCACCTGATAGTCGAGCAAGGATTAAGGGAATACTTGGGAAGTTAATTTGGTGTGTCTAATAAACAAAGCCATTGTTGTCCCAAGAGGTACGTTCACGTAAACTCGTAGAATTCCGCATGCGTAGGATTTACGTGAATTAATTATATGCATGATTTGTTGTTGGATTATTATTTGAATTAATATAGGATTAATTCATGCTAGTAATAATTATAAGAATTAAATTTGTATTTAAATATTCATCCCGAATAGATCTGTGCAACTTATTCCCCAACAACTACAGAGCCAAATCATCTAGCATTTCCACCATAGAACACTGAGCAAGAAATACACGCATATATTCAGAGTGTTCTACCCTAGATCTAAGCACAAATGTAATATCCTAAGCTTAGAGAGATTTTCTCATCCTTAGCATTGAGACTAAACAAATGTAAGGGAAAATCTCAACCTAGTTGGAAACCAAACAAACCTTACCCAAATCAGTTTGATAGGTTAAGTTTGTAGGTGAGTGAGAACTCGTTAAACATCTATAGGCGATCCCGTAAGGGTGATAAGTCCCGATTGAGTGAGAACTCGTTAAACATCTATAGGCGATCCCGTGAGGGAGATAAGTCCTGGTTGAGTGAGAGCTCGTTAAACATCTGTTGTGTGTTGGACTAACACGTTAAACTAAGTCCAGTTGGTTAAGTTGGTGCCCCTGCTGATAGGGAAGAGTGGATGTAGGAGTTGGACTCCGAACCACTATAAAATCGCGTGTTCCTTACTGCTTTATGTTCTTACTTGTCATATGCATTTGATTTAAGAAAAAAAATAATTGGAACCACCATTCCCTCACCCCTGTTTTATATGCATTACAATTGGTATTTAACGCACTAATGAGTTTTCAAACGGGACCAACAATTATCTTCCATAAATCAATTTTACTGTGCACCTATTTTTGCAATTAATATTCATAATAAAATAATTAATATTTTTTTACAGGAATAAAATAATTAATAATATCTTTTAATGAATAAGTGATCCTATTAAATTAATATTTTTTAATAAAATAACTAACATGGTTTAAAATACATGCAAAATGTAAATTAGTTATAGTAAAATTGACGTATGAAATATATGTGGCAAAATATTGATAACTCGGTGAAAAAAAAAAGAAGAAAGAGAAAAAAAGTTGAATGCATTTCTTTAGAATTGTTTATAAACGGTCTATTACTCCATCTATTCTACAATATGTTTTACACTTATTTATTCTCTCTCTTTAGAATTGTTTAGAGACGGTCTATTACTCCATCTGTTCTGCAATAAGTTTCACACTTTTTTTTATTTTGGATGTCGAATTTATAAATTTCTTACATAATTTTTGAGAATAGTGTTCATATTCTATCAAATAATTATCGAAACACTTCATTTTATTTACATCAATTTTTCATCCCTTGTATTCTTATTTATCTCTATACTTCATTTTATTTTGAGAGAACGACTTTTCACTCCATTTGATACGGTTATGTTATTAATAGGCCGACTCATATATATTAGATACTAATATGTGCAAAATAATATCTAAAAAGTATGTTTTACCCTTTCACTTAGTAACTAAAATCTCTGCTCACCATTCTGCAATTTTCTGACATTTCACGCTTCCCCATTTTGGGACCTTTCCCCACATTTCATGCTTCACACATCTAATCTCGGCTTTCTATTTTTTACACTACAAAAATGACTGGTTTTAACGACGGTTTGTAAAACCGTCGATAATTGCGACGGTTTTGTCGACGGATTTGGTCAGACTGTCAAAGTCATCGATTTAGCGATGGTTTAGCGACGGTTTTCAAAACCGTTGCCAGCAGTGACGGTTCTTTCGAATCAGGTTGGGTCGGGTTGAATCGGGTCACTTAGCTACGGTTTATCGACGATTTAAAACCGTCGCTAAGTGACGTACGGGGACACGAGGTATCTCGGCACTTGGCCCACCGCACCCAGGGAGGTTAGCGATGGTGTTTCGAATTTATCGACGGTTTTACCGTCGCTATTAACGACGGTTTTTAAAAACCGTCGCTAATCCGTCGCTAAATCTGATTATATAAACAATCTCACAGCATTCTTTCAGCGTTTTTTTCGCAAATTCGGAGTCGTCCCGCCGCCGTACGTCGTTCATTGTTGCCGTCGTGAATATTCCGCCAATTAAACGATAATCGTACCGTCGCACTCTTCAATTCGACGGTAATTTTTTTACTTTTTACCGTTCATTTTCAAATTGTTATATATATATTTATATATTATTTATATATATATATATTAATATATATATATATATATATATATATATATATATATATATTTCGAAAATATAATAATACATATATATATATATTAATATATATATTAATATATTTCGAAATTATAATATATATATATATTGAAATTTTATATATATATATTTTTTGAAATTATATATTAATAATATCTATATATATTGTTAGAAATTAGACTAGTTCCGCTCAAAAATTGTTAGAATTGTTAGATTGTTGATTGAATAGGATGAGTTTAGAATTGTTAGAAATATATTAATAATTCCGCTCAAAATTGTTAGAAATTAGACTAGTTAAATATTATAATTGTTAGAATTGTTAGATTGTTGGTTGAATAGGAGGAGTTTAAAATAATACAGTCGAAACTCTGTCGAACTTATTTGCAAATATTAGATAATATTACTTGTATATATGTGTTAAATTAGTTTTATAGTATTACTTGTATATGCATGTTAAATTAGTTTTATAGTATTACTTGTATATGCATGTTTAATTAGTTTAGCTAGTCTAGTTAGAAATTAGACTAGTTAAATATTATAATTAATTGTTAGAATTGTTAGATTGTTGGTTGAATAGGATGGGTTTAAAATAATACAATCGAACTCTTTCAAAATTTAGGCGCGATTTTAATTAATTGTTTTAATTAATTAATTAATAGTTTTAATTATGTAATTTATGTCAAATGACATTCATATTTTTTTATATAATGCAGATGAGTACTACACGTGATAGTGATAGTGGTCACGACAGCGGCAACGACGGCGGCTGAGGTAGCGGCAGCAGCGATGACCGAGGCAACGACGGTGGCTGAGGTGAAGGTAGTGTTCCTCAGAGCACTAGGAGGAAGACGATCCTTCGACCGATGGTGAACCTGCACCCACCCGCCCCCGCCGGGTCCAGCTCACAGAACCCGCCACCTACATGGGCATCTCCAGGAGGGTCGAGCTCAGGTTCGGCCTCTGTTCATCGTTGCTCGGCACCCAATGCTCGTTTAGCGATCAACTTGAGAGCGGAAAAGTGAGTTATAATTTACTTTTATTTATTAATTTGTTTAGTTATACAGTTAATTATTTAATTATACTTATTAATTTTTTATATTGTTGTTTCAGCATCATACCCTGTCACGAGGCTGCCGCTATAGCCATCAGCTCCATCTTGCGAGTTGGAATTGCCATGGGGGCCTACAACTGGAGAGGCTTGCCTGAATCCCACCGTCAGCTCTACTTTGACGAGTTTGGGGTACGTACAATAATTAATTACTAAAAGTATTCATAATTATTTATTTTAATTTAATACAATAAAGTTTGTGTTAATGAAATTCAGAAACAAACGAAGTGGGGAGAGGATAAGACCCCAACCGATTTTTATGGTCCGTTCAAAAAGCTTACCCAAGTCCAGTACAAAGACTTGTTGTATAGGTGGCACGCCGCGTGGAAGGATGAAGGGCTGAATATGATGGACGACATGGATCCTGGCGTCTGGGGGTCGATTGTGGCTGTATGGAGCGATCCCACTTATCAGGAGATGTGCCGGAAGAATCGCGAAAACCGCATGAGCCAGCACGGAGGGGATGGGGGCGTCGCTGTGCATAAGGCCGGATCCCGGTCGATTCTGGAGCACCAAATGGCGGAAGTAAGTAATTAAAACATATTAATGTTTAATTCTATAAGTTCATAATTAATTTTAATACGTGTATTTGTTAACAGGAACTACGGCTCGGACGCCCTCTGGACGCTCTGGAGACGTTGGCACTCGGCCACCCCTACGAAGAGGAGACAAGGACCTCCACCTACCACCGCAACACCCATGTGCACGTAAGTAATTTAATTATAATATTGTATTTCGTAATTATTAACCTGCTCATGCATGTTGCTTGTCTCATGTATATAATATTTTTTTTACAGAGAACCGTGCGAGAAAGGGTCGAAGCAGCCACCCAGGCCCAAGCCGCCGCCTCAGGTGATGATAATCCACCACCTCCTCCGATTAATTTGAATCGGATCTATGTGCAGGAGGGCGGGGTCACTAGACAACGGGTCCTTGGGTTCGGTAGGTTGTCTTCCGTCATAATCACGGAGACGCAACCCTACTCATCTCAGACCTCTGTTACTTCAGCACCGCAGCCGCCGCATCCACAGGAGATGGTTGAACAGATTAGAGAGGCGGTGATAGCGGCGGTGACGGCCGAGATCAGAGAAGAAAATCAACGAAAGTGGCAGCGGCTTGCATCTGCTCTGGCCGTTCAAATGGGTTGCTCACCGGATTATTTGCTCCACACCATTAATTTCGAGGACGATGTCGGTCGTGGTGGTGGCAGCGGTGGCCTTGTGATTGGCGGTGGTCATGGTGGCGGCGGTGGCGGAAGCAGCGGTGGTCGTGGCGGTAGCGGTGGCGGTGGTCGTGCTGGTGGTGGTGGCGGTGGCAGTGGCAGCGGGGCCAGGGTCAGAAATGACGGTGGCGGTGGTGGTGGTGGCTTGGATGATATTGGTGACTTCGACCCTGATAATTTGTTTTTTCAAACTAATTTGGGTGAGGATGAGGATAATTATTATCCGAATCGGTGATTGGAGGGATAATCTGAACAATTTACTCTGTTTTTATTTTTTTTTGTATTTTGTTTTCATCGACACTTTTTTTTTAATTTTTATTGTGAATTATGTTTTCCTAATGTTTATATCATTTATTTTTTTCTATTGTTTATTTTTAAAGAAAATTATAACTTGTTTAGATATAAAAGTATTACTTGATTAAATAGAAAAGTATAACTTGTTAAATAGAAAAGTATTACTTGTTAAATAGAAAAGTATAACTTGTTTAATAGAAAAGTATTATGTTGGTCCCGATTTTAGGAAACCCATGTGATCGGAAGAAACATGTAATGCATATAAAAATAGGGGTGAGGGCATAGTGATTCCTAATTTTTCGCTTTTAAGAACGATGTGTTGTGTTTTGCTTATAATTAAATGCATATGGCAAGTAAGAACATAAAGCAGTAAAGAACACACGATTTTATAGTGGTTCGGAGTCCAACTCCTACATCCACTCTTCCCTATCACAAGGGGCACCAACTTAACCGACTTAACCAACTGGACTTAGTTTAACGTGTTAGTCCAACACCCAACAGATGTTTACCGAGTTCACACTCAAACGGGACTTATCACCCTCACAGGATAGCCTACCCTCCCTTTCGGGATCGCTAGATGTTTACCGAGTTCACACTCAAACAGGACTTATCACCCTCACGGGATTGTCTACCCTCCCTTTCGGGATTGCTAGATGTTTACCGAGTTCACACTCACCTACAAACTTATCCTACCAAACTGATTTGGGTAAGGTTTGTTTGGTTTCCAACTAGGTTGAGATTTTCCCTTACATTTGTTTAGCCTCAATGCTAAGGATGAGAAAATCTCTCTAAGCTTAGGATATTACATTTGTGCTTAGATCTAGTGTAGAACACTCTTGAATATATGCGTGTATTTCTTGCTCTGTGTTCTATGGTGGAAATGCTAGATGATTTGGCTCTGTAGCTTCAATGGTGTTTTCACGCATTTCACACACTTCCACACTTAATAATGAATGAAGTACTTGTATTTATAGTGTGGATTTGAATGTTACCGTTGGAGAGAATCACATTCAAATCCATACTATTCTGTAGCTTTTTGCATCTTTTTCAAGCTTGTCGTCTTCCTCTCATTGGTCCATGTCAGCTGAATCTAACGGCTATATTCTTGATTTCTTACGAGTCTCGGGATCTTGATTCTATCGAGCTTTTCGAGTTTATCCCGAGCCTTCAGTTATCTGAAATCCCGAGCCTTCAGGTTATCTGAGCTTTCAGGTTATCTGAGCCTCAGTGTCTTCAGTGACATACTGAGTCTTTAGTTTCTTCAGTTCTATCTGAGTCTCAGGTTTCTTGATTCAACAGACTTTTCTTCAGTGGACCTTGTCGACCCGTATAATTGACACTCGGCCTTCTTGAGTTCAAATCTTCTAAATTCGAGACATCGACCCTCGGTCACATTACTTCGGTATCGATTTCTTCTTTGCGATCCGATCGATCTTTCGTGATCGGATCAACATTCTTCGAATCAACATATCAGGATAACATTAGGTTAGTACATCAGGTTAGCATATCAGTTTATCATATCTGATCTCGATCACGTCCCGATCTCGATCGATCTCATCTCGCTTCATCTTCATATCTGATCTCGATAACGTCTGATCTTGATCAGTCTCATCTGCTTATCTTCTGATCTGCAACCTTTTCTTCTGATTTGCTGGCTTTAGCTTTTCTTCACATTTGATTTGCCTGACTTCATCGATTAACTCCTCGAACTCATCTAACTTATCCGATCTCGATCATTCTCGCTCAGAAATTTCGTCTCGATCTCGATCATCTTCTTCTGATTTCGTGAGTTCCCCCTCAATTTGTTCTCTCGTTCCCCCTTAACTTGTTACCTGTAAATTAGCTTCAATAACACAAGATGATAATGTTTTGGCATAATTTATCAAAACTAAAATATCCCAACAATTTCCCCCTTTTTGATAATGACGCCAAAATATTAAAATATATGCAATTATATAGAGATCGGGTTTTTGTTTAAAAAGATCAGTTCAGATGGTCACATTAAAAACTTGTGAACTTTTGAACTCCCGCTCTGATACCAATTGTTGGTATCAGTTCAGATGTCCACTTTGAAAATAGTGACCTTTTGAACTCCCCGCTCTGATACCAATTGAAGGTCCCGATATTTTTGTGGAAACCCATGTGCGCGCGCGGAAGACTTGTGTAATGCATATAAAACAGGGGTGAGGGCATAGTGATTCCTAATTTTTTGCTTTTAAGAACGATGTGTTGTGTTTTGCTTATAATTAAATGCATATGTTAAGTAAGAACATAAAGCAGTAAAGAACACACGATTTTATAGTGGTTCAGAGTCCAACTCCTACATCCACTCTTCCCTATCACAAGGGGCACCAACTTAACCGACTTAACCAACTGGACTTAGTTTAACGTGTTAGTCCAACACCCAACATATATTTACCGAGTTCACACTCAAACGGAACTTATCACCCTCACGGGATAGCCTACCCTCCCTTTCGGGATTGCTAGATGTTTACCGAGTTCACACTCAAACTGGACTTATCACCCTTACGGGATTTCCTACCCTCCCTTTTGGGATTGCTAGATGTTTACCGAGTTCACACTCACCTACAAACTTATCCTACCAAACTGATTTGGGTAAGGTTTGTTTGGTTTCCAACTAGGTTGAGATTTTCCCTTACATTTGTTTAGCCTCAATGCTTTGGGATGGGAAAAATCTCTCTAAGCTTAGGATATTACATTTGTGCTTAGATCTAGGGTAGAACACTCTTGAATATATGCGTGTATTTCTTGCTCTGTGTTCTATGGTGGAAATGCTAGATGATTTGGCTCTGTAGCTTCAATGGTGTTTTCACGCATTTCACACATTTCCACACTTAATAATGAAGGAAGAACTTGTATTTATAGTGTGGATTTGAATGTTACCGATGGAGAGAATCACATTCAAATCCATACTATTCTGTAGCTTTTTGCAGCTTTTTCAGGCTTGTCGTCTTCCTCTTATTGGTCCACGTCAGCTGAATCTAACGGCTATATTCTTCAGTTTCATCTGAGTCTCAGGATCTTATGTTCTATCTGAGCTTTCAGGTTTATCTGAGCCTTCAGGTTATCTGAGCATCGAGCGCCCGGAGTTATCGAGCTTCGGGTTATCTCGAGCCTCGGTGTCTTGATGAAATCTTGAGTCTTGGTTTCTTGATTCTATCCGAGTCTCGGGTTTCTTGATTCAAAGAGACTTTTTCTTGGCGGACCTTATTCGATCGGTATCTTGACACTCGAGCTTCTTGAGTTCGACTCTTCTGATTCGGACATCCGACCTCAGTCACGTTATTTCGAAAGTATCGATTTCTTCTTTGCTGATCGATCACCTGGTGATCGGATCAATATTCTTCAAATCAACATATCGAGGATAACATCAGTCAATTTTGTCGAGGTTAGCATATCAGTTTATCATATCTGATCTCGATCACGTCTGATCTCGTCGATCTCATCCGCTTCATCTTCATATCGATCTCGATCCACGTCCGATCTTGATTAGTCTCATCTCTCATCTTCGATGCGCAACCTTTTCTTCGATTTCTTTGGCTTTAGCTTTTCTTCACATTTGATTTGCACAGCTCATTAGTTAACTCCGGAACTCATCTAACTCATCTGATCTCGATCAGTCTTGTCTGCAGCCTTGTCTGATATCGATCATCTTCTTCTGATTTCGTGAGTTCCCCCTCAATTTGTTATCTCGTCCCCCCTTAACTATTTACCTGTAAATTAGCTTCAATAACACAAGATGATAATGTTTTGGCATAATTTATCAAAACTAAAATATCCCAACATATTATTTGTTAAATAGAAAAGTATTACTTGTTAAATAGAAAAGTATAACTTGTTTAATAGAAAAGTATTACTTGTTAAATAGAAAAGTATAACTTGATCAAATAGAAAAGTATAACTTGTTAAATAGAAAAGTATAACTTGTTAAATAGAAAAGTATAACTTGTTAAATAGAAAAGTATTACTTGATTAAATAGAAAAGTATTACTTGTTTAATAGAAAAGTATTACTTGATTAAATAGAAAAGTATTACTTGTTAAATAGAAAAGTATTACTTGTTTAATAGATAAGTATAACTTGTTAAATAGAAAAGTATTACTTGATTAAATAGAAAAGTATTACTTGATTAAATAGAAAAGTATAACTTGATTAAATAGAAAAGTATAACTTGATTAAATAGAAAAGTATTACTTGTTTAATAGAAAAGTATTACTTGATTAAATAGAAAAGTATTACTTGTTAAATAGAAAAGTATTACTTGTTAAATAGAAAAGTATTACTTGATTAAATAGAAAATTATAACTTGATTAAATAGAAAAGTATAACTTGTTAAATAGAAAAGTATAACTTGTTTAAATAGGAAAGTATTACTTGTTTAATAGAAAAGTATAACTTGTTAAGTAGAAAAGTATTACTTGATTAAATAGAAAAGTAGTACTTGTTAAATAGAAAAGTATTACTTGATTAAATAGAAAAGTATAACTTGTTAAATAGGAAAGTATTACTTGTTTAACAGAAAAGTATAACTTGTTAAATAAAAATGTATTACTTGATTAAATAGAAAAGTATAACTGGTTAAATAGAAAAGTATTACTTGATTAAATAGAAAAGTATTAATTGATTAAATAGAAAAATATAACTTGTTAAATAGAAAAGTATAACTTGTTTAATAGAAAAGTATTACTTGATTAAATAGAAAAGTATTACTTGTTAAATAGAAAAGTATTACTTGTTTAATAGAAAAGTATTACTTGTTAAATAGAAAAGTATTACTTGATTAAATAGAAAAGTATTACTTGTTTAATAGAAAAGTATTACTTGATTAAATAGAAAAGTATTACTTGTTAAATAGAAAAGTATTACTTGTTTAATAGAAAAGTATAACTTGTTAAATAGAAAAGTATTACTTGATTAAATAGAAAAGTATTACTTGATTAAATAGAAAAGTATAACTTGATTAAATAGAAAAGTATAACTTGATTAAATAGAAAAGTATTACTTGTTTAATAGAAAAGTATTACTTGATTAAATAGAAAAGTATTACTTGTTAAATAGAAAAGTATTACTTGTTAAATAGAAAAGTATTACTTGATTAAATAGAAAAGTATAACTTGATTAAATAGAAAAGTATAACTTGTTAAATAGAAAAGTATAACTTGTTTAAATAGGAAAGTATTACTTGTTTAATAGAAAAGTATAATTTGTTAAGTAGAAAAGTATTACTTGATTAAATAGAAAAGTAGTACTTGTTAAATAGAAAAGTATTACTTGATTAAATAGAAAAGTATAACTTGTTAAATAGGAAAGTATTACTTGTTTAACAGAAAAGTATAACTTGTTAAATAAAAATGTATTACTTGATTAAATAGAAAAGTATAACTGGTTAAATAGAAAAGTATTACTTGATTAAATAGAAAAGTATTAATTGATTAAATAGAAAAATATAACTTGTTAAATAGAAAAGTATAACTTGTTTAATAGAAAAGTATTACTTGATTAAATAGAAAAGTATTACTTGTTAAATAGAAAAGTATTACTTGTTTAATAGAAAAGTATAACTTGTTAAATAGAAAAGTATTACTTGATTAAATAGAAAAGTATTACTTGTTAAATAGAAAAGTATTGCTTGATTAAATAGAAAAGTATAACTTGTTAAATAGAAAAGTACTGCTTGATCAAATAGAAAAGTATAACTTGTTAAATAGAAAAGTATAACTTGTTTAATAGAAAAGTATAACTTGTTAAATAGAAAAATATAACTTGATTAAATAGAAAAGTATAACTTGATTAAATTGAAAATTATAACTTGATTTAATAGAAAAGTATAACTTGATTTAATAGAAAAGTATAACTTGTTAAATAGAAAAGTATAACTTGTTAAATAGAAACGTATTACTTGATTAAATAGAAAAGTATAACTTGTTAAATAGAAAAGTATAACTTGTTAAATAGAAAAGTATTACTTGATTAAATAGAAAAGTATAACTTGTTAAATAGAAAAATATTACTTCATTAAATAGAAAGTATAACTTGTTAAATAGAAAAGTATAACTTGTTAAATAGAAAAGTATAACTTGTTTAAATAGAAAAATATAACTTGTTAAATTGAAAAGTATAACTTGTAAAAGAAACGAATTCTAGGACATATATAATTAATTTCATTAAATAAACGTAAGAAGCAAGTGCCTGAGCGGAATTGATCCCCGCTCAGGCGCTCAAGGTCCCCATTGGAGTGAATAATTGCCTCATTTATTTGGGAGGCTTGATGTTTATATATGAGATGTTTGGTGGTTAGGTTCAGGATGGTCCGTGGCTCGGGTGGTTCGGTTGTCGCTCGGGCGCCCATCGGGCCCGAGTTCGAACCATAGCTAGCCCTTTTTTTTCTCAAAAATTCACGATTTATCGACTGTATTAGCGACGACAATGGTGGTCGCTAATAGCGACGACAATTTTACCGTCGCTATTTCATCACTATTTTTCGACGGTGATAGCGACGAATATTTATGGTCGCTATACCGTCATTGATTGTCGACATCTTTAGCGACGGTTTGACGACGATTTTTCTGACCCGGGTCTGGACACAGAAACCGTTGCCAAAACCGTCGCTAAGTAGAGACGGTTATGTGTCGTCGCTACTTAGTGACGACGGTCAATTAAACCGTCTCTCTCAAACCGTCAAGACGATGTGTGTGCGCGTGATTTAAAATAACCGTCATTAAAAACAAATAAGTTAAACACCGTCTTTTTTGTAGTGTTATTTTTATTGTAGAGAGTTATATCTTCTATTTTTAGGGAATTATATCTTTTATTTTTTTATTTCTTGTTCATTCCCAATTTAAAAAAATACATATTTAAATATAAAAATAGAGTGATTATAATAATTTACGCATCTAAATCTAAAATTTTAAATTCATTTCGTCTGATTCTAAAAAAAAATTCCAGGACACAATGCACAAGTTCAATAAAATACATGAACATATGCATCTCCATTAAAATACATGAACATATGCATCTCTGGTTTGAACACATTCATTTCGACATGCACAAGTTCAATAAAAATACATGAACATATGCATCTCCATTAAAATACATGAACATATGCATCTCCGGTTTCAAATCCAATTCCTCCATCTCCAACCAAATTAAAAAAAATTACCACAAACCACTGTGAATCTGAAGCCTAAACAGATTCATCATCAAATTCAGAAAACCCAATAATTTCTTCAAAAAAAATTCAAACAATTTCATCAAAACAAATATCAACAAACAAAACCCACTGTGAAAGGGAGTACTTCTTTCAACAAAAAACCAACAAATAAAAATCAACAAACAAAGCAGCGAAAATGAAGAATTTACAACCCAACCATCACTCCGTGCATAACAAACCATATTCCCAACCATATTCCCCAGCTTATTCATTTCATATCAGTTTGATCCCCAGTAAATATCAACAAACAAAACACACACAATACAAATGATTTCATATCAGTTTGATCCCCAACTTATTCCCATGAGCGGCGCATTACGAAAGTGATGGTTACCTGGCGGCCCGCGAGGTTTTTAGTTACTGAGTTACAGATCGCAACCGGCCGTCGCTTTCGTCTCGCCCAAGAACGAGCCCTTGCATATCCGCCTAAACAGATCTGCAATTTTTGGATTTGTAGATATGTTCGCAGATCTGTTCATCGATGAGCCCTTGCCGTGATAAGCCCTTGAACGGGCGATGACAGCGATGAGCCCCATGGACTTCAGTGACGGCGATGGCTATGGCTCCAAATCTGCCGCCGCCACCATCACCACCACTTCCAACCTCCGCTACAACCACCGCCCAAAACACCCCACACCTCCAGACGAAACAAATCCATCACCACCACAACAAAAATCCACGCGCCTCCGTCGCACAAGTCAAGAAGTCAAGCTCTCCGCCGGAGCATTCATGTGATGTGTCATTATCATTTCCATTCGTTACTGATTCTGGTGAAAATAGATTAGGGATTGTTTTTGGGAGTGGTGGCCAAAGGATTTTTTGAGGATTTTTGGAAGAGAGGAGGGAGAGAGAGAAGATAATTGAAATAATAATTTTTGGGGAGGGGGCGGCTGATATTGAGAGAGAGAGAGGATGTAAGGGTGTGGGGGTAATATGGGTTTTTCAATTGCAGTTTTGGACCTAGGAGTTCTTTTAAAAATATGTTGGACCTAATAGTAACACTATAGAGGTTTTTGGACCCAAGAGTCTTTATTTCTTTTATTTTCTCTGTTCAATTACATCAATTATATAACTCCTTATATCAGTTGTATTACATTAAATTTTATATTAATACTCCTTTAACAACATGAAATTCCCACCATGAGAAATTTATTGTGGAACAGAGGGAGTATGGGGGTGTTTTTGAAAAATTACAAGTAATTATAACTATTTCGAATTGCGTGTAGAAACAATTTTGAGTATTTTCAAATTCAATTATTCTACTTAAGTTAATCATCTAGAATTTATAATCTAAAAGTTGGGGAGGACATGCTTCTAGATGATTATATTTTCTCACTAATACATTATTATTCTATTCAAATTTGCTACCAAACACTAAACATTTACTTCATACAAATTTTGCAAACACTCATGACTTTCACAATTAAACAATTTTTCTCTCACAATTTTATTTGCAAATGAGATTAATGATTCATATGAATTAATATATATACCCAAGCGTACCAAAGATTTATGGTATGATATGGAACCGATATGACATCTTCAGTATTTTTCAGATTAAATAAGTGCATTATACCAAAATTTTTGGTGTTCTCCTCCCTCCCTCCCTCCCTATCTCTCTCACTTTTCAGATGTCGGCAGCAACACCACCCCCACCCTCACCCCCACCAATTTCTCATCTTCCTCCCCCTCTCTTTAGTCGACAGTGAGTTTAACCTCACTCTCTCGAACTCTCTCACTCAAACACTACGTGCAGACGGATAAGAAATGATCCGATTTTTAGCAATTTTGGTGGTGGTGATGATCCCCCTCAGCGATGGTCGATGGTCACGGATTGCTTTGGCCGCCGGTGTTCGTGGCTTCTGGAGGTGGTGTGCCATACGGAAACGGTAACGTAGGAGTCGATATGTGGCTGATCGACATAAAGGAGGCAAAGCTAGATGATGTGCCAACATTTTATTGGTTTTCTGACGTAGGAAGGGCGAACATCCTTCGTGACGGTAGAAAAGCCCAACCTACCCTACAAAATCTTAAAACAAAAAAAATATCAAATTAAATATTCCTCACCTCCCCTTGATTTGCCCCCTTAAATCCTAGCCTAACGGTCTCTATCATGATCTCAATCTTTTTGTATGCTCGAAATACAGGTCAACCATGTTTTTGAGTAAGCCACAACTCACATGTGCTCCAAGTGCACGGTACACTTGGTGGACAACTAATATTGTTCGGTAAAAATAATTAATATTTCTTGAGATGAGCCAGCTCATACAAAGTTTAGCTCTGGCTTGAAGTGGGGGCCCCTGCTAAGGGACAGTAAAATTTTGACCTCCCCGAATTAATCGGTCATTGGATTGGATACCGAGTTATTAAAAAATAAAAACTAATAATGATCAATCAATATTGTTCAGTGAAAGCAACTAATACTGTCCAATAAAAACAACTGGCATCGTTAAAAAATGCAAATGTGTTCATGAGTTTGGTTCATACAAGAGCTTTGCATATTTTCTTCTAAAAGAATGAAACGTTATTCCTTGAAAAATTGATACCAATTTCTATACTCTCATGGTCTCATTATTTAACTTCCATAATTCTAACATAACCAGGTCAAACTCTCCAAGCATATGCAAATACTTTCTTTTCGCAATAAGTACATGCGGACAATGAGTAAATTTAGTGTTCGTTTGGTATGACTAGAGAATGATAATAGTAATGAATAGGGATGGAGACACGTTGTAGCCTGGGGGGCCCTCCTCATCTCCGCCCCACCACTACCCCACCGCAAGTTAATTGTTCATTCTATATATTCAATTAAGTTTTACTTTCATCATTTTACACTACTACACATTTAAGCTTGCACAGCTGCACTTGGACAACCCATTTTTCAAACAACTCTCTAAGCTATAGCTTGGAGAGCGGTTTTAATTTAAAAATAAAAAAATAAAAAAATAGACAGCTGTTCAAAACCGCTGTCCAAGTTCAACATTTAGAAAGCGATTGAGAACCGCTGTGCAAATGGTTTTAGATAGCGGTTTCAAACCGCTGTCCAAGGGCATAGTTTGGAAAGCGGTTCGGAACCGCTGTCCAAGAGTTCGGATAATTAAATATATATACACCCAAATCGCAAACCAGAAGCTTATTTTCCCCAAATCGCGAACCAGTAGCCTCCTCCTTCCTCTACCCTAAATCGAACTCCGTCGCGCGTCCCCCCCTTCCGCCGCCGCCATCTTCCCATTAGCTCTTATTTCTCCAAATCGCGAACCAGAAGCCCTAGCCTCCTCCTCCCTCTCCCCCAAATCGAACCATCCGCCGCGCATCCTCCCCTACTGCCGCCATCGCCGCCTTTCTCCTTCCATAGGTAATTATTCTTTATATATATATATATATATATATGTTAGTATATATATATATATATTGAATTAATGTGTATATGTATTTATATGTTAGTATATATATATATATATGTTAGGATTAATTGTTTATATAATTGTGTTTGGCTTGATTAATTAGCTAATTTATTAGGATTAATTGTTGTTAGTGTTAGAGATGAACAATTGATGTTTGGTTTATATATTGTTAATTGTTTATATATATATATATATATATATATTGTGTGGCTTTGTTTAATTGTTGTTAGTGGCTTTGTTTGATTGTATGTATGGTGTATGTATATTGGTGTATGTATATCATGTATATTGGTGTATATATGTATAAGAGTGTATATATATCATGTTGTATGTATTGGTGTATGTATATTGGTATATATATATTGGTGTTTGATGCACTCAAGGTGTTTGATAATATGCTTGTGTGAGGATTTAAGCATAAATTATTGTTAATTTATTAGGATTAATGTTGTTAGTGTTAGAGATTAACAACTTGTTAGAGATGAATATATATTGTGTGGTTTGACTTGATTTTTTATGCTAATTTAGATATGAACAATTGATGCACTCAAGGTGTTTGATAATATGTTTGTGTGAGGAATTAAGCATAAATTAGGATTAATACATTAGGATATACTTTGGTTATATTTATTTGATGATTTGGTGAATGAATAGTAGTGTGTTTCTTTAGATGATTAATGATGGTACATTAGGATATATACATTGTTTTGAGATGCAACAAATCCTTAGGTACATGCAATATACAAACCTTAGGTACTACCACATTCTATATGCAAGTTTTATACATTAGGATTGTAATACTTTTAGGTTTAATACATTGAGATACATTATCTTGAGAAACACTTCATATTGTCTTTTCTATAGGCATCTTTAGTTTTATATGGATCGAAAGTGGGTTCGAGCAGATCGATTATCAGAGGAGTATAGGAATGGGGTGGAAGAATTTTGTAATCATGCAATTAGACACTGCACCGACCATCGGTACATTCCATGTCCTTGTTGGAAATGTATGAATGGAAAAACTATTAGTGGTCGAGAAAATTTGTTCATCCACTTGATGATTCACGGTATTGATAAAACATATACCATTTGGACATCTCATGGTGAGACAAGAGATAGATGTAGCTCAAGCAACATAGGAACTAACTTTATGTTTGAAGATACAGTAGATGCTGATAGTTTAGGAGATGTACCGAGTGTTGATACATCGAGTGGGGATGACGATGATCTGCGAGATCACCCTTATATGTCAGAGAAGTTAAGGGATTCTGCTGGATTACCCCATTGGCCGGGTTGTAAGAAGGCAACAAAACTGTCAGCTGTGTTGATATTATTCAACCTAAAAGCAGCTAACCAGTTGTCTGATGCGTGCTTCACAAGTATGCTGGAAGCAGTTAGTGGTCTATTGCCTGATGGAAATGTACTGCCTACGAGAGCCTATGATGCTAAACAAATGCTCAAGTCCATCGGGTTAACACATCAGAAAATTCATGCTTGTCCGGGTGATTGTATCTTATTTCAGAAGGAGTATGCAGACCTCGATGAATGTCCCAAGTGTGGGGAGAAGCGATATAAGAAAAAAAAATCTCCCGCGAAGGTGATGTGGTACTTTCCAATAATACCAAGATTCAGGAGAATGTATAGTAGCGCTGTGGATGCTAGAAATTTAACTTGGCATCATGATGATAGGATCAAAGATGGAATGCTAAGACACCCTGCTGATTCACCCCAGTGGAAGACATTCGATGTCAGGCATCCAGAATTTGACAACGAGCCACGACACTTGCGTCTTGCACTCTCAACTGATGGAATAAATCCGTTCGGTATCCAAAGTACTAACCACAGTACGTGGCCAGTGATTCTGTTAGTTTATAACCTTTCACCCGAGTTGTGCATGAAGCGCACTTACATGATGTTGTCTATGTTGATATCAGGACCCAAACAACCTGGTAACGACATAGATGTATATCTGGCTCCTTTGATAGAGGACTTGAAGCTCCTGTGGGATGAGGGTGTCGATTGTATGATGCTTGTAGAAAGGAGAATTTCAAGTTGAAGGTCATGCTGTTTGGAACTATCAATGACTTTCCCGCTTACGAGAATCTATCTGGATATAGTGTGAAGGGGGCCGATGCATGTCCTTGTTGTACCAATAAGACACATCACATTCTCTTGAATCATTGTAGGAAGACCGTTTATATGGGACATAGGAGGTGGTTGGACTCAACGCATAAGTACAGAACAATGACCGATGCATTAAATGACACAATCGAGACAGGTGAAGCACCACGTTTATTGTCAGGTTCGAATGTATTGAATGAGATGAAGAACATCAACACACAGTACGAAAAGAGCTTCGCAAAGAGTGTCCCCACTAGCGGTTGGAAGAAGGAATCAATTTTCTTTCAATTGCCCTATTGGAAAGAGCTGTATGTTAGACACTTCATTGATCTAATGCACGTTGAGAAAAACGTTTGTCCCAGCTTGCTCAATACACTGCTAGCTGATAAGAAGTCCAAGGATGGTTAAAATGCAAGAATGGATATGATTGATATGGGAATAAGAGCAGAACTAAAATCTGTGCCTAGAGAAAGGGGTAAACCGTTCTTACCTCCTGCTGCACACACCTTGTCCAACAATGAGAGAAAGGAGTTACTTCAAACACTAAAGGATGTGAAAGTACCAAAAGGTTATTCGTCCAACATACAGAGACTTGTATCAGACGATGACGTGAGACTGATGAATCTGAAATCGCATGACTATCATGTCATCATGGAGACTTTCTTGCTCATTGCAATACGTTCTATCTTACCTGAAAATGTGCGCATAACCATAACAAAGTTATGTTGATTCTTCAAGGCAATGAGTAGCAAGGTCATAGACCATAGAAAATTGCTTGGTTTTCAGAGACAAATTGTGGGGACGCTCTGTGAGCTTGAGATGTATTTCCCTCCATTATTTTTTGATATAATGGTTCACCTAATAGTTCATTTGGTACACGAGACAAGGATGTGTGGCCCTGCTCGTATGCGATGGATGTATGGTGTAGAGAGATATATGAAAGTGCTCAAAGGATATGTGATGAATATGTCCAGGCTGGAGGGATGCATTGCAGAACGCTATTTAGTAGAAGAAGCAGTCGAGTACTAGTCTGAATTTATTTCGAATGTCGATGCAATTGGACTTCCAGTTACCCGGTACACCAATAGGATGGATGGTGGGCATTACCGGTGGTCAACCTGTAAGTGTTAGTATGGAGGAACTAATACAGATGCACTTGTGCCTGCTTCACAACACGGTCGACGTGCTTCCTTTTATTGACATGCACATGCAAACACTTGCTGAGAGAAATCCCACCAGAGATAGATCATGGATTGAAGTTGAGCACAATCGCACGTTTGTTGACTGGTTCAATGGTTATGTAGCAAATATGTTGTCACAGGATAAAGAATCAGTGAATGAAAGAGTTAAGTGGTTATCCAGAATGCCTGATAGACATGTGTATTCATACAAGTGTTATCTTATTAACGGATACACATTTTATATTGAAGACTTTCTCATTCTGATGGAAGCCTTGGAGTCTGACTATTTTGTTGATTTGGAGAAGAGGGCCAAGCTAAATGCTGGTGTATCCAGTGCTGCGGAGTTGGCATCTGATGAAGATATCAGATGGTTGGTGCATCATAAACTTGGCATTTCTGAGGAAGAAAAAGAGTTTGCTCATGAATTCTTGGAATATGAGCAAGCTGCCGATGAACCAGTCCAGGGTGTTGTAGATGAGACCCTAACTGGTGAGGCGTCAACATCTGGACAGGTTGTTGCCTTATTTGCTGAATCCCTATATCTTCTTTCGAAGACTATTCAAGATGGGGTGAAGGCATATGTTGATTCGCAATTCAACAGTCTGGCACAGAACCTGATGGAAAGATTCAGAGAGGAACAACAGACTTTGGTTGAAGCAGAAAAAAAGTTGACAATTGAAAAACTGTTGCACATGCACGACGAAATATCTGAAAGAGTGATGAAGCACATAGATCCACTATCAGATAAACTTACAGCTGAAGTGTCCATCCTTTCTGACATAGGAGTCCTTCTGGAGAGTGTTTACTCTTCTTTGGAAAAGACTGATACAAGTCTTGATGTTGTCTGGAGGAGATTTGAAGGCTCCATAAGCAAGGCCAGAAAGTCTCTGGAATTAGTTTTGAGCAGAATCATGGGACCTGTGCCCACAACTTCAAATGTTCAGATAACCCCCATAGCCATCGAAGAACTAAAAGACGAGGTGATGAAAGAATTCAAAGCCTTGAAATTACGGCTGACGAACCTTTTTGATGTAACCAAAAAGGGGGAAGAAGGACCAGAAAAACAGGCTAAATAGGCTACAACTTCATCTGGTCAGGGTCTGACCCTTGCCATTGTGAAGGAAACAACTGCTGAGGCTCCAGATACGGAGCTAGCTGACATGTTCCAGACAATTGAAGAACACATCAGGTTGTTGGAGACTCAAGATAGGGCTATAGTTGAACAGAAATCTTCCCTTGGTGAACTGATTACAAGGGTTGGCAAGATTGAATATTTTTCTTCAAATATTAAGAAAAGATTTGATTCTGAAGATCAGGCCAAGAGTCTTGAACTGACAAGGAAGCTACAAGAAGAAAAAGCTGCAGAAATTGAGGCTGAAGAAAGAAAACAACAGAAAGCCAAACTAGTAAAGAAGCCGATTATGACTCGCTCTCAGTCGCAGATAACAACTGCACAGAAAGAAGAACAGCAAATGAGATAGAGAATCATTGAAGCTGCCATCAAGAAGAAGAAGCTTGCTGATGCTGCAGGGCTGAGCAGAACATATGTCAGAAGACAAAATAAGAAAGTTGCTGCTGCAGAAGAAAGGGACTAGGAAGAACGTGTCATACCTGAAGAGGTTGAAGGGATTCTGGTAGCCCGACGAGATCTGATCCCAGAATGGATCAGGATCAAGGTCGATTGGTTAAGTGATGTCTACATCCTGCAGAAAATACCAGAACACACAGATGAAGGCGCTTTCGATGCAGAGTTTTTGGACTGGCTGGAGACTAAATATGAAAAATTTTACAAGGTTCTGATGCATGAAGGCAAGATCATGACCTTGATGCCTTCTGCACCCAGATTTGAAACCATGATCTCGCCCCTTCGATCTGACAACTCCCTTGACCCGATTGGCTTCAAAAAGTTGTTCTACGACTTTGCAAAGAGAGGAGACATCATTGAACGAGACAGACTGGAAGTCTTCCTGCAAAGAATGTACAAAATTTTTGCTATTCCACCTGATCTCCAGAGGTTCTCCTTTTGAAGTTTGGTTCAGAAGACTGCTGATAGGATCAGATAGATAGGTATCTACTTGTTTTTCACTGTACTTGTAATATTTCTATCATCAATGAAAATGCATTACCTTTCTGATCCTAAGACAACTTCTCATTGTCTTCTGAACTGTTATTTCTATTCTTTACATTTTTAGTTATCTGTTTTTCTGATTAACTGTTTTAGTTCCATCAAAAATGGGGAAATTGTTGGGAAATTTGTAGTTTTGATGGAAGTTCCAAAACAGATGTAATAGGACCCGTCAGACCTGTTAGCTGACCGATGAATTAGGTATTAGAATAGGATGACCAGCTGGATGTATAGACAACTGATGTAATAAATAAGTCACATATTGAGGGAGAACTCAATATGTATAGGTTAAGTCTTAAAGAAGATCGGAAGATCAGACAAGTCACGAAGATCAAAAGATCAGACAAGTCAAGAATTTCAGATAAGTCACGAAGACCAGAAGATCAGACAAGTCACGAAGATTAGAAGATCAGGCCAGTCAAGAAGATCAGAAGATCAGACAACTCACGAAGATCAGAAGATCAGACAAGTCACGAAGATCAGAAGATCAGACAAGTCACGAAGATCAGAAGACCAGACAAGTCAAGATCAGAAGATCAGACAAGTGAGAAGATCAGAAGATCAGACACGTCAGATAGTTAGATAATCAGGTGAAGACATGAAGCCGAAGACTCAGAAGACCTGAAGATCAGATGACTACCTGAAGAATAAGACCAAGAAAACCTCAGATAACCTATATTAGAAGAACCGAATAGAGTCTGTAAGTTGTGCTAAAACAACCTACATCAGAAGACTCAATCTGGTAGGCTGATTAGTTTTAACTGATCAGGTTAGCTCAATCAGGTGACAACCAAAGGTTCACCAAGTCATACGAGTTCATCAGACAAGAAGAATGTCAAACTAAGTTGGTAACCAAACACTGAACAAGTGTACTTGATAACCAATGAGAGCTAGACACGTATGTACGGAGCTGACAGTGCGGGATTCGGCGGATCACAACCAAACGGTTAGAAAGGACAAGCTTGCATGCTTTCAATCATGCCGCCTCTGTTGCACGTCATATCCATCCTGCAAACCTACCTTAAATAGACAGAAATTCGAATTGTTCTCCAACGGCTAATTCGATTTCGTGCCTATAAATATGAGATCAAACCTTCATAGTAAGGTTACGAAAATTATCATCAAGCTCAAGCTATCCGCAATTTCCGCACGAAGAACACAAAATCAAGAATATTCTCTAAGTATTCATCCCATAGTTCTTAGCACATAAATCTTATCCTTTAGCTTTAGGCTACTCAAATACTAGAATAGATTTTTAGTTGGAACACAACAAATCTTATACCCAAACCAAAAGTTAGGTTAAGTTTGTTTAGCAATATTTCAAACTAGGGTTTCTAGTTCTGATTTCTGGGATCTGTTGTACTGTGTTGGACTAACACATTAAACTAAGTCCAGTTGGTTAAGTTGGTGCCCTTGCTGATAGGGAAGAGTGGACGTAGGACAAGTTGTCCGAACCACTATAAAAATCGTGTGTACCTTAATCTGCTTTACACTATTTGCACACACCTGTTTAATTATTGCATGCATATTCTAAGTCAGGATCAGATTTGCACCAAGCAACTGATCTGATCAGTTTGACACTTTGCCATCTGATATAAAACAGATCACTTAGAATCTGATTTGATAAAACTGATTTTTCACACGGGTTAATCTTATCTTCCGCAAATAAGTTAAACTAATAGACACCGAACTAATCTGCCCTCAGGCGATCATTAAGTTGGATATCAGTCCAAACTGATCCACTCGCACTCTGATCAAGCATACTTGCTATCACACCTGATCCCTTGAAAAAGTTTCAGAAGTCTATTCACCCATCTCTCCTCTAGACTTCTGCCTCACTAAAACCCCGTCGGGACCTTCAATACTTAATATTAGTATATAGTCTATAGTACACTACATATTATTTACATATATTGATACACTTACATATTTATATTATTATTATGGCAAGCCGTCAAAGTAAGGGTAAGGGTAAAACGTCTTCCACCTCTTCTGTTCGTCATCCAACACCACCGACATCGATCGAGTGGAGTTTAGATAATATTGAGGTTGTTAATAAGATTAAAATTACCTTAATGAATTTATTTAGAGAATAAAATGGTCTCAATTTTGAATCTAATGTTGGTGGTTACTCTTCATCCTCTATGGTAAGTGAATATGAAATTGACGTTATATTATCGGGTTTTTATAATGAGCATATGCAAAAAACGTCAAAGGGCTACTTCTAACCCTTATCACGAACTTGATCATTATCTAACCTCTAGATTTGAGTTTGATGATGATGAAGACAACAATAGTTTTTGTATACTAAAGTGGTGGTTGAGGAAGAAAAAATCCTATCAGATATTGTCAATGCTAGCAAGGGAAATTTTTGCATCTCCCGCCTCAACCATTGCCGTTGAACAAGCTTTTAGTTTGGGAGGTTACACTTTGGATGCAACGAGATCGAATATGACCATTGAAAACGTGAAAAATCAATGCTTGCTTGTTGATTGGGTAAGAGCCGAAAAGAGAGCTCAAGAATTAATTGATAATGATTATTAAGATAGCTCCGAAAAAACTACCACCAAGAGTGATGCATGAAGTTGAAGATTGAAGAATCGAATCGATCCAAATTAACAAGGTAAGTTTGAGGTAAGAGAACTACGTGGACTTTGATTCCTATTTGGAGAACTTAATTTTAAGTTTCAAACTTAGAATTTCTAAGTTTATTTCCTAAATTTAAGTTCAAGTCCAATTTCTTACCCAATTTATTTTATAAAATTTAATATTTTAAGTTGTAATTACTAATTCGGAATAGTTTAATTTGTAAATTGGTAATAATTAAATTAATTTATAATAGTAGATTACTAAATACTAGATACTTATTTTAAGTTAGAATTACTAATTTGTAATAGTTTAATAATTAATGTAATCTTCAATTTAAATTCTCATATTAACAATAATTAAATTTGTCATCTATATATATATATATATATATATATATATATATATATATATATATATATATATATGAAGAATCTACAGAACCGGCGGTTCGGGAACCGAATCGAAACCGCCGATTCCAAAACTGTGAGCATCTCTACACATTGCCCCCTCCATTACTCCCAACCAAGCAACCGAGCGAGCCCTTATAGATAATTTAATCTCTTATTTTGAAGCCAGGATTTAGGAATACGCGTTTACATATTGATGGATGAAATACTCCATTATATAACTATCGTAAAATAGCCAAAAAAATATAAGGCTCCATTTGGATGGATGGATTTGAAAATCCATAGATTTTACACATAAATCACTCTCCAATGGATTTACAAATACTTAGATGTGAGAGTTCGAGGAAGAGGGTGGAGGGGAAGAGGGGGAAGGGGTGGAGATGAGGAGATTTCACAAATGACTAGGTTTTGATGAGGATTTGAAATCCCTCTATTTTGATCTAGCTTCTCAAATCTAAGTATTTATAAATCCATTGGTGAGTGATGATTTGTGTGTGAAATCCATGGATTTCAAATCCATCTCATCCAAATGGAGCCTAAATGAATAAGAACGTTAACGTACGTAAGAAAAGCAAGGAAAAACTTAGGCCGCCTGCTGAGCACGAGTGCATGACAAACATCTACATTTAATTGAAGAGCAAGTCTAGTGTGAAAATTTTCATGTATGAAAATCTATAAAATTGTCTTAAATCAACCATCTACACCCTAAACACTAAATAATGAACCCTAAATTATGACCTATTCGGACCGGGTAAACTATGAACAACTTGGGCCGAGTGAACCCTGAACCACTTAATTTTGTCTTATCTTCACCAATTACACAATTTGGTTGTAAATTAGAGTTTTTTCATGTATGAAAATTTTCATACTAGACTGTCTTAATTGAATATTGGTAAGTCTGAGGCATATAATTGAATCCGACATCAGTAACATGGATATGAATCATAGCATATGATGTGAACATATGGCATAAACATGTTTTTTATTTGCTGGATTCTTATATGATAATTCCAACTGTAAGTCAATAAAATTTCAAAGAGCACATACATGGAAATAATGCAGCGCCAGGCGGGTTTGGAGACTAACTAAAATTTCAATTTGTATCTCTTACGCTCACCTCTAATTGCCTATTGAAATCCCACTAGGATTCCACAAAGGATACTAAAAAAAGAAAAAGAATTATGTTGCTGAGGTTAAAATTTAAAGAGTGGGTCTCACGTGCATCCAGATGCAACGTGCACTCATAGTGTATTTCAAAACTATGCAACTTGTTTGCATAGAACCGTACAACTATTAATATGTAAAAATAATTACATGTTTCAGTATAAATAAGTTGCATTTTTCAGTATAACAAGTTGCACGGTTCTAAAATGCACTATGAGTGCACGTTGCATGCATATAAGACTTAGCCAATTTAAAACTTGTTTAGGGTTTGCACAATCCTGTGATTAGAACTGTGCTATATTTAGAAACAAAGTTACAAAAATATTTCCTAGTAGTTTCAGCCCAAAAAAATAGAGTAAAATCTCGGTACATTATAGTCATCTTCTGTAAAAACAATTAGGTGTGTTAAACAAGCTATTGTGGTTGAATTGAAGGATTTAATAACATATTTAGGACTGAATAGCACTTTTCAGAATCCACTTTAGTTTGTGCGGACTAGGAATTTCCTTGCATTTAAATATCCCTAAATCCAAAGTACAAACACAAAATAAGAACAATTTCTAATAGCATCCAAAAACTAGGCTTCAAATAGTTCGAATAGTTTTTCCACTCTTCAATTTTAGTTAGTAATAAATTACTACCTACATGTAAAACACTACAGCCATCACAGCACACAGCTACATGATACTTTCTGCAGATTGAAATATGAGTAACCTGATCATTTACAATTAACAATCTTTTCCTTCATTCAAAGACGTCACGTTGAAGACTAACAAGAGTTATTGGACACTTGGTTTAAAATTCTTCAATGAGAATGGATATCAGAATGAACTTGAGTAATTGTAGTGATTAATGAGAATAAAATATGATCAATTCACTTTCACCACACTTCATAAGGGGTTAATGAGATTCAAAATAAGTTTATCATTATCCCATTTTTAATTAACTACCTCACCTCTTATAATCACTTCCTTAATCACTCCACTATTCCTCAACCAACAATCAGTTTTTATCCCCACTTATTCCAAAATTAGAGCAAAACACTAATAATGTAACCACTATTCGCATTATAATTCACTATTCGATACTTATTTAATATTATCATCCCAGTTGAAGAATTTGAACCAAGCAAGCTCTAAAAGACATTCAAGAACTCGGTTTCTCATTATCACATTTATTTGAGATGGCTAGAGTATCACCACAGGACCCTCATTATAAAGCAATTCACATGATAATTCAATAGAGCAACAACAGAGTTGATCGATTATCTATTAATAAACTACTAGGCGTGTTCCATTCATGTCAAGCTAACTACTTTTCTGGAGTGACTAATCACTTTCATAATTAAATTTGTAGAGTCTCTCAATTACAAATGAAAACAACTAGAAAACAAGCATAATTAACTCTAGATTTCAATATTGTAATCTGTGTCATGTATTATAAAATAAATCAAAATGCTTTTAAGCACTGATCTGCACTTTAAAATTTGGCGAGTTAAATGTTATACACAATTTTTTTAGTATTTTCTTGAGAAGCTCAAGATCTCAATCCACAAACGATACCTAACATCTATTGACCAGCAATCAAAGATACCTATAAAGATCACCAAAAGTTACTAGTAAATAATTGCACATGTCATTAGTTGGAAAGTATATACACAATAGACTGAAATCTTCAAGAAGTTCGTGAACGAGCTATTGAATTATCAGAAAATGCCTAATGACATCCTGTATAAAAAATAGTGAATTGTCTAGTCCTGAAGTGAGATTTCATGACGTGGTCAATAAATAACGACATGCAGAAAGTAGAAACCATATGTAGATGAACTCGAATACAATTACAGTAAAATGAAACTAAGTCGTACACAGAGTAATTTTATGTATAGGTGATATGTCAGCATGAAAGAATCTGAGCTGCTACCACGCAAAGATCCAGTCTACTAGATACCCTAAGAAAACGTAATACGGTCTGCTTTGGTTTATCAAGAATGATGAAAGTTGCAGTGGCTGTTACCCTAGGTTAAACACCTCATTCACCCTACCCGTTATCCTGCTTTTAAGTTTTAGCCATAGTTAATGGAGGGACATCGCTTTCATAAGGTATGCTCCTAAGAAGAAGCCAAAAATGCATCACAGGGTTTGATTCTTTTAGCTTATAATTTCAACTGGGCTAACAGTGGAAAAAGGTTAAGTAAATTTAGCTCCTCCTACAACTATGTCTGAGATCACTGAGCAGGGATAATTAATCATCTCTTTCATACGAACTAGTACAACAAATCCAAATAACACACTTCACAGAATCACAGCAATAAACACAATTCTGGCGAATAATAACGTATAAGAGTTAAAAATGAAAATCCACAACCAATTGACATTGAATTTCAAAAATCATGCTACCGAAAGCTCTGTAATTATTAAAAATTCAGAAAATTTAATCATGAGAAGGAAAAAGGGCCAATAGTCTCAAAACCATTAAAAATCTGAAACCGAATAGCAGAGGGTAAAATTGAATTGAATTACTTAGGGGGAGAGCCAAGCAAGCTAGCCTGTTGCAGTTCGAGCTCGTTAAACTGCTGCTCACGGTCCATCTCTATAATGAGGGGCACGACGAGCACGAGGAAGGTGGTGCCGACGATCCAGGTGGCTTTTCCGGTGCTCTTGAGGAGTTTCTTGGCAACGAAGGCGGTATCAGACGCCGCTTTCTTGCCTTGATACACGATCGGAGATTCCGAGACGCGAGACAGTATTCCACCGGAAGACATTATTGTGAAACGGAGCTCGAGGGGTTTCTTTCTAGGGTTTTAACTCGATTATCCAATTTTATTTTTGGGAGAAGGGTCAAATAAGCAGATTAGGTGTTTATTTGATAATTTTCCCTTTATTTTTTTGGTATTCATTATTCATATGATACTCAATTTTTCGGTCCGACAAATTCTCCAATACACCATTTGCACAAAATTAATTTAGTGTAATTTAATTTTAAGAGTTCTTTTTTTTTTTAATTTCAGTTTTCTTTTAACTTTAATTTCAGTTTTATGTTTTTTTTTTCTCGACTTGGACCCAAACCCGGTCCGAGTGGTTTATGGTTCACTTGACCCAAGTGGTTCATGGTTCACCCGACCCGAACGGTTCATATATGATTTAGGATTCATTGTTTAGGGGTTAGAGTTTATAGTGCATAGTTCATCCAAATTAAAATTGAATCCAATTGCACCAATTTGAATTGATGCATGAGGTGCACATGAGCGTGACTCTTGACACTTTAACAATTTGGAATGTGTGGATGTTAATTGTGCTAAATTGTACTCCATATCATGCATGAGACCATCTCATACGAATTTTTGTCATTATTTATATGTATTTTTAAATGATATTAATTATTTTTAAATATTATTAACTATTTTCAATTAATAATATTAAATTGTTTTCCTAAATATTTATATACAATTTTGTACAGTATAATATTTCGTAAATATTTATATACAATTCTGTACAATATAATATTTCCTAAATATAGAAAATAAAAAACATCGCTAATTAAAAAATGACAAAAACTTATAATCTCAAAGTGAATATAGTTCGTTCCAACAGCACGGGAGTCGTGCCAGCAACCTTTGTGAGATTTCTATCATCCCGTGCCAAGCATAAGAAAATGATTCTTGTTATTCCTTCCCGACGGGACAGGCGCACGTCTTAAAAAGAGTTTACCAGGCTACTATCTCATTCAGCTTTATTTACTCATATTATAATATCCATGAATTTGTGGGCAAGTTTTTTTAAGGTAATATATTATTTAAATATTAAAGTGAAGATTCGCTTCGTGTACCAGCCCGAATCATGGAAAACTCCCTTAATAAAATAAAGTAGGATTCTTGTGAAATATTACACCCATTGATATGTGCAATATACCATAATTAAAATAATTTACTAAAAAATTGCAGGTTAAACGCGAGTTGGGCGGTCGGGCGGGCTAGGGCTGTGGGTTGGACGGACGTATATATATTTATAGAAGGATATCTTTATCAAATATGTGTTGTAGTCTAGTGGTTCAAGTCTGTTATTACCTAGTGGTTCAAGTCTGTTGTTAATGTGTTTAGTCGCAGGTTCAATTCTTATTGAGCACATAATTTTTTAAAAACACATGATTATTCACTTAGTATTACGACGACATGTGTACATTGTTACATATTACTAAAAAAACATGTGTTACTACATAAACATAAAGTGTTACACTATGAAGAAAAACATGTTACCACATGAACAAAATCAGTACAAGTGCGAAAATAAATTCTCAGTCAAAAATTACAAATTTAAAGAACAACTTGATGTGTTACTACATGAACAAAATAATGTTACCCTATGAACAAAAGAGTGTTACTACATGAACATAAATCAGTACAAAAGTCTGGAACAAAAATCCCCAGTCAATGGCAGAGAGAGCCCTAGCCACGCCAGGCTCAACGACGCCGTTTATCATAGGTGGCTATCTACATATCTTCATCCATTACAACAAATACACACATATAATTATATAATCAACAGAAAAAAGCCTCTGAGATTATATAAAATAAAATGAAGTTAGCCCCTCAAATCACCCGTCGCCGTCGTTCAATTCCTACAATTCCAATTCCAAATTCAAATTCCAATTGGGGTCAACCGTCCCCCTTTTCAACCCCAACTATTTCTTCCCCATTATCGCAATCCCCCGTGGTCCGCCCATCATATGATATCGCCGAAAATTGAGGGAGACGAGGGTTTATAAACTTTATGCGGGTCTAAACCTGACCCGACCCCTCGAAATTTTTAATAAATACCAATTTGAACTAGAATTGCACGTAATAATAGTATGTAATATTGAATACAAGTTTTTACCTAATAAAAATGACAAAAAATTGTGTGCAATTTAGCTCTATTTTTTTTTTCGCGGATCATGCCCTACAAGTTTCTTCTTCCTTACGTCGCAACAGACGCAATCAGATCTCAATTGGTTTTCACAGCGGCGCGTCTCTAGGTTTCATTCTCTTCTCTTGTTCTTCTTTTTCTTTTTTTCTCTTCCTTATTCAAACTAGTATTGCACTCGTGCTATCACACGGTCATTTTTGTCACTTGTTTAAATATTTAAATAATATTTTATGTTAAACATAAAATATTAATCAAACATTATAAATTTTTATATTATCTAATTATATTGTTTGTAATAATATAATTTTTAAACCAAATTAATATTTTTTTAAAAATACTAAAATTTCTTAATAACAATATTGATTTCTTAAAAGAAAATCGTTTACACTTCATATCTTTAATTTTAAACATTATAATATTTTGTATGAGTTTAAATATTATAATATTATTATGTATCTATCAAAATATATATATGTTGGGAGATGAATTTAATAAGATTTTGATTAGATCCCAAAACCCCTGAGTATGACATGTTCAAGATAATCTTGATAGTCTGAGTCAGGTTTCAATATAGAATAGTTCAGGAGATATCTGCATCTTGTATAGTCAACAGATGTTAATCTGGTTTAATGTTAGGTACATATATTTACTGAAGACTCAGAAGATACTGAAGACTCAGATGTCACTGAATGCTCAGAGGGACTCTGAAGACTATCTACCTTAAGACATACAAAACTGAGGAAGACATACATTTATAAGAAATAAATGTTGCTCAAATATTCAGGTGCAGACAAAAGGAACTAGAACTAAGTGTTGGTTAAGGTTATCTCATTCAGAGATATTGACCTAAAAAGAGCCGTTTTGTTTGTCTACATTGACTGAAGACAAGAACCAATCAGAGGAAGACATCATTGTACTTCACTGACACTGAAAACGACAGGGCACTGAAATATGTCAGTAGTACTATGTTCCAGACTGCAAAAATTGGTGATTGACTACATGGCAGCATATTTCCTAAAACATGCAAGGGTGCGTTCAAACCCTAAAAATAGTCGTTCATCAATAACCAAAAGAGAAAACCCTTGATACTATCTCTTCCAACGGATAGTTTTTCAAGAGTGACATTGGTAAGTTGCCTATAAATACCAGTGACCTTCACCATTGAAAGGTTACGGGAAATCAAAGCAACTCCAGAGCTCATTTGTATTCTTACAAATTGAAGCACTCGAAAAACCTAAGATTTCCCAAGTGTTTCACATTGAAGAGAGCTCATTTCACTAAGCCTAGAATTGTTACATATCCAAAGCTTAGTAGAGATATCCTAGCCTTTGCATTTGTTCTTATTGTAAAAGGATATCTCACCCTAGTTGGAAACCAACCCAAACCCAAACCCTATTATTAGGTAGTTTGAGTGTGTGTGTGATTGTTGGTGAGAAAGAGTTGTAATGAGTGAGTAAGTTGCAGTTGAGTTCAACCAGAAAACTCTAGAGGAAGTAAGCTACTTGTGGTAGTCTGAAAACTTGTGTGTGTTGAGTTAGTAAGCTGCAGTAGTCAGTCAGAAAACTCATTGTAGAAAAGTTAGTAAGCTGCTGCGTTCAGCCTGAAAACTTTAGGTGATAGTGTGTTAAGGAATTTCTCTGAAGATCAGAGAGAGTGGACATAGGAGCTTTGTATCTGAACCACTATAATTTGTTGTGTTGTTTGCTTTCTGTATTGCATTTTATCTGTTTCGATATTTTCACTGAAAGCATAGTGATTTTCCCGACATTCAGTTGGAAACAATCCACTGAACTTGCATCAAACTTGATCACAGCCTTAACCACTATTTTACTAAGGAAATGATTTTCAGCAATATAAAACGAGTATAAACTTAGGGCCAACACATTCCGCACTCTTGATTAGCTAGAACAGATAATTACCAAATTGAATTAACTCTATTGAGTATTCAGTAAGATAATTATCTGATCCGAGCTTCTCAGGAACTCTAATAAAACTCAGAATCAGTTGGACTAATCTGAAGCTACTGAAAACTGCTCAGGATCACTGTGTCAGTAGACTTTGACTCAGGGCAATTTGTGCTTCTCAGGGCAAAATTCTCAGGACATCCTGACCCTTCTGATCTCAGTAAAGAAAAGATTTTAAAAATCACTGAACACGTGTATTCCCCCCCATACACGTGTAAGACTCGTTTGCACCGGGACCAACAAGTGGTATCAGAGCCAGATTCATTTTGATCACTTGCTTTGGTAGCCATAGTCTTGTTTGCTGAAAGACTTTGGTGGTCTACTGAATAGATCTTATTGCTGATATCTTACAAGGCTCACTCATCATGCCTTCTAAGAAACTTCCTATGTTCTCTGTTGAGAGCTATGACCTATGGAGATTAAGAATGCAGGAACATCTGTATTCTAAGCATGAAAGAATGCGGAGAGTGGTCTCTCAAGGACCATTTAAGTACACTGTTGTGAATCCCAGAATCAGTGATGCTGAGAAAGATGATCCCAGAGATGAATTTCCTAAGCCTGACGACCAACTTACTCTTGATGAGAGAAAGTTAGTCAATTTAGACTATATTGCTAAAGATACTCTATACAACACTATTGATGATGGTGTTATGAGGATGATTTCTCACTGTGAAACTGCCAAAGAAATATGGGACACACTTGCTATCATGTGTCAAGGCACAAATCATATCAAAGAGAATAAACTTTTTGTTTCCATTGCAAAGTTTGACAACTTTGAAATGGAAGATGGTGAATCCATTAACAAACTAGAAGTCAGATTCACAAGTATTATGAATGATCTGAATGCTCTTGGGAAAAGATACCCACAAAGAGAAGTGACACTGTAAATTCTTAGAGGATTATCTAAGAAATGGGATATACATGTTGTGGTGATTGAAAACACCAAAAATATTGATTCTATGTCATACCAACAAGTTTTCTCTGAACTGAAAGCTTATAAATTTGTGATTGATAAGAAAACTAAGAAATCTGATAGCAAAGATGAATCTTCATCTAGAAAGAATGTGGCTTTCAAAGCCAAAGAGAAATCTTGTAAAGCTAGAGAGTCTGATAACTCAGTTGCCAAAAATCAGGATGAGCAAGATGATAAGCTAGTACTGTTGGCAAGGAGGTTTGAAAGACTCAATAGTAGATATGAAAAGTACAAAAAGTACTATAAGAACAACAGGTACAGGAACAGGAATAACTCAGAAGCTGAGGACAAGTCCACTGAGAAAAGGAAGGACCACAAAGCTGAAAGATCCTCATCCAGAAAGAAGGACTCCAAAATCAAGGAGGAAAGTGATCAAGATGATGATGCCAACAAATGCTATAACTGTCAGAAGAAAGGTCACTTCCAGTATGCTTGTCCTGAGCTAAGTGCCAAGGAAAGAAAGGAGAGACAAGCCAAAGAGACAAAAAGATCTCTAGCAAAATGACTATGATTGCTGAAGAAGAAGAACAATCTGAAGAAGGATCCAGCTCTTCCGAAGAGATGTTCTCAGATAGTGACAATGATGATGTTTGTGTTGGGGAATGAGTTGCACAGATCTATTCGGGGTGAATATTTAAATACAAATTTAATTCATTAATTATTACTAGCATGAATTAATCCTATATTAATTCAAATAATAATTGCAACAACATATCATGCATATAAAAAGCCACGTAAAACCTACGCATGCGGAATTTACGGGTTTACGTGAACGTACCTCTCGGGATGACAGTGACTTCGGTCGGACGGACTAACCAAAAGGACTTCCCAAGTATTCCCTTAGCCCTTGCTCAACTATCCGGTGGAAGGACACTCGTCGAACAATTAACAAAAGGAAAAAATAAACTTTGTTGCACCTCCTTTGTGGATTTGCTAATATTTCCAGCACATAGAATTGTACTTGGGAATGAACTAATCATCCCCTATTTATAAGAGGGAGGTGGTCGAAATTTCTAGTGAAAAATCAATGTGGGAAAAGACTTTTCTTGATCAACAAGAAATCTTGAATATATCTCTTATATTCTTTTTCCCATAATTATAATATTCCACAAAATCCCACCTTCTCTATTTGCTATGGTAATTTTCGAAAATAATGCCTTGCAAGAATCCAAGATTTGGATCTTCTTGAATTTATGAGATATTCTTGTATTTCAAGAAATACATATCTTCCATAATATCTTTTCAAGAAAATCAAGAAAATCTTTCTTGCCCATTATTCTCAAAAATTTTGAAAATTACATATAGATAACCAAGTGGGAGATTTCTTGAATTTAATGAGATAATCTTGTATTCCAAGAATACATATCTTCATTCCATAACAAAATTCAAAGAAAATCTTTCTCCCTCTTTTATCCATAAATTTCGAAAATTAGAGGAAAAATTAAGCAACAATATTTATTTTATTTTAATCACATCTTCAGTTAATGGACTATTTATTGGGCTACTCAGGGGGCCTTTAGGAGAATTAAGATTGAACCTTCTAATGGATCTTGAATATCTAATATTGAGCCACAATATAATTCAAGCCCATAAATATTAATTAATCCCACTACATAATTAATATTGCACTATCTATCTTAACCCATATTACAGTCAATATGGCTCCCTTACATTATTTCCCGTGTTTAAGATTATCTAGCCCATTAATTAATTCAAGCCACTGAAATAGCTTTCCGTTAATTAATATCTTTTGTCCTTGGTCGAGGAACGGTTCAACATTATTATCCATACCGGAAACTAATTCCACTTGCAAGATTTGGTATGATAAAACTTATGAACCTCCCAAGGGGGCAAATCAAGCAAGCGTACTTGCACACGATTCTTCGTATTAAATCTTAGCAATCACATGTGACCAATAATATTGCCCAAGATAAAAAGTATTGAATCTCTCTGATTCGCTACCCATGATAAGTCAAAGCAATAGTTACCAATCCCACGTGATCCTATTTAAGGGACGAAGATTAAGAAACAACGAACCACTGAGGTCTAATTCTTCCTTGTTAAGTTACAAGAATTTATCCTCCTCAGTAGGTCCTATACAAATCGATCACCATGCACTAGTGTAATCTCTTGGTCAAGACAAACCAATCTGAGCCTTACACCTCAACCTTTCGCGATGGTTGTTCATTTCCATCTAGGTCGTGAATGACGTACTTTTAGTTACATGGGACTGTTAATTTAATCTTCTGTGATCTGGTATCACTAAATTAACTACAGTGTAACACGACGAATTATTGAACAGTTATGCAGTAAATATATGTAACATTCAATCATATTTAAAGCATCAGTGATAAACAATTTATTTCAAAGAAATAAGTCCGAAATTCGGTTTTTGATTATACAAAGTAAAAAGCATACTTTTTCAAAGATAATCCCAACAATCTCCCACTTATACTCAAAGTCTGCTTTTAAGTATACTACAACATGTCTCGAGTAGTCCATGACATCTAATGTCACCTACACGAACCTAATAATTTCTCCCACTTATACTCAAAGCAGATTGACAACGGTCTTGACACCCATTCCACTCACATGTCTCTCGAATGTATTCAGAGGCAGAGGCTTTGTGAATGGATCTGCTAGGCTGTCCTCAGACACTATCTTTGCCACATCTATATCTCCTCTCTTAACGATTTCTCGTATAAGATGTCTTTCCTTTAATGTGTTTGTTTGACTCGTGGACTCTTGGTTCTCTTGAATTTAGAATCCCTTTAGCGATATTGCTAGACAAATTGTAACACCATCCAAGTCCACTAAGAAGATCTAGAGCCCAATCGGTTCTTTCACCGCTTCACTGGCACTACTTACCCGATTTCCATGGTTGAGTGAGTGATGCATTTCTGCTTCACACTCGTCCATTTGATGGCTACACTTCCCAAATGGAAACACACTAACTGAGGCAGATAATTTTTGGAATCTAAATCTGATTGGAAATCCGAGTCCGTGTAGCCGATGGGGATTGGAGTATCTGACTGATAAATCAACATTCTATCCCGAGTTCTTTTCAAACACTTCAGAATGTTTTTAATCGTAGTCAATGCGCTTTCCTCGGGTTACTTTGATATCTTGCTACCATGCCTACGACAAAGCGTATATCCGGTCTCGTACACAGCAATGCATACATAAGGTTTCCAACGGTAAACCACAAGGAATACCTTTCATGTCATCTATCTTCTTTTTCGTCTTAGGGATATTTTCTTGGATAGATGGATTCCAAGTCTGAAAGGTACAAATCCTTTCTTGGAATCTTGCAAGTTGAAGCATTTCAAGACAGTGTTTATGTATGAAACTTGCGATAACCCGATCATCCTTATCTTGCGATCTCGAGTGATCTTGATCCCAAGGATGTGTCTAGCTTTCCCTAAGTCTTTCATATCAAACTGTTTTGAAAGCCATTCCCTTACGTCTGATCACACCTTCACATCGTTCCCGATGATCACAATGTTATCTACGATAGTACTAAGAATACCAATGCAGTTCTAACACGCTTTTATACACACAACTTTCAAAATCGTTTTGATCAAACCCATAAGACTTTATTACATGATCAAAACTTTGGTTCCAAGCTTCTGGATGCCTGTTTGAGTCCGTAAATGGACCTCTTGAGCTTACAAACTAGGTGTTCTTGGCCTATTTCAATGAAACCTTGGGGTTGTTGCATATAGATCTCTTTATCAAGACTTCCGTTACGGAAAGTTGTCTTGACATCTATTTGCCAGATTTCAAAGTCGAAATGCGCATCAATCGATAAGAGAATACAGATGGACTTAAGCATGGGTACGGACGAAAAAGTTTCCTCATAATCGATCCCTTCTTACTGAGTATAACCTTTCCCCACTAGTCTTGCTTTAAAGGTTTCAACCTTCCCGTCCGGTCCTCTTTTCCTCTTATATATCCACTTGCATCTAATGAGTTTGACCCCATTAAGTGGTTCGACTAGCTCCCACACTCTATTATGAAACATAGAACCCATCTCGGCTTTCATTGCTGTTTGCCGAGAAACTGCATCCTTATCTTGGAGTGCCTCGTCATATGTCCATGGGTCTGATTCTGGGAATCAAGTCCGAGGACTCTCCTATTCCCATGAATCTCTCGGGCTGTCTAACAACCCTCCCACTATGACGAGGCTCCGGTTGTGAAAGCGTATCGTTTGGTATATCATCTAGTACAGTTGGCACTGAGGTTTGCCCTCTAAGCTCATTTAAGGTAATCTCACTTCTGTGTTTTCTTTGGTTCATATAGTCTCCTTCCAAAAATCTAAAGTGGGTGTGGATGACCACCTTTTGATCTTCGGGACTATAGAACATACACCCTTTTGTTCCCTTGGGGTATCCTACAAACAACCTTAATTCTGATCAAGGATCCAATTTACCGGCTTCCTTGTCCAACACGTAGGCCGGACACCCCCAAATTCTCATGTGTCTCATACTAGGCTTGCGTCCGGTCCATAATTCTTTGGGAGTTTTGGGAACCGATTTGGATAGCACCAAGTTCAGAATGTAAGTCGCTGTTTCCAAGGTATGACCCCAGAATGACTCGGGAAGATCCGCATAACTCATCATTGATCTAACCATTTTCAAAAGAATTATGTTACTTCGCTCTGCAACCCCGTTTTGTTGAAGGGTTCCGGGTGCAGTGTGCTGGGATACAATCTCTTCATCAGATGAGTAGTTCAAAAACACATCGTTGAGGTATTCGCCTCCACGATCAGATCGTAGAGACTTGATACGTTTTTCCTTGTGATTCTCTGTTTGAGCCTTAAATTCTTAGAATTTCTCAAAAGTCTCAGATTCATGCTTCATAAGGAAAATGTACCTTGAGTAATCATCAATAAAATTACTCATAACCTCCTCTTGCTTTGGTTGACATTGAACTACACACATCTGTGTGAACGATCTTTAACACTTCTTTGACACTATTCCCCTTTGGTTCCAAATGCCCTCTCGGTCATATTATTCTCCAAACATGATTCGCAGGTTGAAATCGATTCAACTTGGAGAAGCCCTAGTGAACCGTCTCTCACCATCCTTTGGATCCTCTTTGGATTTATATGACCCAATCTTAGATGTCAAAGAAGTGTCTCGTTCACGTCTGATGAACGTTTTTCTTTTCTCGGAAACAGTTGATGTGTTATAGGATATATTTCGTGAGTGGTGTGCACAGTTAATTGTATAGAGATCATTCAACAACGTTCCATGATAGATAAATTTACCAAAATAAAAATGGTAACAACTTTATTAAAAAGTAACCAAAATATCCATCATAAAAGTTTAGAAACTGAAAATGAATTCTTTCTAAAATCCGGAACGTAAAGAATATCTCAAAATTAAAACACTGTCTTCAAAAGACAGGTGCACTTCTCCCACTGCTTCAGCTGCCACTCTCGTAGCATCGCCCAGTGTGATGAGGACCTCACTCCCACTAAATTGCCGGTCCGCTTGAACCCCCAGAATGTGAAACAAACATGATTAGTGGATCCCAGATCCACCACCCATAAAATGGGAGGCATACTGTTGCTAAACAAGTTTCAACAACTAGTGCGTGAGAATTACCTTTCTTTCCATCCCTCTTAGGTCCGGAACAGTTTCGACCTCCAATGTCCTTTCTCACCGGTTGAAGCACTTCCCCTTAGCTGGCTTGTTCACTCCACCACCCTTCTTCACCTTATCTTTGCCATTGGCAACACTTGAGTTCACTTGCTTGTGGCCTTTGTTCCTTTTCTTGTTCTTACCACCCCTTGGTCTAGAAGAAGAAGAAGGTCCGTTTACCACCAAGGCTTGGCTTTTTCGCTTGAATATCGCCTCTGCCGAGACTAAAGCTTGCAACAGATCGGCATCGAGAACTTCGATTATTCATCCGGTAGTTCAACCCGAATTGTTCAAAGCTTTTCAGAAGAATGGAGCACGAAAATCGATTTGGGTCTCGATATCGTATTCAGCGCAAAGCACCTCAAGTTTATTAAGGTGAGCCATCATCTAGAGAACGTGCTCCCTTACTAGTCCCTCCACCATTTTCATAGATTCCTTCATGGTGATCCGACGAGCCACACGGTTACTCATCACTTTAAGACTAGTCATGATTTCCGCAATGTCTGGTGTGTTGGTGTTGCAACACATCGACATAAAAGCCAAGATGGTACACTTAGCCATTTCGTTAGACCGCTCCCAGTCAGCATACTCTTTCTTAACCGTTTTAGTGGACTCATCTGATGGTTTATCCGGTTTAGGTGTGGTCAGAACCCAGTTATGGCTTTGTGCAGTGAGGACAATAGTGAGTTTTCGATTCCAATCAACAAAATTTTCTCCGAAGAGCAAATTGTCTTTTCAAAGATATTGAATAAAGGATTAAAAGGTTGCGACATGATGAACTGAAATAAATAATAATATGCATAAGCACAAATATATCACAAGGTTTGATCACATGCATCATATTAAAATCTCAAAAAAAATATGAACATGCATCAGCCAACATCTCAAAACAGTTTAAATAAGCCACGTTGGGTGGGTCATTATTTAAACACATTCAAGCGAGTTACAAACAAGAACGATTACAAACCTTTAATATCCAGATTAATAGTTGGCTCCCACTTGACCAATATAAAATTGACAGGACTTCTATAGAAGTATATGCATATCAATTTTATACCTAAGTAATAACCATGATTAAATACAGATTACTATTTTGCTTTGATCGAGCCTTGTTGGGAGGGTCATCGTCGCCACTAGTAATAACCCACAATCATCTCATTTGGAATTCATTCATGTGAAAAGCCATCTTTTGACCGTCCGTTGGGGAAATTTCTCCAAAAGAATTCACAAATAAATAAATCATGGAGGTCAAAATTAATTCAATTTTATTATCCTAATAAAATTGTCAATTAATTATTTAAACATACTTAGTAATTTTGAAGGTGAGATTTTTCCATTTGGCAACCCTCATGCAAACACATTTAAACAAATTAAATAAAGCATAAGATAGCACAAATAAATCAAGCAAAACAGAAAAATAAACATATTGGGCATAAATTATCCAATTGTCATGGTTTGATTTTTTTGGCTTGATCTTGAAGAAACACGCCTCAATTTCTCCCACTCGTTAAATAAAAAAAAAAATACTTCGTCTCTCGAACATCCCACGCCAAGTAGCTTCAAATGGGATGCACGCGCAAGATCCGTCAAGCCACTTGCCTAGATAAACCTTCAGCCTCTCTCGGCCGCCTCGAAATAGTTCTCGCCAAAGGCCTCGCCGGTTTCTCGCGCGCCTCGGCAGGTGTCGGCGTCGTCCACAGATCTCGGCGAGGCGATCGCATCACGTGCATCCATCCGCCCCCTCGCCTCCCCTGCCGACCTCGGCACCCTGCCGTGTATCCATGTAGCGCCGTATCCATCCCCCCCGTCCATTCGGCTGGAGGCCAGCGCGGCGGTGCAGCGTCGCGCCTAAGCGCCCACCCTCGCGTCGTATTCTCCCTATTCCTTACCTTGCCTCGGCCACCCGCCTCGTTCTGCGCCCATGCGTGCGTGCCGAGCGGCCACCACTTGCGCTGTTACGGATTTCGTCCTTTAATTCTTCGTCTCTTCGTTTCCGATCCGGTTACAATTTATTTACAAAAAATAAATAAACCTAGATCTAGACTAGTCTATTACATTGATCAAATCAAACAAATCCTAGTCTACTCGTGGATTTTCTCACGAGGCAAAATAAATCCGAACGAATCGAATTAAAAAACCACAATTTATATGCATGCAGAAATAAACATTAAAATCCATGACAATTGGATACCTGCAAAATAGATCTAAAAGTTCTACTATCCAATTTCAAATTTAATGTCCACGAATTAAATTACAATTTAAAAAATTCAGAGCCCAAAACAGTTGCTCTGATACCAGTTGTTGGGGAATGAGTTGCACAGATCTATTCGGGGTGAATATTTAAATAGAAATTTAATTCATTAATTATTACTAGCATGAATTAATCCTATATTAATTCAAATAATAATTGCAACAACATATCATGCATATAAAAAGCCACGTAAAACCTACGCATGCGGAATCTACGGGTTTACGTGAACGTATTCTCGGGATGGCAAAGGACTTGATTGGACGGAATAACCAAAAGGACTTCCCAAGTATTCCCTTAGCCCTTGCTCAACTATCCGGTGGAAGGACACTCGTCGAACAATTAACAAAAGGAGAAAATAAACATTGTTGCACCACCTTTGTGGATTTGCTAATATTTCCAGCACATGGAATTGTACTTGGGAATGAACTAATCATCCCCTATTTATAAGAGGGAGGTGGTCGAAATTTCTAGTGAAAAATCAATGTGGGAAATGACTTTTCTTGATCAACAAGAAATCTTGAATATATCTCTTATATTCTTTTTCCCATAATTATAATATTCCACAAAATCTCACCTTCTCTATTTGCTATGGTAATTTTCGAAAATAATGCCTTGCAAGAATCCAAGATTTGAATCTTCTTGAATTTATGAGATATTCTTGTATTTCAAGAAATACATATCTTCCATAATATCTTTTCAAGAAAATCAAGAAAATCTTTCTTGCCCATTATTCTCAAAATTTTCGAAAATTCCATATAGATAACCAAGTGGGAGATTTCTTGAATTTAATGAGATAATCTTGTATTCCAAGAATACATATCTTCATTCCATAACAAAATTCAAAGAAAATCTTTCTCCCTCTTTTATCCATAAATTTTGAAAATTAGAGAAAAAATTAAGCAACAATATTTATTTTATTTTAATCACCTCTTCAGTTAATGGACTATTTATTGGGCTACTTAGGGGGCCTTTAGGAGAATTAAGATTGGACTTTCTAATGGATCTTGAATATCTAATATTAAGCCACAATATAATTCAAGCCCATAAATATTAATTAATCCCACTACATAATTAATATTGCACTATCCATCTTAACCCATATTACAGTCAATATGGCTCCCGGTCATTATTTCCCGTGTTTAAGATTATCTAGCCCATTAATTAATTAACTACAGTGTAACACACACGAATTATTGAACAGTTATGCAGTAAGTATATGTAACATTCAATCATATTTAAAGCATCAGTGATAAAAAATTTATTTCAGTAAATAAGTCTGGAAATTCAGTTTCGATTATACAAAGTAAAAAACATACTTTTCAGTATAATCCCAACAGTCTGCCTTGTTGCTATTGAGGAGGTAAATTCTTCTATCTCTGTTGTTGCTCCTACACAAGCACCTGAGTTTTCAAGTTCATCTGTAACCAGTAATTTTGACTTGATGGATTCTTTTGAGAATCTTATGAAGGACTATTCTGTGTTACAAGAACTGCTCATAGAAACTCAAGAGCAAAATAAGGAACTGATTGCTGAAAATCTGAGGTGGAAATACTCTAATAATGCTGAAATCACTTCTCAATTAATGGGAACTACTGATGAACTAGATGTTCTGAAAGTACAACTCTCAGAAAAGGAGAAAGTGATAGAAACCTTGAATGGAAAATTAGAGAAATCCACTGAGGAAAATCAGCTTATCAGGACTGAATTCAATGACCTCTTTGAGAAGCATGAAACTCTAAAGAAAAGTGAGGATAGTCTGCGGAGAAAGATATCTCTATTGAATTCTGCATCTAAAGCAATAGATGAAATTCAGAGTTATCAAAGACCTGCAACTGTAAAAGCTGGATTGGGATACAATCCAAGGGGAACCTCACAAGGTCTTCTGAATGCTGCTTCTTCCAGTAGCACTAAGACTGTCTTTGTTAAACCGGTGGTTTGTACTAATCTTCTGATTGAAGAACAACCTCGTGTTTTAGACAAGGGTAAAGGACCTATGGTTTCAGAAAAATTGAAGGTTCAGGAAAGAAAGCCCAAACCTCAGGAAAAGGCTAGAAAACCTGAACACTCAGTAGGAAATCTTCAGGCCAGTACTTCAAAGCCTCAGGCTAAGAATACCAACCTGAAGAAATCTGCACTGAACCATCAGAGGAATCTTCAGAAGAGAAACACTCAGCAGAGATATTCTCAACTGAAGAGACCAAGTCCTCAGAATACTGAAAGACCACAATTTCAGTACAGGCAACCTAAACCCCACTTGCCTAAGGGTAAAGGTTTCCTGAACCCAAGTTAGCAGAGACATAGACCAGCTGCACCAAGGCTAAAACATTGGAACAAAAGGCCTGAACCCAAGAAGAATTCTAAGGCTCATGTTCATGTTAAGGCTGGCACTCATACACAGGGTACTGCCAAGGCACCTAGGGTGGTGAATGTGTATGTAGATGTTTATGGGAGACAAATCAGCCACTCTAAAGTAATTAGAGTTATCAGACAGATTTGGGTTCTAAAAGGTACAGCTAACCTGGTAGGATCCTACACCAAATGGGTACCTAAGGCCTGATCTGTTTTTTAGGTAAAGGAAAAGGGCACTGAGCTGAATGAAGACAACATAACCTTGATGAGTGGAAATGAAGTGGCTCCTGCTGCATGGTATCTGGACAGTGGATGTTCAAGACATATGACAGGATATAAACAAATACTCACTGACTATGTTGAGCAAAAAGGCCCTCAGATTACTTTTTGAGATAACTCCAAAGGACAAACTGAAGGATATGGAACTCTTGAAGTGGATTCTGTTCATATCCATGGTGTATCTTATGTTTTTGGTTTAAAGCATAATTTGCTTTCTATTAGTCAATTCTGTGACAAAGGATTCAGTGTTTATGTTATGTGAAAGACAATATTTCACAAAAAATATTACTGACTGGTACTAGAAAAGGAAATGTGTATCTTGCTGATTGGAGGCTAACTCCTAAAGATACATGTTTGGTTGCTAAAAGCTCTACTGATACCAGTTGGTTGTGGCATAAAAGACTGAATCACTTAAACTTCAAAACCCTGAACAAACTTGCAAGACTAGCACTTATGAGGGGGTTGCCTAATGAAGTGTTCAGTAAGGATCATATATGTGATGCTTGTCAGAAAGGAAAACAAACCAGAGCACCATTCAAAAGCAAAGTAGAAGTTTCTACTGACAGAATACTGCAATTGTTACATATGGATCTCTTTGGTCCAGTAACACCTGTGAGCACTAGTGGCAGAAAATATACACTTGTGGTAGTTGATGACTACTCTAGATATACTTGGGTCATATTCTTACTCAGTAAGAAAGAGACTCAGACAAAACTGCCTGAGTTACTAAAAAGACTCAATACTGAAAAGAATCTGAGTGTGGTCAAAATCAGATCAGATAAAGGCACTGAATTTATCAACCATATTATATCTGATTATTGTGCAGCAAATGGAATAGCACATGAAACATCAGCTGTAAGAACCCCACAACAGAATGGTGTTGCTGAAAGAAAAAATAGGACTCTGAAAGAAGCTGCAAGAACAATGATTGCTGAAGCTGACATCCCTAAGAGATTTTGGGCTGAAGCTATTAACACTGCATGCTACTCTCAGAACAGATCCATGCTGACAAAGAATCAAGGAAAAACACCTTATGAACTGTGGAATGAAAGGAAGCCTCTTGTTTCTTTATTTTGTGTGTTTGGTTGCAAGTGTTTCATACACAATAATGGTAAAGATCAGTTGAAAACTTTTGATAGCAAAGCTGATGAAGGAATATTCTTAGGATATTCTGAAGTAAGTAAATCCTTCAGAGTTTACAACTGTAGGACCCTTATTGTGGAAGAAACACCTCATGTTGTTTTGGATGAATCTACTTGTGTTCAGAAGAAACAGGAACATGATTCAGGAGATCTGATCAAGAGAATCACCAGACTTATTCTGAAGGAAAATGATAAAACATCCTCTAAGCCTGAAAAGAAGAAGTTAATCACTTTCTATGAATGGAGTGAATCAGACTCAGACAAAGAAGCTCAGGATGGAAACACTCAGGATGGTGAAACTCAGGATAATAATTCTCCACTGAAGGAAAGTCAACACACTGAAGCTGACCAAGCTGAACATACACCAGTTCAGACTCAGGTATGTAATTCCGATGAAGATGTGGTCACAGCTGAGGCAAACTCTGAATCTATCAACTAAGGGGGAACAAATGTCACTGACCATGTTCTGAATGGAATATCCCCTGAGGAAGATGATTCACTCTCTCCTTTTCTGTTGTTCCCTGAGTTTGATGAATTACCTGAACCTAACATTTCTGATGTTGAGTATACTACTGAAGGGGGGACATCAAGGAGAAGATGGTTGGATAGTTATCCTACAAGTCGGATTGTGGGTGATCTATCAGATGGTGTTAAAACAAGAAGGTTCCATGGAGAAAGTGATTTGTTCTGTTGCTTCCTATCTGAAAAAGAACCTACTGAGATTGAAGAAGCTCTTCAAGATTCATTCTGGATTACTGCTATGCAAGAAGAGCTGAATCAGTTCACAAGAAATGAAGTTTGGGAGCTAGTGGACAGGCCTAAGAGGCATAATGTGATTGGAACTAAATGGGTGTTCAAGAACAAGAGAGATGAAAACAATAACATTGTAAGAAACAAGGCAAGGCTAGTTGCACAAGGTTATTCCCAAGAAGAAGGCTTGGATTATGATGAAACCTTTGCACCTGTTGCAAGACTAGAAGCCATCAGATTGTTTCTTGCATATGCTGCTCATATGAAATTCACAGTTTATCAGATGGATGTGAAAAGTGCATTTCTGAATGGTGTGCTTAAAGAAGAGGTTTATGTGGAACAACCTCCAGGATTTTGTCAGAATGACCAAGTTTACAGGCTCAGGAAAGCCTTGTATGGTCTAAAGCAAGCACCTAGAGCATGGTATGGTACTCTTTCTCAATTTCTTACTGGCCATGGTTTTATCAAAGGAACTGTTGATAGAACTTTGTTCAGGATAGAAGATGGGAAGGATATTTTACTAGTTCAGATTTATGTGGATGACATCATATTTGGATTACCTAATCATCATATGTGTGAGAAGTTTTCTGCTCTGATGAAAGGAAAGTTTGAGATGTCTATGATGGGGGAGATGAATTTCTTTCTAGGACTTCAGGTGAAACAAACTAAGGAAGGAATATTCATAAAAATCAAGCAAAATACACCAGAGATCTGATTGCTAAGTATGGTGTACAGAATTGCAATGCAGTTAGAATTCCTATGAATACTAACTATAAGATGGATCCTGATCCTGAAGGCAAATCAGTAAATCATACTGATTATAGAGGGATCATTAGATCATTGCTATATCTTACAGCAAGTAGGCCTGATATTACCTTTGCTGTTGGGATATGTGCAAGATACCAAGCTAATCCTAAGGCTAATCACATGGATGCTGCCAAAAAGTTTTTGAAGTATCTTAAAGGCACAGTGAATAGAGGATTATGGTATTCAGCTGATGATAACTTTGAACGAACTGGTTATTCAGATGCTGATTATGGTGGATGTAGAATTGACAGGAAATCTACTACAGGGACTTGTCAATTTTTTGGAAGTAAAATGATATCATGGTTTTCAAAGAAACAGACCTCAGTAGCTACCAGTACTACTGAAGCTGAATACATGGCTGCAGGAAGCTGTTGTGCACAGATTCTTTGGCTCAGACAACAATTAAGGGATTATAAGATTATAGCCAATGAAGTACCCATATTTTGTGACAATAATAGTGCAATTGCTACTACACAAAATCCGGTATTTCACACCAGATGTAAGCATGTTGATATCAGACATCACTTTATCAGAGATCATGTTGAGAAGAAGGATATCGGAATGGAGAAAATTCATACTGATAAACAGAGAGCTGACATCTTGACTAAACCTTTGGCAGAATCAAGATTTTAGGAACTATCAGTTGAATTAGGTATGTTGGATCCAGGTGAATAAAGTAATCTGAAAAATTGAAGATTTTCAGATGCATGAAGTTTTTCAGGATTCACTGAAAAACTCAGGATAAAATAAGGTTTTCATCACCGAGTTCTGGGAAACTCAGTAACCTTAACTCAGTTATCAAAAATACACTGAATTTTTATCAAGGTCAAAACTCAGTAAGACTGATGATCAAATTAGTCTGAAGAAGATGACTCATTCACTTCATTTATTGTCTAACTGATTCTCAGAAATCATTGGACATAAATGATAAAACACCTAAGGAAATAAATGGGCGGGTCATTTGAAATTCTTTTAGAAAAGTCAACATTCTGCAGAAACACTGTTCATTATTCACCAATAAGGATAAAAATTGGCGGCTAGTGCTTACAAAATCGTCCTTTCAAATACCTGTTTTTAGCCTAAATTAATCTTGACCGTCGATTGTTTAATCTACACTGTTACCCATGTATCACAACTCTTACAAAATATATATACCCTTCCAATCCTCCATTAAAACTTATTTCAAAAGCCTTCGTCTTCACGATACTCTTTATTTCCAAAATCTCCGATTACCCGAAATCTCTACTGTCCAAAAACCCTTCACAAAAATCAACAAAATGACGTTCACTATCTTTGACAAACTTGTTGTTACCAACAAACCCTAGTACGAAAATGTTGTTTCTCTGGAAGGTACAACAAATGCGGCACACGAGGAGGAGGCACTGCATATGATCTGTTTGGCAAAACTCACGTGTTTGGTTGCAAATCGCCCAGATGCCGAATACTCACGAGAGGTAATCGAATTCGTAGTTAATATGCAACTTGATGAAGATAATTGCATAGACTCTAGGATTACCGTCTCTCATTTGGTCCGTGGTGAGAAATATGTGGATTTTGTTAGGGAATTATACATTATCCCTAAGAATTTGAATGTCGTATATGAATTAAATGATAGAGGGGAGGATCCTACTATGTATATGATGGGTAGGGAGCAAGAGTACTTGGATAAGATTACTGAAACTCCTGTAAAATTTGAAGCCACATTGAACAAGAAACATTTGAAACCAAAATATCGGGTGTTTCTTGACATTGTGAGCAAATGCCTCATGAGCTGGTCTGGAAGCTTTGAGCAAGTTAGTAAACCAAAGTTGAGGATGATGGAAGCCATTGAAGACTCTCCCTCAAGGGCATTTAATTGGTTACAATACTTGATAAAAGTAGTCAGTGATCAAGCCAAGCATATTAAAAAGGAGAATGATACAGTGGCAATTAAAGGAAAAATCTTGCATGCAACCAAGATTGCCTTCATTTTCGAAACCTGCAGGGAAGAGGAAGATATCTTTGTTGATTCAAAAGCATTCCATGTGGCCAAAATCATTTTTAGGTCAACCAAGAAGACACTAAGGGGCAAGAAAGAAAAGCCTTCTGAGTCTCAGGAAGAGATTGCTGAGGAAGAGGTTGAGGAGGATGCTCCAGTAGTTGAGCCAATCAGGGAAACCAGACAAACCACTCAGAAATCCACTGAGGAAAGTGAGGAAGAAGCTAAGCAAGCCAGGAGAGAAACTGAAGAGAAAGGCATTGGCTCCTCAGAAGCGAAAAAGGCTTCATACTATTGCTGAGAAGGAAGCTAGTGAAACTGAAGAGATTCAAACTGAAGCTCAGCAAGGGATGAAATCTCCACTTCAGGTTCTTGCTCAAGTGGTGATAAATATTGAGGAACAAGAGACTGAGGAAAACGTGTTTTCAGAAGTATTAGAGACTTCCCTAGGCTCTGACAAAATTTTTTAGGAAATATTCAAGGGACCTCAGATCACTTCTGAAGAAGTTCAAGCTCAGGTCACAACTACTCAACCTGCAGAACAATCAGAAGTTCAGGAACTACTGAACCTTGATGCGCTCCTGAATGAACCATATCTTGATCCCTCAACTCTACAACTCATACAATCTGAGCCTATTGTTCCTGAGAGACCAGAGTTGAAAAAGGGAGAAGCAGAAGAGTTTGCATGGCGAAGTAAGGGGGAAAGATTCATATTGGACAGATACCCTGAACTCACTGCATATCCTGATCTTCAGGATCTCTTCTTCAGACTCAGGACAATTGTCTACATCCTGAATCAGACACTCCCAGAAATGCTGAATATTGCCTCTTTCAGAGGAGAAGAATGGTGGAGTGCTGAGACTGCTGCCTTGACAGAATTCTCAGGGTTCAGGAAAACCAAGCTCAGAATCAAAATTGTTGAATTTGATGAGCTGGTTAAAAATAAGATTGATGAAAGGAAAGCTGCTATGAATGAAGAATCAAGTTCTCACCATCAGGAAGGTGAAGGAGCCCAGGGAGGTGGAGAGAAGCAGTCTGAGCAAGAGAAGAAATCTGAGCAAGAAAAGGATTCTCAGAAAGAAATAGAGAAAGAGGCTGATACTGAGAAGACTGATACCAGACAACCTCGGACTGAAGTTAGCACTCTTCAGGTACATTTTGGCACTATTGTAAATTATGCCAAAGTTACTGAAGTATCTATCTTTAAATCTGTTGTTTATGGTATGCAGACTGAGGCTCGTTTGGAGCACCCAACTCAGTTAGAATCAGTGATGCAACCACCAGTGATTGATTTAACCCCAATCTTGGATGAACTGAAGAAGGTGGTACCAGTGGTGGAGAAGATGCTCAGATGGAATTAACAATGGCTGATCAATCTTAAAAGTTGGAGAGTCTGAGTTCATCAAGTGATATGCTGCAAATCCAAACTATACTCTCAGACAAGATTGCTGGTCTAGACAAGAAAATCGATGAAGTAGGGAAAGAGCTTAATGAAAATATGGAGAAGAATTACCAAGCCAGAACAGGCTACCTTGAAACTAAACTGGTTGAGAAGAATGAGCAATTGATCAAATCAGCTGTTGAGGAAATGAGCACTCTGCTCATGACCCAGATGACATAAATGATGCATAAAGCATTCTCGACTCAGTTTGCTCCGCTTTCTGATGAAGTATCAATTGCCAAGAATTATCTCAGAAGGCTGGAGGACGAGCATGATCAGCTGGCTGGGGAAGTGCGAAGTCTGGGCAAAGAACAGTTCTACATGGATACAACACCGTCCCAACTTCTCCCAAGGTATGATGCCAAAAAGGGGGAAAGACCATCTTCAAAGGGTCAGTTGGGGAAATTGTTGGCACACACCTTGGAGAAGAAAACTCAAAAGGAAGCCGAGGCAAAGAAAATTCTGGATGATCTGAGTAAAATTGAAGCCACTGAGAAGCTAAAATTCAAAGAGATAGGAAAACCTGACTTCACTCAGACATCTGAACAAACCACCCATGAGGTTATTGAAGAGAGAAGGAGGGTGGAGTCAAGCAAGGCTGGTGAAACCCATGCCAGACCTGAAAAGAGAAAGGTTGTTGCTTTTGTAGAACCTGAGAGACAAAAGAGAGTGAAAGTGACGAGACCAATTCAGAGGAAACTGGTCATGGATTTTGAAGAATCTAAGGAAGAGCCAGAAAAAGATGAAGCTGAAACTCAGCAAGAAATCTTTGACACAAAGAAGACTCTAAGAGCCCTACAGATTGAAAAAGAGAAAAGAACTGATGCTTCTGTCTCAGGAGCACCACTAATCAAAAAAGAAGAAGGAAGAAGAGCAAAAACGAAGGGGTGTCTTCAAAAAGTTTATCAGCAAGAGAAGAGGTACTAAAATACTCAGAAGTGGCCACACATTGATAAATGGATACCTATACAGATCAATGATGCATGGGAGGAAATCAAGAGAACCTTCTGGTTCTATTATGAGATTCTGAGGGAATGGAGAGGGAGCAGCTCAGACAAGAACGAAGCCTTCATTGAATATTTGCTGACATTTTACCCGGCGTATTTTCGAAAATGGATTAATCTGGCAGATGAGAACAATACTCAGATTGTTGCTCCAGGGCCATACATGTATCCTGCTCCGAGATTTGAGAATGGCTATGTAAATGAGGCTGCTATCTCTCAGGAAATTGCTCAGTATGCTCTTCAGCTGGGCTTAACTGGAAACAACCCTGAGATCATCAAGGAAAGAGAGATGAACTAAAGAAGATATATTTTGGGATGTTTAACCTTGAAGTACTTGAAGATGAGATTTAAAAGGACTGAAGATCAGACATCTTTTTGTTATATATCTATCTTTCATGTTTTCATTGTACAATGTAATTCTTATCTCACATCAATGAAAACTTATCTTTTAGGTTCATGCAAGATAATATCTCATTATATTTTACTTATGTTTTACTTATCTCTTATGCCTTTTAAATGTAATAGACAAACTGAAACCTGAGTATAGGTTAAGTTTTTTTGTAACAAGATGGTTTTGGCATCATCAAAAAGGGGGAAATTGTTGGGAGATGAATTTAATAAGATTTTGATTAGATCCCAAAACCCCTGAGTATGACATGTTCAGGATAATCTTGATAGTCTGAGTCAGGTTTCAGTATAGAATAGTTCAGGAGATATCTGCATCTTGTATAGTCAACAGATGTTAATCTGGTTTAATGTTAGGTACATATATTTACTGAAGACTCAGAAGATACTGAAGACTCAAATGATACTGAAGACTCAGATGATACTGAAGACTCAGGTGTCACTGAATGCTCAGAGGGACTCTGAAGACTATCTACCTGAAGACATACAAAACTGAGGAAGACGCACATTTATAAGAAATAAATGTTGCTCAAATATTCAAGTGCAGACAAAAGGAACTAGAACTAAGTGTTGGTTAAGGTTATCTCATTCAGAGATATTGACCTAAAAAGAGCCATTTTGTTTGTCTACATTGACTGAAGACAAGAACCAATCGGAGAAAGACAACATTGTACTTCACTAACACTGAAAATGACAGGGCACTGAAATATGTCAGTAGTACTATGTTCCAGACTGCAAAAATTGGTGATCGGCTACATGGCTGCATATTTCCTAAAACATGCAAGGGTGCGTTCAAACCCTAAAAATAGTCGTTCATCAATAACCAAAAGAGAAACCCACTATCTCTTCCAACAGATAGTTTTTCAAGAGCGACCTTGGTAAGTTGCCTATAAATACCAGTGACCTTCACCATTGAAAGGTTACGGGAAATCAAAGCAACTCCAGAGCTCATTTGTATTCTTACAAATTGAAGCACTCGAAAAACCTAAGATTTCCCAAGTGTTTCACATTGAAGAGAGCTCATTTCACTAAGCCTAGAATTGTTACATATCCAAAGCTTAGTAGAGATATCCTAGCCTTTGCATTTGTTCTTATTGTAAAAGGATATCTCACCCTAGTTGGAAACCAACCCAAACTCAAACCCTATTATTAGGTAGTTTGAGTGTATGTGTGATTGTTGGTGAGAAAGAGTTGTAAAGAGTAAGTAAACTGCAGTTGAGTTCAGCCAGAAAACTTTAGAGGAGAAGTTAGTAAGCTACCTGTGGTAGTCTGAAAACTTGTGTGTGTTGAGTTAGTAAGCTGCAGTAGTCAGTCAGAAAACTCATTGTAGAAAAGTTAGTAAGCTGCTGTGTTCAGCCTGAAAACTTTAGGTGATAGAGTGTTAAGGAATTTCTCTGAAGATTAGAGAGAGTGGACGTAGGAGCTTTGTCTCTGAACCACTATAATTTGCTGTGTTGTTTGCTTTTATATTGCATTTTATGTGTTGCGATATATTTACTGAAAGCATAGTGATTTTCCTGACATTCAGTTGGAAACAATCCACTGAACTTGCATCAAACTTGATCACAACCTTAACCACTGTTTTACTAAGGAAAGGATTTTCAGCAATATAAAACGAGTATAAACTTAGGGCCAACACATTCCCCACTCTTGATTAGCTAGAACAGATAATTACCAAACTGAATTAACTCTACTGAGTATTCAGTAAGATAATTATCTGATCCGAGCTTCTCAGGAACTCTGATAAAACTCAGAATCAGTTGGGCTAATCTGAAGCCACTGAAAGCTGCTCAGGATTACTGTCTCAGTAGACTTTGACTCAGGGCAATTTGTGCTTCTCAGGGCAAAATTCTCAGGACATCCCGACCCTTATGATCTCAGTAAAGAAAAGATTTTTAAAATCACTGAACACGTGTATTCCCCCCATACACGTGTAAGACTCGTTTGCACCGGGACCAACAATATATTTGTGAAATAATTAAATTTTGTTTAATTATTAAATATAAGTTTTTATTTAAAAAGTATATGTAATTTGTCATAATCATTTGTATTGAACTTTATGAAATTTACAACACATAATTCGTAAATATGTTCTTTTAAATAGTGACAAAAAAAAAAATATTTATGCATATGAGTCATCTAATATTTTTATGTTAAACATAATCTTTAAAAAATTATATCGTCATATGTAGTGTTAGGCCCCGATTGGTAGTTCCTATTTGGGGTTAAAAGCGCTGCCCCACTAACATTATCGACCGCTTGGTAGCATTGTTAATTTAGCCGGCGACCCGGTTTTTATCGGTGTACCCGGGTTAGTATATGTGGCGAAACACTGTTCACCTTTGTGTAAATAATTGTTGGAATTTAGAGGCACGTAAACATGTAATACATGCGCATCGGAAATAAACAGTTCACCAACAACGAACACGTAATTGCATAATTGAATACGTATAAACATAAAGAGAAATCTTACAGTAAACCGTACGCATATTTCTCTACTATGGTATCCACGTAATCCCCGTTCACGGACTTGCACAAATTTGCCAGCGTTGAATCTAAGATGAAATTTGCTAGGAAAATTCCTATATGGAGAAATATGAATTAACGTTGTTTGTGAAATCCCAAGACCTCATATATATAGGGAGAGAACCCAGCTTAAATCTTAAGCTAACCTGATTAGGAAATAAAATCCCTAGTCTTATAAAATAAATATCTTAGATTTATTTCCCATATATAAAATCTCTACAGATTTAATTCCCATGTATATCAAATCTCTACGGATTTGATTCCATGTATATTAAATCCTACAATAATATTCCATATATTATTGTTGGGAATTCTTATTTAATTAAACATTAATAATAATTAATTCCATATTAATCTATTATTAATTAATTCTCCATAAATTCAATATTAAATCCAATTTAACATTTAATCAATTAACTATAATCCGTAAAAGGGAACTACTTGTTGTGTGACCCATATGCCCTCATATATCGAGCGATTAGTCAAACTAACGGTCTTAATTAAACCCTAGACAATAAATCAAACATTCTCAATATATGAGGTACGTTGCGAGAAGCGTGCAACTACCTGTAACTGAAACATGGACTATTACGATTTCCTCCTTTCATTCACGAATACTCGATTAAGCCTTGAACATGATGAAGTGTCTATTCAAATAACTTAATCAATTTATCTCAAATCACTAATTGATCATGTATGTCACACTTAGCCACAAAGTCTAAGTTGACGTGCATCAGCCGATGACTTTGATCCAATTATGATGAGAAGATGAGTATTCTCTCTAAATCCACTTTGAGGAGTGAATCCTATTCTTGGCTTAACTACCACGCACATGTACTTCGTGATGAACTCAATCCAAGTCATATCTACCCATGGTTAGGGTGCAAGCGTCGGTCATGGTCAAAGTTCATAATCCCACACATGTCGTGCGTATTGACCTCAAGTCAAAGGAGTATCGCATCGCTCCCACTAACCGAGACACCCATAGACACATATTGTGGACTTACATCAAACGGTTTCTCGGATGGGTATACCAATACCCTCCAAGGTATTTGTGCATCCATCATGAGATACCTAGTATCTCGTAGTAAGTGAGATCTTATTACACTCTCTAAGAGTATGATGCAGATCGCACACCAATCTCCATTGCATTATCAATATCCCATTCTTGATGATCCTTGATCGGGGCTATTTGAGAATCATGCTTAAGTCATCCGAGTTCTCACAACCTCAATGACAACAATGACTCATGGGAACACTTGCATGAATAAATGCAAACAATCAAACATAATATTCAAACAAGTGTATATTAAATCAAACTGAATATCATCGAGTATTATGTCCTTTCAATAGATTGTCTCTAGGACACTAACACTAACAATCTCCCACTTGGACTAGAGTCAATCACCTACATGTCTAACCCCTAGACCATCAAATGTCTAGTGTGTACTTGAACACTCAGTGTTTTGGTGAAATGATCTTCCAAATTAAATATGTGGGAATATATTTTAATTCTACTTCTCCTATCGTTATGATCTCTCGGATCAAATGATAAGTCTGGGTACATGCTTGCTTCTGTTTTTTGATCTCGGTTCCTTTGCTTGTGCATTCGCAACAACGTTGTCTTAATACAACTTGAGTAGACAACTGGCACTCGGAACTACCCCTAGTTCTCTTAAGAACTATAAAATCCAGACAGCCTCCTTGAGGCTTCTGATATAGCAATGTACTCAGCTTCGGTTGTTGAATCTGCGGTCAATTTGCTTGGAACTATTCCAACTGACCGCCTCATCATTGAGAGTGAAACGTAACCTGACTGTGATTCGTAATCATCACAGTCGGATTGGAAACTTGTGTCAACTTAACCAGCCACTACTAGTTCTGACTGTCCATCATAGACAAGAAAACATTCTTTAGTTCGTCTAAGATACTTCAGAATAGTCTTGACAGCAATCCAGTGAGACTCACCCGGATTCTGTTGGTATCTACCAGTGATGTTGATAGCTTAGGCCACGTTTGGCCTAGTGCAAGTCATGGCGTACATGATTGACCCAATTGCAGATGCATATGAGACATTATTCATGTGCTTGATATCAGCTTCACTAGAAGGACAATCCTTCTTTGACAACTTTTATTCCATGATTTGCCGGTAGAGACCCTCTCTTAGAGTTCTCCATCACAAAACGCTTCAACACCTTCTCTACATAGGTGGACTGTGACAACCCCAACATCCTCTTGGATCTATCCATGTGGATCATGATCCCTATGATGTAGCAGGCTTCACCAAGACCCTTCATCATGAAGGTCTTTAACAACAAATCTTTAATGGACTGCATTAACGGGATATTATTTCCCAAAATCAATATGTCATCGACATACCCGATTATGAAAACAATATTCTTCTCGCTGCGTTTACGATAAACGCAAGGATCTTCCGAATTAATGATGAAGTCAAAAGGACTTGATATCTTCATCAAATCAGATATTCCAACTCCTAGAAGCTTGCTTCAATCCATAGATGGATCTATTTTGCTTGCATACTAGATTAGAATTCAGCTTAGATATAAAACCTTCCGGTTGAGTCATAAACATTTCTTTATCAATGTTTCCATTGAGGGAAGCTGTTTTGACGTCCATCTGCCAAATTTCATAATCATAGTGTGCTGCTATCACAAGTAAAATTCAAATGGACTTGATCTTTGCAACTGGTGAGAAGGTCTCGTCATAGTCAATGCCTTCGCGTTGACTATAACCCTTCACCACCAACCTAGCTTTGTAGGTTTGTACTTTTCCATTTGCATTGGTCTTACGCTTGAAGACCCATTTACAAATATGGGTCTAACCCCTTTAGGCAACTCAACCAAGTCCCAGACTTGATTGGTGTACATCGAGTCCATCTCGGATTTCATGGCTTCATGCCACTTCCTGAATCAATATTTGATATTGCTTCAGAATAAGTATTAGGATCGTCCTTATCCGGTATGTCCATATTATCAAGTTCCTTCAAGAGGTAACCGTATCTGATGGGCGGATTACAATTCCTAATTGACTTACGGAGTTGTGGTTGTGCAGCCTGTAAATTCTGATCGTGAAAATTTTGTGGTACATTGATTTAATCAATGTCCGGAGAGTCCTCAAGAGATACACTTTCAGATGCCTCTTGGGCGGGAGTTTGAACTATGCTGTTCTCATTCAACCCACTTGGAGGTTCTTGCACTGGCAAGCATACTCCAATTACGCTCCCACTGGCTGAAAGACGATCACCTAGTGAAAGACTCCCACCGTGAAAGTTGCTGAATGCTCCCACTGATTTCTTGTCATGTTGCTTTGACAAGATATCAGTCTCTTTGTTAATTTGTGGTTTTTGAATTTCTTCAAGTTCTATCAGCTTACGACCTTGTTCCTTAAAGATATAGTCTTCTTCGAGGAACTTGGTCTGCCTAGAAACAATCAATGATTGTTTATCAGGTAGATAGAAGTAATATCCTTTAGTTTCCTTAGGATATCCCACAAAGTAACCCTTTTCACCTTTGGATTCAAACTTGTCGGTAAGCATCATTTTTCACAATCACGGGGCAACCCCATGTTTGATATGTGTAAAAGTTGGCTTCTTGCCACACCATGGTTCATATGGTGTATGCTCAACAGATTTAAATGGAATCCTATTCAGAATGTAAATTGAGGTTTGTAGCACGTATCCCCATAAGAATGTCGGAAGAGAGGAAAAGCTCACCATGGACCTCACCATGTCTAACAGGGTTCGGTTTCTCCTCTCGAACATATCGTTCATGTGCTGTGTTCCGGGAGGAGTCCATTGTGACTGAATTCCATGTAACTTCAAGTAATCAGTGAATCCATGGCTAAGATATTCACCTCCTCGATCTGATCGAAGAGTCATGATACTCTTACCAAGTTACTTCTCTAGTCCAACCTTAAACTCTTTGAATTTCTCAAAAGATTCGAATTTGTGTTTCATAAGGTACACGTATCCGTATCTTGAGAAATCATCAGTAAAAGTGATGAAGTATCCGAAGTGACCCCTAGCTAGAGTGGGCGATGGTCCACACACATTGTTGTGGATCAACTCTAGAACTTCTTTGGCACGCACTTCTTTCCCAGAAAAAGGTTTGTTGATCATCTTGCCCTTGAGACAAGATTCGCAATCTCCATAAGACTCAAAGTCAAATGGGGTTAAGTAGTCTAACTTTCTTAACCTTACAATTCCTTTCTCGTTTGCATGATCAAGTCTACAATGCCACAAGTAAGTCGGGTTTTCATGATTACTAAGTTTGAGTATTTTATTTTGTATATTAAGAACATTATATCCACAATGCAACAAGTATAAACCATTCACCATAGGGGCATTCCCATTAAGCACACCATTCAACGTGAAATAACAATTATTATCACTAAAATGGAAGGAATAACCCTCAATGTTTAACATAGGAATGAAAATAATGTTGCGAGGAATAGGAAGAACGAAATGACAATCATTAAGTTCTACTCTAAAACTAAAGGGTAAGTCTAACACATAAGTCCCACACGTTCAGTAGCAACTCTTGCTCCGTTTTCACGTGTAAGACGACTTCACCCGGCCTAACTGCCCTAAGACACATGAGCCCCTTCACATTCATACAAATGTGTGAGCCATATCCGGTATCTAATACCCAATAGTTAGCGCTATTTGTGGATATGTCTATCTTAATAACAAACATACATGTTCTAGTGCCAGAAGCACCCAGTGCCTTCCTTTTAGCAACCAGAACCTTATAGTCCTTCTTCCAGTGCCTTCTTCTACTTATAGTAGAGGCACACATCCTTATCTACCCGCTCCTTCTTTTGAACACCATCTTAATGATAGTGAACTCAAAAGTCTTGAGCACTTTGTGAAGTTCAGACATGGTCGCACCCGTCTTATTCATATTGTAGTTCACAATGAAGTTAAAATATGAATCCGAGAGCGACTGGAGGATAGTATAAATGAAAAACGTTGGTCTTTTAGGTCAAAGCCTAAATTACCAAGTTTATCAATTAGGCCTATCATCTTAAGCACATGAGGTAAAATCTTCTCTCCTTTAGCTAACCGGCATTTGAACAGATCTCTCATCACTTCATAAATCTCAGAACTAGATTCAGAATCAAAGAGATCCTTCAGATGCTTGAACATTTAGAAGGGACCCATTTTCTCATGTTGCCTTAAGCAATTCGGGAGTCATGCCGAGCAACATCACACACTGCGTCTGGGAAACATCCTTTTGATGCTTATTCTGAGCTGCTATGTCAAATATAGCTGTCTCAAGAAACCAGCTGCAGGGGAAACAGGGATTGGCGTGTCCAACACGTACTCAATCTTTTCCTGCCTTAGCACCAAACACATGATTAGGTGCCAGTCCAGAAAATTTGGCCTAGCCAATTTGTTTGTTTCCAAAACACATCTCAATAACAGTTATATTTATTTCAACTAACCAAGAGAAATAAAATAAAACGGGAATTAAACACACAATTCATATGATCAATATTCAACAATCAAAATAAACATGACCTTTCTTTTGTGTTTATTTTGTCTCCATTATTTTCACATACTCAACGACCTCATCGGAAGAGTACGAATTTATATCAGATATAAATTGTAATGAACTAGGATCCACATTCCTACTTTCATAATCCCAGCGAGGGCTGATCATTACAATAGCATAACTGGTAGGTCTCCAAACCAATTGCAAAATTGCAATTCCTAGTTTGTCGAACCTAGTTCGACTGATGTCCCTTACCCTTTGTTCCCCGCGAGGGCTAGCAAAACAAAGTTAAGTAGATTTACAATCATCAAGCGGCGACATTACATGTCCCTATAAAAGTCCCGTTAGATGTAGATCCGAGCAAAAGACGAGGGTCTTTAAGTACTCATTGGAACAAAATCTCCGGTTTACTTTTAATTTTGGAAGACATCTTATCAAATTAATGAGAAAACCATATTTTAGTGAGGAACGTTTTAAAAGCGGGATATTAATTGCTTAATCGAGATCCATCATGATATCTAAGTCACATTTGAGCAATTACGGGGCGCCGCCTACCCAAACATGACATATACGGACTAACAAATATTTGAGCGCCGTCTACCCAAGCATTTAATACGGTCCGACAATTATTGAGCGCCGCCTACCCAAACAATTATAAACACGGACTAAAACATTAACACATTTAACATGTTAATCAAGTGGGATTTTAATAATTATCAAAATTATTAAACTAAAATTCAAAACAAAAGTTTAAATTTCAATTTAACTAATTTTAAACAATTATTAAAACTATATAATTAATCCAATTAATTAATTTGATATTGGTCCAACCAATAATCTTATTTTAAGAATTAAGTTTATTAATTTCAAAAAATAAAAGCTTTAATTTGGGATGTACAAACATATCGGCCCAACTGTACAGAATATTACACAACCCACAAATATCTTAAATTAATTTTGGGTTGTAACATGAGTGGCTCACTCTCCACTCCAAAGCCCAAGACCCAATTACTAAGAAGTCCAAACTTTTAAATAAATTACTTCTAGCTACAAATAGACACTATAAGACATATATACCTTTATTTTAGAACAAGACAAAAAAAAAGTCCTTTTTACCTTTTCTTGGGTTCCTTTTTGCTGTGACAAAAAATGTACAAATAAATTGCTTCTTGTGTCATTAATCAAATGTAAAAATAGAGACATAAGATCAAATAGACAAATATTAGTTGCAACATATAAATATGGGCATAGTCCTTGCTAATGTTTCTGCCTTAAACTCAATAAAACACGTTAATTGCCATTGATTTTTGAAATTAGCCAAATTATACCCAAATTATATTACTGTTTGATAAACCCAGCTCCAAAGAAGAAAACATTAAAAACTTGGAATTTCAGATAAAAAAATGAAAAAATTACATAAATTTCATATCCAAAATCATAAAAATTTCAAAAATTTACATATATTTCGTCTATTTCGAGATGCACATGTTCATGTTCGACATGAACGTGTTCATCAAATGATGAACATGTGCATCTCCAACTGAGTGACTCAGAGTGACTCGTTTGACTCATTGACTCGAATAGCGATTCAGTTGACTCAAGCACTGCTAACTAGAACGCTCCTCCAACACGAACTCAATGACTTGCAGATTTTGACTCACCCAACATGCACATATGCATCTCCAACCTTAAAATCCAGATGCATCTTCCCCATCTCCAAAAGATCAAATCTAACAAATTTAAACAAATTTCGTCAAAAAAAAAAAATTGAATTAATATTTCAAATCAAATCCTCAAACAATTTTATCAAACAAAATTCATCATCATCTGAATCAAAATTCATCCACATCATCATCAAAAATCATTCACACATTCACATAGAAGATCGGAGAAACAGTAATCCAGTTTCAAAACGTTATATAAATGGATAATTAACTATTAATTTAAACAATAGAAAGAAAAAAGTAAAAAAATCATCAAACTGACCTTGCGCGCGGCGTGGCGGCGGCGGTGTGAACGTGCGTGTCTTCTTCCTCGAAGGGGTGGAGGCACAGCGACGGCGGCGCGAGTCTTATAGCGGTTTGGGTTGTTGGGGTTTCTGGTTTTTGCTGGGGGGGCCGCGGCGGAGGTAGGCTGGGTGTGGAGGCCGCCGCGGTTTGGGAGGGGAGGGTGGGAGCCGCAGCGGCGTGAGGTGGAGGTGGGCAGAGATGCGTGAGTGGGGGAGTTTGGTTATATGGGAGAGAAAGGAGTGGGTTAGAGAGAGAGGGTGTAGAGAGAAAAGAGTGTGGTGTTGGTTAGAGAGAGAGCATGTAGTTGAGATATGATGAGAGAGAGAGGCGTGAGAGATGAGGGTTGAATGTAAGGTTGGACAAGGTATTTTGGGGTTTTGAATGAGGTTTTGTAGCAAGTTATTTTAAAAGTAACTTAAACCTATGAGTTATCCTATGTATCATTTTGGAGTTATGAGTTATTAATTCTTGTAATATTTTAATTTGCTTGGTCTGCCTTATTTCAAAATTGGCCCAACATCCAAAATTTGGCCCATACATTCCTTCTTGCAGAAAAAATAAGGAAAAAGGGTCACGCAGGCCATCTTCTTCCTTCAAGCAACCGCCGCCATCGGCCATCCGTCCAATCCCGAAACAAACACAACTCCTGTCCAAGGCAGTGCATCAGGCGCGACACATCGCTGCCGCTTCGATGCAACCACGGCGAATCGCCGCCCTTTCCGAAGTAATATCAGCAGATCGCTGCTCAACGCATCTGCAGCACCCTTCGGATTTGCAGGCCGTCGCCACTCGGACCAGTTGCAGCCCTGTCTCCCAGCGACGCTCCGAAGCGGTCGCGAAGGGTCGCCGCCATCTCGAAGCTTGCCCAGCAAATCGCCGCTGCATCGAGCGATGCCCAGGGGATCGCCGTCGCCTCGATCGATAGCCAGCGATCCCGCCGCCTCGAAATTATTCATAGCAGCCGTCTGTTTCTGTCTCTCGCCCAGCAAGATCAGAAACGAGCAATTAAGAGACGGCGATTCATGGCAGGAAATAGGCGGCCAAATCGAAAAGAACATATTCAATTTTATCGAAATAGGCGCGCGGGTTTGGGAATTATATAATGTTTTAAAACAGATCCCAAATCAAAATATATTGCCATTGGCTCAACAATTCAACAATTAGATAGTGAAATTTGCTAAACCAAATCTGACCCAGTCAAAAGAGACGGCAGAAAGGATAATTTGTTATCAATCAAATTTCAACAAGTCTGGGCAAATAATATTGCGATCAGGCAATTAATTTTACACGAAAACTATACAATTAAATCAAGAGCATGAAGCTCTGATACCACTGTTGGAATTTAGAGGCACGTAAACATATAATACATGCACAGCAGAAATAAACAGTTCACCAACAACGAACACATAATTGCATAATTGAATACGTATAAACATAAAGTGAAATCTTACAGTAAACCGTACGCATATTTCTCTACTATAGTATCCACGAAATCCCCGTTCACGGACTTGCATAGATTTGTCAGCGTTGAATCTAAAATGGAATTTGCTAGGAAAATTCATATTCTAGATTTTATGGAGAAATATAAATTAATGTTGTTTATGAATTTTCAAGAGATCATATATATAGGAAGAGACCCAACTTTAATCTTAAGCTAACCTGATTAGGAAATAAAATCCCTAATCTTATAAAATATAAAATCCCTAATCTTATAAAATAAATATCTTAGATTTATTTCCCATATACAAAATCTCTACGGATTTAATTCCCATTTATATCAAATCTCTACGGATTTGATTCCATGTATATTAAATCCTACAATAATATTCCATATATTATTATTGAGAATTCTTATTTAATTAAATCCAATTTAATTAAATATTAATAATAATTAATTTCAAATTAATCTATTATTAATTAATTCTTCATAAATTAAATATTAAATCCAATTTAACATTTAATCAACCAACTGTAATCCGTAAAAGAGAACTACTTGTTGTGTGAACCATAGGCCCTCATATATCGAGCGATTAGTCAAACTAACAGTCTTAATTGAACCCTAGACAATAAATCAGACATTCTCAATATATGAGGTACGTTGCGAGAAGCGTCAACTACCTGTAACTGAAACATGGGCTATTACGATTTTCTCATTTCATCCACGAATACTCGATTAAGCCTTGAACATGATGAAGTGTTTATTCAAATAACTTAAACAATTTATCTCAAATCACTAATTGATCATGTATGTCACACTTAGCCACAAAGTCTAAGTTGACGTGCATCGGCCGATAACTTTGATCCAATTATGATGAGAAGATGAGTATTCTCTCTAAATCCACTTTGAGGAATGAATCATATTCTTGGCTTAACTACCACACACATGTACTTCGTGATGAACCCAATCCAAGCCATATCTACCCATGGTTAGGGTGCAAGCGTCAGTCATGGTCAAAGTTCATCATCCCACACATGTCGTGCGTATTGACCTCAAGTCAAAGGAGTATCGCATCGCTCCCACTAACCGAGACACCCGTAGACACATATTGTGGACTTACATCAAACGGTTTCTCGGATGGGTATACCAATACCCTCCAAGGTATTTGTGCATCCATTATGAGATACCTAGTATCTCGTAGTAAGTGAGATCTTACTACACTCTCTAAGAATATGATGCAGATCGCACATCAATCTCCATTGCATCATCAATATCCCACTCTTGATGATTCTTGATCGGGGCTATTTGAGAATCATGCTTAAGTCATCTTTGTTCTCACAACCTCAGTGACATCAATGACTCATGGGAACACTTGCATGAATAAATGCAAACAATCAAACATAATATTCAAACAAGTGTATTGTCATACATTAATATTAAGTGAACTATAATATTAAATCAAACTGAATATCATCGAGTATTATGTCCTTTCAATAGATTGTCTCTTGGACATTAACACTAGCAATAATACCATCTCTCACATGGTTTTATTTTAAACTGGAGTGAATAGTGATTATTTGATTCCAAAATTACCCCAGAGTGGGCCAAATCAAAACAATACAATTCCCAATTCCAAAAATCAGAAATGCTCAAATTTTCGAATTCAACTTTTCCCCTCTTCTCGTATCTGTGAGGTTTCTTGAATACGAAGAGGTCGCGATTCAAGCCTTCTTTCGATTGAAGCCTTCCGATTGATCGATTGATCTCCCAGGTTGTGCATCTTCCAAGTAATGGTTTGATTCGTCGTTGTTTTAGGTATTTTGAATCGATTGGGTTCGATCTAATTAGATTTTTTGTCTTGTATTTTTTAGGGTTCCCAAGAAGATCGATTTTCCCTCAGGTTCGGTTTGTCTGTAACATTTCGTTGCCAAGGCATAATCTTTACCATCAGTTGATATTGTTAGGGTTGCGAGCTCATCGAACGAAAGGCTCTTCCGGTTCTCTGTTTGATTTTCGGTAGAGTATTCAAAGGCATCTTTGGTCATACATCCGTTCTTTGATTTCGGGCACAATCCAGTAGCAAAGCAAGGTATGTAATAAATCTGTCTTTTTTTGTGGATTTCGGCCACAGTTTATCAAATATTTGTTGCCTTGCATATTTCCATAAAAAAGTACATTGTTGATTCAACAGACGATTTGTTACGATTTGATGATTTTAGTAGGAATTTCACATTGCATGTATGTGTGTGTGATGCACAAGTGAACCCAATGGGTTTTTACATGTGAAATCTATATTGTTTGATTTCATTTTTTGGTCAGTGAAACAATATGCTTGTTATTTGATTGTTATATATAAGTTTTTATATGTTCAAACGTCAAATGCAGATACTGTACAACCATGTCCCCATCAATGAGAAACCTTATTTTGTACTTACTGATTGAGAGGAGCATAATCTGAAAGAAAATACTTTGCCTTATTCTAGTACACCTTATTGTAAAAGGATATCTCACCCTAGTTGGAAACCAACCCAAACCCAAACCCTATTATTAGGTAGTTTGAGTGTGTGTGTGATTGTTGGTGAGAAAGAGTTGTAATGAGTGAGTAAGCTGCAGTTGAGTTCAACCAGAAAACTCTAGAGGAAGTAAGCTACTTGTGGTAGTCTGAAAACTTGTGTGTGTTGAGTTAGTAAGCTGCAGTAGTCAGTCAGAAAACTCATTGTAGAAAAGTTAGTAAGCTGCTGCGTTCAGCCTGAAAACTTTAGGTGATAGTGTGTTAAGGAATTTCTCTGAAGATCAGAGAGAGTGGACATAGGAGCTTTGTATCTGAACCACTATAATTTGTTGTGTTGTTTGCTTTCTGTATTGCATTTTATCTGTTTCGATATTTTCACTGAAAGCATAGTGATTTTCCCGACATTTAGTTGGAAACAATCCACTGAACTTGCATCAAACTTGATCACAGCCTTAACCACTATTTTACTAAGGAAATGATTTTCAGCAATATAAAACGAGTATAAACTTAGGGCCAACACATTCCGCACTCTTGATTAGCTAGAACAGATAATTACCAAATTGAATTAACTCTATTGAGTATTCAGTAAGATAATTATCTGATCCGAGCTTCTCAGGAACTCTAATAAAACTCAGAATCAGTTGGACTAATCTGAAGCTACTGAAAACTGCTCAGGATCACTGTGTCAGTAGACTTTGACTCAGGGCAATTTGTGCTTCTCAGGGCAAAATTCTCAGGACATCCTGACCCTTCTGATCTCAGTAAAGAAAAGATTTTAAAAATCACTGAACACGTGTATTCCCCCCCATACACGTGTAAGACTCGTTTGCACCAGGACCAACAAGTGGTATCAGAGCCAGATTCATTTTGATCACTTGCTTTGGTAGCCATAGTCTTTTTTGCTGAAAGACTTTGGTGGTCTACTGAATAGATCTTATTGCTGATATCTTACAAGGCTCACTCATCATGCCTTCTAAGAAACTTCCTATGTTCTCTGTTGAGAGCTATGACCTATGGAGATTAAGAATGCAGGAACATCTGTATTCTAAGCATGAAAGAATGTGGAGAGTGGTCTCTCAAGGACCATTTAAGTACACTGTTGTGAATCCCAGAATCAGTGACGCTGAGAAAGATGATCCCAGAGATGAATTTCCTAAGCCTGACGACCAACTTACTCTTGATGAGAGAAAGTTAGTCAATTTAGACTATATTGCTAAAGATACTCTATACAACATTATTGATGATGGTGTTATGAGGATGATTTCTCACTGTGAAACTGCCAAAGAAATATGGGACACACTTGCTATCATGTGTCAAGGCACAAATCATATCAAAGAGAATAAACTTTTTGTTTCCATTGCAAAGTTTGACAACTTTGAAATGGAAGATGGTGAATCCATTAACAAACTAGAAGTCAGATTCACAAGTATTATGAATGATCTGAATGCTCTTGGGAAAAGATACCCACAAAGAGAAGTGACACTGTAAATTCTTAGAGGATTATCTAAGAAATGGGATATACATGTTGTGGTGATTGAAAACACCAAAAATATTGATTCTATGTCATACCAACAAGTTTTCTCTGAACTGAAAGCTTATAAATTTGTGATTGATAAGAAAACTAAGAAATCGATAAAGAAAGATGAATCTTCATCTAGAAAGAATGTGGCTTTCAAAGCCAAAGAGAAATCTTGTAAAGATAGAGAGTCTGATAACTCAGTTGCCAAAAATCAGGATGAGCAAGATGATAAGCTAGTACTGTTGGCAAGGAGGTTTGAAAGACTCAATAGTAGATATGGAAAGTACAAAAAGTACTATAAGAACAACAGGTACAGGAACAGGAATAACTCAGAAGCTGAGGACAAGTCCACTGAGAAAAGGAAGGACCACAAAGCTGAAAGATCCTCATCCAGAAAGAAGGACTCCAAAATCAAGGAGGAAAGTGATCAAGATGATGATGCCAACAAATGCTATAACTGTCAGAAGAAAGGTCACTTCCAGTATGCTTGTCCTGAGCTAAGTGCCAAGGAAAGAAAGGAGAGACAAGCCAAAGAGACAAAAAGATCTCTAGCAAAATGGCTATGATTGCTGAAGAAGAAGAACAATCTGAAGAAGGATCCAGCTCTTACGAAGAGATGTTCTCAAGATAGTGACAATGATGATGTTTGTGTTGGGGAATGAGTTGCACGATCTATTCGGGGTGAATATTTAAATACAAATTTAATTCATTAATTATTACTAGCATGAATTAATCCTATATTAATTCAAATAATAATTGCAACAACATATCATGCATATAAAAAGCCACGTAAAACCTACGCATGCGGAATTTACGGGTTTACGTGAACGCACCTCTCTCGGGATAGCAAAGGACTTCGATTCGAGACGGACTAACCAAAAGGACTTCCCAAGTATTCCCTTAGCCCTTGCTCAACTATCCGGTGGAAGGACACTCGTCGAACAATTAACAAAAGGAAAAAATAAACTTTGTTGCACCTCCTTTGTGGATTTGCTAATATTTCCAGCACATAGAATTGTACTTGGGAATGAACTAATCATCCCCTATTTATAAGAGGGAGGTGGTCGAAATTTCTAGTGAAAAATCAATGTGGGAAAAGACTTTTCTTGATCAACAAGAAATCTTGAATATATCTCTTATATTCTTTTTCCCATAATTATAATATTCCACAAAATCCCACATTCTCTATTTGCTATGGTAATTTTCGAAAATAATGCCTTGCAAGAATCCAAGATTTGGATCTTCTTGAATTTATGAGATATTCTTGTATTTCAAGAAATACATATCTTCCATAATATCTTTTCAAGAAAATCAAGAAAATCTTTCTTGCCCATTATTCTCAAAAATTTTGAAAATTACATATAGATAACCAAGTGGGAGATTTCTTGAATTTAATGAGATAATCTTGTATTCCAAGAATACATATCTTCATTCCATAACAAAATTCAAAGAAAATCTTTCTCCCTCTTTTATCCATAAATTTCGAAAATTAGAGGAAAAATTAAGCAATGATATTTATTTTATTTTAATCACATCTTCAGTTAATGGACTATTTATTGGGCTACTCAGGGGGCCTTTAGGAGAATTAAGATTGAACCTTCTAATGGATCTTGAATATCTAATATTGAGCCACAATATAATTCAAGCCCATAAATATTAATTAATCCCACTACATAATTAATATTGCACTATCTATCTTAACCCATATTACAGTCAATATGGCTCCCGGTCATTATTTCCCGTGTTTAAGATTATCTAGCCCATTAATTAATTCAAGCCACTGAAATAGCTTTCCGTTAATTAATATCTTTTGTCCTTGGTCGAGGAACGGTTCAACATTATTATCCATACCTAAAACTAATTCCACTTGCAAGATTTGGTATGATAAAACTTATGAACCTCCCAAGGGGGCAAATCAAACAAGCGTACTTGCACCGCGATTCTTCGTATTAAATCTTAGCAATCACATGTGACCAATAATATTGCCCAAGATAAAAAGTATTGAATCTCTCTGATTCGCTACCCATGATAAGTCAAAGCAATAGTTACCAATCCCACGTGATCCTATTTAAGGGACGAAGATTAAGAAACAACGAACCACTGAGGTCTAATTCTTCCTTGTTAAGTTCTCAAGAATTTATCCTCCTCAGAGGTCCTATCTGATGATCATCATGCACTAGTGTAATCTCTTGGTCAAGACAAACCAATCCCGAGCCTTACACCTCAACCTTTCGCGATGGTTGTTCATTTCCATCTAGGTCGTGAATGACGTACTTTTTTTTAGTTACATGGAATTTATTAAATTTAATCTTCCGTGATCTTGTATCACTAAATTAACTACTGATGTAACCTTACGAATTATTGAAATGTTATGCAAAGAAATATATGTAACATTCAATCATATTTAAAGCATCGATGATAAACAATTTATTTCAAGAAATAAGTCCGAAATTCGGTTTAGATTATACAAAGTAAAAAGCATACTTTTCAGTATAATCCCAACAATCTCCCACTTATACTCAAAGTCTGCTTTTAAGTATACTACAACATGTCTCGAGTAGTCCATGACATCTAATGTCACCTACACGAACCTAATAATTTCTCCCACTTATACTCAAAGCAGATTGACAACGGTCTTGACACCCATTCCACTCACATGTCTCTCGAATGTATTCAGAGGCAGAGGCTTTGTGAATGGATCTGCTAGGCTGTCCTCAGACACTATCTTTGCCACATCTATATCTCCTCTCTTAACGATTTCTCGTATAAGATGTCTTTCCTTTAATGTGTTTGTTTGACTCGTGGACTCTTGGTTCTCTTGAATTTGCAACTACCCCTAGCAGATATTGCTAGACAAATTCAGAACACCATCCAAGTCCACTAAGAAGATCTAGAGCCCAATCGGTTCTTTCACCGCTTCACAAGCAGCTACTTACCCGATTTCCATGGTTGAGTGAGTGATGCATTTCTGCTTCACACTCGTCCATTTGATGGCTACACTTCCCAAATGGAAACACACTAACTGAGGCAGATAATTTTTGGAATCTAAATCTGATTGGAAATCCGAGTCCGTGTAGCCGATGGGGATTGGAGTATCTGACTGATAAATCAACATTCTATCCCGAGTTCTTTTCAGACACTTCAGAATGTTTTTAACTGTCGTCCAATGCGCTTTCCCTGGGTTACTTTGATATCTTGCTACCATGCCTACGACAAAGCAGATATCCGGTCTCGTACACAGCAATGCATACATAAGGTTTCCAACAGCCGAAGCACAAGGAATACCTTTCATGTCATCTATCTCTTTTTTCGTCTTAGGGATATTTTCTTGGATAGATGGATTCCAAGTCTGAAAGGTACAAATCCTTTCTTGGAATCTTGCAAGTTGAAGCATTTCAAGACAGTGTCTATGTATGAAACTTGCGATAACCCGATCATCCTTATCTTGCGATCTCGAGTGATCTTGATCCCAAGGATGTGTCTAGCTTTCCCTAAGTCTTTCATATCAAACTGTTTTGAAAGCCATGCCCTTACGTCTGATCACACCTTCACATCGTTCCCGATGATCACAATGTTATCTACGATAGTACTAAGAATACCAATGCAGTTCTGACACGCTTTTATACACACAACTTTCAAAATCGTTTTGATCAAACCCATAAGACTTTATTACATGATCAAAACTTTGGTTCCAAGCTTCTGGATGCCTGTTTGAGTCCGTAAATGGACCTCTTGAGCTTACAAACTAGGTGTTCTTGGCCTATTTCAATGAAACCTTGGGGTTGTTGCATATAGATCTCTTTATCAAGACTTCCGCTCTTTAAAGTTGTCTTGACATCTATTTGCCAGATTTCAAAGTCGAAATGCGCATCAATCGATAAGAGAATACAGATGGACTTAAGCATGGGTACGGGCAAAAAAGTTTCCTCATAATCGATCCCTTCTTACTGAGTATAACCTTTCCCCACTAGTCTTGCTTTAAAGGTTTCAACCTTCCCGTCCGGTCCTCTTTTCCTCTTATATATCCACTTGCATCTAATGAGTTTGACCCCATTAAGTGGTTCGACTAGCTCCCACACTCTATTATGAAACATAGAACCCATCTCGGCTTTCATTGCTGTTTGCCGAGAAACTGCATCCTTATCTTGGAGTGCCTCGTCATATGTCCATGGGTCTGATTCTGGGAATCAAGTCCGAGGACTCTCCTATTCCCATGAATCTCTCGGGCTGTCTAACAACCCTCCCACTATGACGAGGCTCCGGTTGTGAAAGCGTATCGTTTGGTATATCATCTAGTACAGTTGGCACTGAGGTTTGCCCTCTAAGCTCATTTAAGGTAATCTCACTTCTGTGTTTTCTTTGGTTCATATAGTCTTCTTCCAAAAATCTAAAGTGGGTGCGGATGACCACCTTTTGATCTTCGGGACTATAGAACATACATCCTTTTGTTCCCTTGGGGTATCCTACAAACAACCTTAATTCTGATCGAGGATCCAATTTACCGGCTTCCTTGTCCAACACGTAGGCCGGACACCCCCAAATTCTCATGTGTCTCATACTAGGCTTGCGTCCGGTCCATAATTCTTTGGGAGTTTTGGGAACCGATTTTGATAGCACCAAGTTCAGAATGTAAGTCGCTGTTTCCAAGGTATGACCCCAGAATGACTCGGGAAGATCCGCATAACTCATCATTGATCTAACCATTTTCAAAAGAATTATGTTACTTCGCTCTGCAACCCCGTTTTGTTGAAGGGTTCCGGGTGCAGTGTGCTGGGATACAATCGATGAGTAGTTCAAAAACACATCATTGAGGTATTCGCCTCCACGATCAGATCGTAGAGACTTGATACGTTTTTCCTTGTGATTCTCTGTTTGAGCCTTAAATTCTTAGAATTTCTCAAAAGTCTCAGATTCATGCTTCATAAGGAATATGTACCTTGAGTAATCATCAATAAAATTACTCATAACCTCCTCTTGCTTTGGTTGACATTGAACTACACACATCTGTGTGAACGATCTCTAACACTTCTTTGGCACTATTCCCCTTTGGCTCCAAATGCCCTCTCGGTCATATTATTCTCCAAACATGATTCGCAGGTTGAAATCGATTCAACTTGGAGAAGCCCTAGTGAACCATCTCTCACCATCCTTTGGATCCTCTTTGGATTTATATGACCCAATCTTAGATGTCAAAGAAGTGTCTCGTTCACGTCTGATGAACGTTTTTCTTTTCTCGGAAACAGTTGATGTGTTATAGGATATATTTCGTGAGTGGTGTGCACAGTTAATTGTATAGAGATCATTCAACAACGTTCCATGATAGATAAATTTACCAAAATAAAAATGGTAACAACTTTATTAAAAAGTAACCAAAATATCCATCATAAAAGTTTAGAAACTGAAAATGAATTCTTTCTAAAATCCGGAACGTAAAGAATATCTCAAAATTAAAACACTGTCTTCAAAAGACAGGTGCACTTCTCCCACTGCTTCAGCTGCCACTCTCGTAGCATCGCCCAGTGTGATGAGGACCTCACTCCCACTAAATTGCCGGGTCCGCTTGAACCCCTGTAATGTGAAACAAACATGATTAGTGGATCCCGTATCCACCACCCATAAAATGGGAGGCATCGCCGCTAAACAAGTTTCAACAACTAGTGCGTGAGAATTACCTTTCTTTCCATCCCTCTTGGAGGTCAGAACAGTGACCTCCAATGTCCTTTCTCACCGCAGTTGAAGCACTTCCCCTTAGCTGGCTTGTTCACTCCACCACCCTTCTTCACCTTATCTTTGCCATTGGCAACACTTGAGTTCACTTGCTTGTGGCCTTTGTTCCTTTTCTTGTTCTTACCACCCCTTGGTCTAGAAGAAGAAGAAGGTCCGTTTGCCACCAAGGCTTGGCTTTTCTGCCCCAATATCGCCTCTGCCGAGACTAAAGCTTGCAACAAATCAGGCATCGAGAACTTCTGATTATTCATCTGGTAGTTCAACCTGAATTGTTCAAAGCTTTTCGGCAGAGAATGGAGCACGAAATCGATTTGGGTCTCGATATCGTATTCAGCGCCAAGCACCTCAAGTTTATTAAGGTGAGCCATCATCTAGAGAACGTGCTCCCTTACGGGCGTTCCCTCCACCATTTTCATAGAGAGCAAGTCCTTCATGGTGATCTGACGAGCCACACGGTTCTGATGTTGAAACATCACTTTAAGACTAGTCATGATTTCCGCAATGTCTCAACGTTACGGTGTTGGTGTTGCAACACATCCGACATAAAGCAAGATGGTACACTTAGCCATTTCGTTAGACCGCTCCCAAAAGATACTCTTTTTCTTAACCGTTTTTAGTGGACTCATCGATGGTTTATCCGGTTTAGGTGTGGTCGAAACCGCTTATGGCTTTGTGCGTGAGGACAATAGTGAGTTTTTCGATTCCAATCAACAAAATTTTCTCCAAAGAGCAAATTGTCTTTTCAAAGATATTGAATAAAGGGATTAAAAGGTTGCGACATGATGAACCCGAAATAAATAATAATATGCATAAGCACAAATATATCACAAGGTTTGATCACATGCATCATATTAAAATCTCAAAAAAAAAAAATGAACATGCATCACCAACATCTCAAAAAACAGTTTAAATAAGCCACGTTGGGTGGGTCATTATTTAAACACATTCAAGCGAGTTACAAACAAGAACGATTATAAACCTTTAATATCCAGATTAATAGTTGGCTCCCACTTGACCAATATAAAATTAGCGGGGACTTGAGAGAAGTATATGCATATCAATTTTATACCTAAGTAATAACCATGATTAAATACAAGATTACTATTTCGCTTTGATCGAGCCTCGTTGGGAGGGTCATCGCCGCCACTAGTAATAACCCACAATCATCTGCTTGGAATTCATTCATGTGAAAGCCATCTTTTGACCGTCCTGGTTGGGGAATTTCTCCAAAAGAATTCACAAATAAATAAATCATGGAGGTCAAAAAATTAATTCAATTTTATTATCCTAATAAAATTGTCAATTAATTATTTAAACATACTTAGTAATTTTGAAGGTGAGATTTTTCCATTTGGCAACCCTCATGCAAACACATTTAAACAAATTAAATAAAGCATAAGATAAAGACAAATAAATCAAGCAAAAGCAAAAAATAAACATATTGGGCATAAATTATCCAATTGTCATGGTTTGATTTTTCTTGGCTTGATCTTGAAGAAACATGTCTCGAATTCTCCCCCACTCGCTCGTCGTCTAAAAAAAAAATACTTAATCTCGAGATAAGCCCAGTAGCTTCATTGTTAAGGATGCCGCGCTTGTCCGTCCAAGTACTTAATACTAAGGGCAACCTCTCGCGGCTCGGCACCGCCCATAGGCCCTCGCTTCGCCGGTACCTCGCACGCCTCGTGGAAATGTCGTGACGTCCAGCCTAGCGGCATCCGCGTGCATCATATGGCGCTTCACTATATCACCGCCTCGCCCGGGACCTCGGCGGCCGTGTATCTGCTTGTACCAGCGTCACATCACTTCGTCCCATTTCGACTGGAAGCGCCGCAGTGCAGCGTCGCCCTAAGCGCCCCACTTTGTCGTCTTCGGTCCATTCTCTCCTTCGGCCACCAGCCTACATTCTGCGCCCATCGTGTGCGCCGAAACCGCTCCGCCCTCGCTGAGTTACGGATTCGTCCGTCCTTTAATTCTTCGTCTCTTCGTTCCCCGATCCGTTACAATTTATTTACAAAAAATAAATAAACCTAGATCTAGACTAGTCTATTACATTGATCAAATCAAACAAATCCGTAACCTCTCAATGTAAAGGGTCACTAGTATTTATAGGCAACTTCACCAAGGTCACTCTTGAAAAACTATCCGTTGGAGGAGATAGCTTCATGAGTTTCCTCTTATGGTGTTTGATGAACGGTTATTTTTAGGGTTTGAATACTCCCTTGCATGTTTTAGGAAATATGCACCATGTAGCCAATCACCACTTTTTTGCGATCTTGAACATAGTACTCTTGACATGATTCGAGTCCCCCGCTTTCAAAGGTCGTCGAAAGTACAGTGTTGTCTTCCTCTGATTGATTCTTGTCTTCAGTAAATGTAGACAAACATAACGGCTCGTTTTGGTCAATCTCTCTAAATGAGATAACCTTAAACAACACTTAGACTTAGTTCCTTTTGTCTATATGAATGTCTTAGGCAATATCTATTTTTCTGAATATTCACATTTTTCTCGGTTTTGTAGTCTTGAGATAGATATTATTAGGTGCCTCGGAACATTCGAGGTTATCTTTGAAGTATTGATATCTTCTTGGAGTCTTCGATAATTTCTTTGGGTCTTAGATATCTTCTGTGTCTTGATATCTTAGTCTTGAGTCTTGATGTCTTGATGTCTTGAGTCTTGATGTCTTAAAGGTCTTGATGTCTACGAGTCTTGATGTAAATGCGAGTCTTCCTTTGTCTTGATGGCGTCTTGATCTTGATTTCTTGATGACATCTTTGAGTCTTGATTTCTTGAGTTTGTTTCTTGAGACTTGATTACTTCTTGGGAAACTCTTGATTTCTTGAGAAACTTCGCGAGTCTTCGGTTTCTTGAAAAAGTCTTCTTGAGTCTTCGAAGTCTTGAAACTTTCTTGAGTCTTGAGAATCTAACACGATCTATATCTGCTTACTATACATAGTGCGATAACTTCACGAACACTCTATATTTGAATCCCTACTCGATCTATCAAGATTATCCTGAACATGTCATACTCAGGGGTTTTGGGATCTAATCAAAACTTCTTTATTATATTCATCTTCCAACAGTTTTGAATGATTAATGACAAAACATAGCATCATCACGAAAATATTATTTTTCTTGACGTTGAATATTGTCACTAATTATTATGAATATCGTCACCAAATTTTATTGCGACAAATTTCTTGTTGGCATCATGAAATATATGAATTAGTGACGAAAAAATTTACAATTGGTGACAAAAATAACTTTTGTCACGAATTCTACCTTTTTAGTGACAAAAATAAAATTTGTCACCTATAAGGGAGAAAATGTGACGAATTTTGCGTCGTCATGGAAAATTTCGTCACGAAATGTGTGATTTCATGTAGTCTCTCCTCAACAGTTTTGTTCTTCTCAACAACCGTTTTCCTCACCAGCTCGTCAGAACCTTGATACTGTTCCGCAGCTTTCACCATCCGCCCAACATGAACCAATGATGATCGGAGATTCTCAGGCGGACCCTGGAGGTTAAGCGTATCTTCTAGGGGAATGGTCCATGAGCGAGCAGGGAGCTCGCAAGCCCTTTGTAGATGAGAGGGCATTTCCGTCAGATCGCTAGAGATGTTAATCCGGGCCGGGCTAAACGGGCCGACCCATTTAAACCTATTATATGCAGGGTTAGGGCCGAGCAATGGGAGGCCCGTTTAAAATTGGGCCTTTATGGCCCGGACCGATTAGCCATTTAGCCTGCGGGTTAACCGGGCCAGCCCATTTAGCCCGTTTATATTTATATATACTCAAGTTTTTTATTTTATTTTATTTTCTAATTTTTCAATTAATTTTTTTAAAAGTTTTTTCACAAATTTAAATAAGGCAAAAATCAATTATGGCCAATCAATTACAAATTAAATATTTCTATTTGATTTAGTCAATTAATAATTAATCCTCTCCAATTCAATATTTTTTAACAGTTTTCAATTTCTATTGAATTGAATAAATAAGTAAAATATTAATTCAATATAAAATAATAATATAATATTTTTATAAATTCTATTATGAAATTTGTTCATAATATGAAACTGATATCATTATAATTATAAATTAATATTATGGTATTAATTTATAAATGTGATGATACAAATTTTATATTATTAACTAATTTCATGGGAACTTTGCTCAATTATGTTATTAAAGATGATGAGAACTAATTTTATATTTTGAACATTGATTATTAAAGATGATGGGGCAGTCTGGATCAAATTTTTGTCATTATGTAATGTTAATGTTTGAACTTTTATTTTTATTTTTTTCGGAGCCCGTTAGGTGGCCCGTTTAAATTTAATTACCCGGGTTTGGGTTAGGTAACCCGCCAGAAACCGGGAGAAGGACCGTTTAAAATAATAAATAGGTTAAAATAAACCGACCGATCTTAACACTGGGGTTTTGATTGGGTGCGAGCTCAAGTAGTCTCGCACAAAGTCAGCCCGGTAAGTCAAAACCCGACTTACTATGAAACATAAGAAAAAATGTAGTAAAGTCAAAATCAGAAACATGAAACCAAATTTAGAAACAGTAAGGATTGGAACTTACTGTTCAGCTCGCGTCCCTCCCCAGTCGAGGAACGTGACATCATCCGCAGCTCGCGTCCTCTGGAGCGACTCGTCTTGAGGCAGGGTCCGAGGATCGAGGTCGATCACCAATAATCCAATAAGGCGACGACCTTGCCAATGTCTGTGAAGGAGAAGGATGTGTGGTCGTCTCGTCAGTCATTGAACTACCTCTCTTCATCGTGGGCTCAGCAGCCTGGCTTCCCGTCTTCTTGCTTTTGCGTTTGGAGGAGTGAGACTTTGGAGCAGGGTTTTTTTTCGCCGCCGGAGCCTTAGGGGCAACAATTTCCTCAGGGGAAGCTCACCCTCGGATCGAGCTGACCCGGCCTGGCCACTCTCAGAGCTAACAGACTCAGTAGGCTCACCCTCTACCTCGGCCAACTTACTCGCAGCAAGTCAATGCAGTCTTTGCATCTTCATTTGCAGGGGAGTCATTGAACTCATGATTGTAGATTCTTGAGGTCCGGCGATAGCAACGATAACGAGACGAGGTGCTGCTGTTCATGAAAAGAAGGAAAGTTAATACATACCGACACCAATAAGATAGAAGGAGAAAAGAAAAAAGTTTCTTCGAAGTACCTGCAGGATTGAGAGCTCGCAAATAGTTCGGTCTTATTAGGAGATCGGCGTCCTTGCAATGATGATCTTTGTTCAAGAGTTTCAGAGATCTCTCTTTCCGAGTCTTGTTGCAAATCTCTGCGAGGCAAACACGAGACCAAGCTCTTCGTCACTAGGTCTTTTAGGTCCTGCAAAAAGGAAGCAAAGTTATATCAGTATCGAAGTTCAAAGATAGAGTTTTAAGATACTTACGTCGGTGATATCCGAAATCAGTAGGAATCGGGATTCTCTCCCGACTACCGGATTCTTCCATCCGTCGGTCTTATTTGGTACATTCCATCAGGATTCTCTCCCGACTACCGGATTTATTCCTAGGCCGAGCTCGCACATAGAACCATCCGTCTCCTTGATCGGATGCCTTGGTCATATTAACCAAGAAGAGGAGCTCGTCAACAGAGGGAACGTATCCATATTGTTCTTTACAAAACAGCGTGAAGATGTTGATCAGGTTATTCCACCCGTTGGGCATAATCTGAGTCAGCGAGAGGTTCCATCGACATAGAAGCTCGCTGATCCTCGGGTGAAGAGGAAAATGGACCCCAACATCCATACAGCCAAGGTTTACTGCCATGCAGCCATCAGAGGGTTGGTCATCTCTCTCTGCCGAGGTTGGAACCCAGAAATGAATGTCTTGAGGAACCTCACACCATTCTCTGAAAATTTCCAGATCATTCTCGGTGATCGAGCTCCGCACTTGATTAGCTCAGAAGTTGCTGGGGATGGCGAGCCGAACTAGTCGCCGAGCTGGACACACATATGGGAATTGACTCCGATACCCCGAGTAAGTCGGGCTATGCGGAATGCCCATGGAAACTGAATAGGCCACAAGGGGAAGCGGCGTGACATCACCCGTAGCCTGATCGATTGCAAGCCCACTTCCCGAAGGCCCCTCACCTGCATCAGCAGTATTCAGCCCAGTATCTTGATGGGCCTCAATGTTTCCAACCGTCGCTCCCCCCTCACTCTCATTTCCACCATCTTCCCAATAAGAAGACTCGGTTTCCTATGCGGTGGCGGAAGTCCCACCCGATAAATAATCCCTTGTGCCAAGCTAGAAGATAACTAGACCACCGGTGCACCGCCGCCACTTTCCCGGCGGCTACTTGAGCTACTTGAGCTAGCGCTCCTAGACGGTGTCGCCGCTACGTCAGAAGCGCAAAGGGTAGCTTAGTATCTACCCATTGTTGGAGAAAAAGAATACATTACAGAAAAGCAGAAATGGAACCAAGATTTATACTTGTGTTCTTGAGTCACCGATCGATTGCTACTTTGTTGTCGATATACTTTGTAGTTGGTGTATCATTGTTTTAATTTTTGTATTACTGAGTTGCTGCATGGAATAAGGGCAAAGAAGATATGCCTGGTCCAGAAGGTATCTTTTTCAATTTATCTTGCAAAAAAAGGGTTTTTGTATTTCAACTTGTACTGTCTATTTAATTAATCTGTGACAATTTAATCTATCCTGCAAAAAAAAAGGGTTTTGCGTATTCTAACATCTGGTTCTCTCCCGCTGCCGATTTCTTTACCTAATTTATCTGAAATATGACATACCCAAGTTAGAAAATTTTGTTGATTGTATCTCTGTATGGCCTTTCAAATTTCAAAACAAAATGAAGGGAATAACTCTTCCTATCAAACTAATTCAGAGGAACTTATTATATTAGTCTAAATTCTTTATATCACTAAAGACAATGCGTGCGGCTGCAGATTGGAATACGATGGCTGGACGGAGGGTAGGGCGCGGCGATGGCTGGCGACAACGCTTGAGGGAGAAGAAGCATTTCAAAGTTGATTCAATGCAGATTTAGAATATATGTCTAGTTCATGGTTAACCAATATAGCCTCACCCCAGCCGATCAATAATTAAAATAATGATAAAGAAACCAAATAAATCAAACCACAAAAAATAAAACAGAAAGATAAAAACTCGTATACTGGCGGATGTACATATGGCCAATTGGCAAGCAAGACCCGTATAATTACTCCAAACGGTGGATTCAAATCCCACTTTTGACAATTAGTTTAATATTTTTAAAATTATTTTTCTTTTGGTAATTTTTATTTTGGGAATGCAACTTCGAATTAATGTATAATTCTTTTTATCTGCTAAGTTATGTAAATAGAATGATTTTTTTATAATGTTGTAAATTTCTATATTTTGTTTCATGTATAATTGTTCAATTTTTTTTATTTGCTAAGTTATGCAAATAGAGTAATGTTTCTTAAATGTTGTAAATTTTTATATTTTATTTTATAAATAATTATTTTTTATCAATATAGAAAAATTATTGCGCAAGACCGTTTATAAATTTAGTAATTAACATAAATTAATTAATATTTACTCATTTCGAAGTGTTAAAGCGACATTCTCAACTTATATTCCATCTCGCCGTGAAATTACTCACACAAGACCTACTCTATAAAAAAAAATTAGATTAGTAAAAATTTCTTTCTTGGGATTAAATTTTTTGCCGCCCAATAACTTTGGTCCATTTTGAAATTGACACTGTACATACCAGATTGTGATATATCCCCTGTATGTTTCCACTTTTTTTTAATTTAGCCCTCAAAATCAGTCAAACAGGTCAGTCAACCGGTAATAGTACACGTGGATTTTAATTTTCAATTTTCCTTTATTTTTTTCCGCCACGTGTGTATTTCCTATTTTCAATATTAATATATTTTTAATAAATAATTGTAAACGGGTTTCCGGGTTGGGTCTGTCTCGGGTCGGGTTTAACGGGTTCGGGTCCACTTAATTTTTTTTAATTAAATGCATACGCGGATTATAACTGACCCTACCCGATTCTAATCAAATAAACACAACTTCTGAAAAAACATAACTCTCAAAAAATCTAAACACTTTTTGAGAAAACCCTAGAATGTTAAGAGTGCATATTCTGTTAAAAAAAACTGCATCTCGTTCTTCCCCAATTTTTCAATTCAAGCGACATGGCAGACGACGTGTGCTCAGAAATCTCGAGTCCAATCGCCAGTCCACGAATCTCCTTCCTTCACGATCTCAAGGAACTCGATTTCGTCCCCGTTGAATCCGAACAATCTCAATTGGATGCTCTGCTTTTGAACTCCTCAATCGATTTCGATTTCTGCATCGATTGAAGCTTCTCGCAGGAAATCTCTTCAGCCGATGAGCTTTTTGCCACCGGCACCGACATCCCCCTTCCAAAACCCCTCCATCTCACCGAAACCCTCCTCAATTCCTACCGATCTCAACACCCATTTATCTGCCTCCTATCAACGCAGTCCGCACGCTCGGCCCGCCCTAAGAGGCCCGACATCGGAGCCCGGGCCCGCTAGCTCCAATCCCGCCATTCGGAAGAGAGGACGTCGGAGATCTTGTTGTAGTAGCCGGAGTTTTGGGGAGTGCGATAGAGTATGAATTCGTTGTGCATGATTTCGGAGAAGAGGAACTCGGAGATCTGGATGTGGGCTAAGTAGATGAAGGAAGAGGGGAGGATTAGGGCGGCAGCGATTTGGGCGAAGATTTTGCGGCATGAGGAGACTATGTTGATTGTTGCGTATGAGACGGTCTCATATATAAGACGAGATACAACTAATATGAATCACACCCATCTCTCCAAAAGTGTTAAAACGTCAATGCCCAAATTATACTCCGCAAGTGTACCTCAAAGGGAAATAAGCAGTTGTCCTGCACGAAACTCTTCAAGTCCGTAAATTACGGACATCTGTCCTACACAAAACTCTCCAAGTCCAGCTCAAAATTTTCACCCATCTCATTTTTTCACTGCCATGGCTGAACAAGATCTCAGCATTGTAATCCTAGGAAATGCTATTCTTGCTCGTTTTTCACACAATCCAGGTATTTTGTTGGAGTGTGCGTCCCCGAATTCCATCTGGGTTTGGGGCTTCGGTAGCTGTTTCTACTTTGCGGTCACTACCCCGACAATTGCAGAGGTTAAGATTTCTGCAATTGCATCCTCCACTTGAGCTCCTTCATTTGGAGTAGGGAGCTCTGCTCCGATTGTATCGAATAATCCCAATTCGATTGGGACTTCATTAATGGATTTTTCATTTGGGGCTCGAGTAGAAGTCTATCGATTGAAACTCCAGAAGATCCAACTGGGGATTAACGGCAGCTCTGACTACGGATTTGCGCCTGTAGCAGCCCCAATTAGGGATGTTGAGTATTACTGACTAATACCTTTACTCGATATAACTAATACGTTGCTCTGTAGAACTAATACCTTTACTGTATGAAACAGGAATATTAAGTGTGAAAAGCGAAAAAAGAACTCAAACAGGCGATTTACGTGGTTCGATTAAGATGATCTACATCCACGGAGGATCAGGGGCGATTCCACTATCACAATCCAACACGAATCAAGGTACAATCACTCAACTCTCCAGTTTTCTCCCAAGTTCGAATGAATCCTAAAAACTAGTTGAATATGTACTAGCTCTCTGTCTTTTACAATTAATAGAACTGAAGTAATTGCTCTCTCTATCTAATTGAATAATGCCTATTGCTATTGATAACTGAATCGAGAGTCTTGTATGTATTTCCTGCTTGAGATATATGCCTCGCTGTAACAAGCTCATAACAAACCCTTTAATCCCATTGGCTTGCTATAACCAGTAGTTAGATTTTTGTTTTTTTTCCTGTTTTGATGCTTGTTGGGCTTTTTGTTAGTTGTTTAAGAGTCTTGACCACTCGGTTCCACCTCAAAGCTATACGGTATTAGTTGTGACTCTATACAGTATCAGTTTGCTGCTAGACTAGGTTGCATTTACTTCATCAAGGGATTCATTGGCTTTTGCAGCTCCGACTGGAATTCCTGAAGCTTCAGTGATGTGTGAAGAAGATATTCCTTTATCAGCTGGAATCAATGTCTCCGATGCCAATGATATTATCACTCTTAATCCATCTTTTAATCCAAGTTCTCTTGTTCACTCAGTCCCTGTAGTTTTTGTGAATCATTTGCAAGATAATAGTGTGACTGATATTTTTGATTAACGACTTGTATGATTTGAATATTAAACATAGTATTCTTGCTGCCGGAAACAATTCTTCTGGTATTATTAACACCAGGTTTGGAAAGATATGCTGCTTTGGTTATATTTTATGATATTTAGATGAATTGGTATTGTATTGATACACGATACCACGTCTGCAAAGCATTTCTTAAAGCTCCTCCTTATGGGAATCTCGGTTTATCAATTGCATGTGAGTGATGAATAATTATATAAATGAACTATTGTATATATTTCACTTGCTCCTCCTTTGTTTTTTCTTCTTCTAATTATTGGTGCAAGTATTTGCATCCAAACACAACCAGTTTCATTAATTTAACTAGCTAGAAACCATTGGAGGCCCTTCTCTATTTGTTTCCTTGTATTTGCAATAGACTTTCTACTATCTTCTTAGGTAATGGTTTGTTTTTGTTCCATTTCAATTGCGTAATACGATGTGTGTGACAATTATTGTAATAAAATCAAATCTTATGGAGAATTATTTATGGGTGTGGTGACGCAACTTTCTATTTAGGGAAAGGAGAAGCTTTTCTTGTGATGCCTAATAAGGACAAATGATAAGCTTAGAGAGGGATGAATAGATTTTGTCACTAGCTATTGTGACGATATTTTTTTGCCGGCACCAGAAATCTTTTGTGACATGCTTTTGTTGATGATGCTTGTGACGAAATTTTTTATCATCTTGTGACGAAATTTTTTATCATGATAAGTCTTTAGTGATGATTTTTTTTGCCACAAACACTACAAGAAAATAGAGGATTGTCTATGGAATTCAGAATGAAAATAGTTTCATTCTTAAATAGTAAAGATTGCTTACGATTTGCCTACAAAATTTCCTAATCATATATGCATTTTCATTCATAGGTAAATTTGCCTACGAAATGTAATTCGTAGGTAAATTTATTTGTAAGTCATTTCTAAACTACAAAAATAATTGCAAGTGGAAATGTAAGTTGCCTAGTAAATTATCTTTTGTAGTTAATTTATATACCTACGGAAATTACATACGTATAGGTTGTTTCTTCGTAGGTAATTTGTTTACCTAGGAAATTATTTTGTGTAGGTAATTTTTCATGGATTATTCTAAAAATTGGTAGGCAATACTCACTCTTTTAGGACCAAATTATTTTTGTAGAAAAATTTCATAGGCATTTGAGATTTTTCATAGGCAATTCTTTATTTTCTTGTAGTGAAAAAAAATATTTTTTTTGTAGTGAGCTTGGCTATAAAAGAATAAAACTAAAAATGTTAATAAAAAGAAACTTTTGAATGAGAATGGGCCAAAAGTGAGGGGTTTTTCAAAATTATTATTATTATATATATATATATAGATGAATAACATGTGCGTGGACTAATTGCATTGTGGAACTATTGTATACAAATTTTTTCTATAATTAATATGTAACATTATTTGAATATCATATTTTTTTCACATATATACTATTATTAAAAATCTAAAAGAATAAATAGTTCTATATATTATAGTATCAATCTAAAAAAAATATTAAGAAAATAAAATTATATTAACTTGTAAAGTTGTATAATTAATATGAACTCAAGAAGTAGTATTACTTAGACATATAAAAATGAAATTCAGAGTATATGCTCCTTTCATAGAAGCATTAGGATTTCATTCTTTATTTCTTTCGGGAAGTGGAGGGAGTAAATAAAAATTTGGACTTCAAAAATTTCAAGTTGTCGGGCTAAAGTTAGCGGGAGAAGATTTCAGTCCATGTTTTTAGCGGTTTCCTTTCTTAAGTCACGAGGTGCCCCTAAAAAATCTGTAAATTAATTCTGAAACAATTCATCTAGGGAGTTGATTCTTAGTTGATTACTCAGTTTCTTCAGGGAATTGGAGTGAGTAGATAAAAAAATGGGCTTCAAAGTTGTCGGCAACGGGCGAAAGCGGGAGAAGACTCCTTTCCATATTTTTAGGTTTCCATTCTCACGTCAATATATGCTCCTAGAAATTCTTAAGTTAATTTTGAAAACAATTCATCTTGGTAGTCTCTCTTCATGTTGCTCGTCTCTGTGTGTCTTGTTGCAGTTCTTTGTATGGGCAAAAGAAAGACCATCCTAATTCAAGATTATCGCTCTAAATGTTAGTCGTTGTTCTCTTTGTATTTAGAACTCTGTCTTTCATATATTTTCTATATCGATCATACGTCTATTGGTGATTCTGAATTATTAATATTTAATTTCTTTGTTCATTATTTACAAACTACTGTTCTAACTAGATAGATTGTGTTTGTCTATATGCTTGTGACGTGTTCGATGAAATGTCTGTGTGGCACTTTTCAAGATATAATGAAGCCTTTTTTAATATTATTGCTTACACACACGTAGAATAGCAAAATATGATCATAATATGTGATAAATCTAATTTACAAGATTTTCTTTTGGGAATCTGGTGTGCTTTTACAATTGTTCTTCAATTACATTCATAAGTTAACAAATTCTTTTGTAAAATTCAGAAAAGGAAAAGTCAGATTTCAATAATTATAAACTCAATAATACTCAGTAATATATCCTTTTGTGATCTTCAAGATCTTCTAATTTTGTGTTTTATTCTTTTGTTCTCAACTTTGCAGGCATGACTTCTAAAGCTCTAAAGCGAAAGCAAAGTGGCTTACACCTTTCAGATGAGTCAATGCAGCAAACTCCAAGTATGATTACACATTATACATTATCTTTTGGAAATCTCTTGTGCTTTTACCTTTGTTCTTCAATTACATTCATAAATTCAAATTCAGAAAAGGAAAAGTAAGATTTCAATAATTATAAACTCAGTAATACTCAGCTTTGTGTTCTTTTTTTTATTCTCAAACTTGCAGCATGGCTTCTAAAGCTCTAAAGCACAACCAAAGTGACTTACACCTTTCGGATGAGTCAATGCAGCAAACTCCAAGTATGATTACACATTATACATTATCTTATGTTCATAGTTAATTAAATATTCTTATTTTGATTATATAATCCCTCAATTGTTGTCTGAGCCAAAGAATGCATGCACTGTGACTCCCCCAAAAATATGTATTCAAACTTGATGAGTCTTGGTTGCTCTTGAGGTATGGTTCTTTGAAAATCATGATATCAGTTTACTTCCAAGAAATTGACAAGTTCCTGTAGTAGATTTTCTGTCAATTCTACAACCACCATAATCAGCATCTGAATAACCAGTTAATTCAAGGTTATCATCAGTTGGATACCACAATCCTCTATTTGTTGTGCCTTTAAGATATCTCAAAATCTTTTTGGCAGCTTCCATGTGACTAGCCTTATGATTAGCTTGGTATCTTGCACATATTCCAACAGCAAAAGTAATATCAGGCCTACTTGCTGTGAGATATAACATTGATCCAATGATCCCTCTATAATCAGTGTGACTTACTGACTTGCCTTCAGGATCAAGATCCATCTTGTAGTTAGTATTCATAGGAATTCTAACTGCATTACAATTCTGTACACCATACTTAGCAATCAGATCTCTGGTGTACTTTGCCTGATTGATGAATATTCCTTCCTTGGATTGCTTGACTTGGAGTCCTAGAAACAAAATTCATCTCCCCCATCATTGACATCTCAAACTTTCCTTTCATCAGGGCAGAGAACTTCTCACACATCTGATGATTAGGAGATCCAAATATGATGTCATCCACATAAATCTGAACTAGTAAAATGTCTTTCTCATCTTCTATCCTGAACAAGGTTCTATCAACTGTTCCTTTGGTAAAACCATGATCAGTAAGAAATTGAGAAAATGTATCATACCATGCTCTGGGTGATTGCTTTAGACCATACAAGGCTTTTCTGAGCCTGTAAATTTGGTCATTCTGACGAAATCCAGGAGGTTGTTCCACATAAACCTCTTCTTTAAGCACACCATTCAGAAATGCACTTTTCACATCCATTTGATAGACTGTGAATTTCATATGAGCAGCATATGCAAGAAATAATCTGATGACTTCTAATCTTGCAACAGGTGCAAAGGTTTCATCATAGTCCAAGCCTTCTTCTTGGGAATAACTTTGTGCAACTAGCCTTGCCTTGTTTCTTACAATGTTGTTATTTTTATCTCTCTTGTTCTTGAATACCCACTGTTGGTCCCGGTGAGAACGAGTCTTACACGTGTATGGGGGGGGAATACACGTGTTTAGTGATTTTAAAACTTTTTCTTCGAGGTCACTTTTTGTCGAAAATCCTCAAGATTAGGTTCGAGAAGCGACAGATTGCTCTCGAGTCAAAGTCTCATCGAGACAAAGATCCCGGAAATGCTTTCGATACCTCGGATAATCCCAACCGAGTCCCGAGTGTCAGAGATCCTGAGTTGCTTGGATCAGATAACTAACTTACTGAATCCTCATATGAGAGTTCAATTTGGTAATTATCTGTTCTAGCTACTCAGTCGTGCGGAATGGTTGGCCCTTAGATTATACTCGTTTTAAACTTTGCTGAAAACCTTCCCCTTATGAAATAGTGATTAGGTCATGAATTACTTATGCAACTTTCAATTGGATTGATTCCAACCTAATATCAATGAAAAGTATGCTTTCACAATCAAGTTGATGCAACAATTAAGCACGATAAGGAAAGCGATAAAAGAACACAACAGATTATAGTGGTTCGTAGACTCAAGCTCCTACATCCACTCTCCCCGACTCTTCGAGAGAAATTCACTATCAAACCGAGCTTTACGACTACCTCGTAGTTTACTTACTCAACTTCGCCCCCGAGTTTTTCGACTACTCCACGTAGTTTACTTACTCAACCCGACCTTGAGTTTTTACGACTACCACCGTAGTTTACTTACTCAATCACACACAAGCTTTCGGACTACCCCCAGAGCTTACTAACTTCTTCTCTAGAGTTTTTCGACTACTCCGCGTGGTTTACTAACTCTTTACAACTCTACTAACCAACAAACACACTCCAACTACCTTCTCAAGGGTTTGGGGTTTCTTGGTTGGTTTCAACTAGGATGAGATATCCTTTACAATAAAGCACAATGCAAAGGGTTAGGATATCTCGACTAAGCTTTTGGATAAAACTTATCACGCTAGGCTTAGTAAATTGAGCTCTCTTCAATATAAAAGCACTTGGGAAATTCAAGGTGTTTCGAGTGCTTTAACTTTCGCAAGAATAAGTTTGAGCTCTTGTTGCGTATAAATTTCCGTAACCTTACTATGTAGAGGGGTCACCAAGATTTTATAGGCATACACCAAGGTCACTCTTGAAAACTATCCGTTGGAGATAGCCGTGAGTTCCCTCTTATGGTGTGTGAGAAACGGCTATATTTAGAGTTTGAAACTCCCTAACACGTTTTAGGCAATAACCTTTCATGTAGCCGGTCTTCACTTTTTGCAGTATGGAACTTTCGTACATTTGACATCTTTTTTCGTGAGCTTGTCCTTTGTCATTGTCGGTATGGTGCAAAGGTCATCTTCCTCTTTTTTTGACTTTTGTCTTCGCCATGGGTAGACACCTTTAATCGGCTCTTTTGATCACAAACTCGAGTTTGATATAACCTTAACAATACTTGACTTAGTTCCTTTTGTCTGCATTTGAATGTCTTGGCAATATCTAACTTTTTAAGGCATCGCCTTTCTCTCAGTATTGCATCCTTCAGATAGATATATTAAGTGCCTTGGAACATTCAGTTCATATCGAGCATTCAAATATATTATCGAAGTCTTCGCAATTATCGTGTTCTTAGTTTTCTTGATCTTCGATACTCGGTCTTGATCTTGCATCTTCGAGTCTTCGAGTCTTGAGTTTTCGAGTCTTTAGATTTATATTGATTGCCTTTTTTTTGAGTCTTCATGCTCGATCTTGATCTCTCGGTTTCATCTTGAGTCTTGAGAGACTATTCTCGAAACTATATCTGGCCGACTTATACATTTTGCGAGATAACATCCTCGAATACTCTAAAAAAGCGAATCCTCGACTCAACTATCAAGATCATTCTTGAACATGTCATACTCGGGGGTTTTTGGGATCTTAATCAAAATCATATAATCTTTTATTAAATTCATCTCCCAACAATTTCCCCCTTTTTGATGATGCCAAAACCTATCTTGTTACAAGTATATAACCTATTCTCGTGTTTTTTGAGTTTTATCTATTACAAGATTGGTTATGTCCCAACAGTTTCCTGAATCAGAGAATCTCCCCAAAAAAAAAATTTGAGAGAGTCTCCCAAGCATTTCATCACCAAACAATCGAGAATCGGGCATATCAAAAGACATGTAAAAATAAGATAATGAGGTATTATCTTTTGAGCATAATGATAAGTCTTCATTGATGATAAGTGTTGCTTTACAGATTACAATGAATTTATCAAACAAAATCAAAAAGACAAACACTTGAAGAAACACAAAATCTTCTGAGTCTTCATTTTTTTTGTTCTTCAGATTTGGCTCTTCAGTCTTCTGCTCTGTTTGCTTCATTTTTTTCGATTTCATCGGTTGGGTACTTCCAGATCAAACATTCCGGTATCTCTTCTTCACTCATTTCTTTTCTTTCCCGATGATGTCCGGATCAATTTTTCCGATTAGTCCCATCCGACCCGGTAGATCTTGAAAGCAATTTCTTGCGTAATGGTCTTTTCATTTACCAAGCCATTACCAAATTTCGGAGGAGGATAGGAATATGGACCGGGGGCTACTATCTGTACTCCACCTTCATCCGCAAGATTAATCCAGCTTTGTAGATACTTTGGATAAAAGGTGAGAAGATGTTCAATGAAAGCTTCGTTTTGATCAGAGCCTTCCCTTCTCCATTCCCTGAGAACATCAAAATTGAACCAGAAGGTTCTCTTCACTTCTTCCCACATGTCGTTGAGTTTAATGGGCATCCATTTATCAACATGGGGCCACCTCAGCGCTTTCGATGTTCCCTTCCTCTTGCTCGCAAACTTTCTGAAGTCACTCCTTCGTTTCTGCTCTTCGTCTATCTCTTTTTCGATCCGCGAAGTTCCCCGAGACCAAAGCATTAGCTTTCTTAGCTTGTTCTTTTTGGAGTGTCATCAGAGCCTCTCTGGAGTTGAAGACTTTCTTCTGAGGTTGAGACTCAGATTCTTCTTCATTTTCCAGAATCAGTTTTCTCTGGGTTGGCTTAGAATCTTTCGTACGCTTGCTTACAGGTTGAACAACGCCCAAGGCTTTCCTCTTCATAGGCAGTTCAGCACCAGCCTGGCTTGTTCCAACCTTAGTTCTATCACTCAGTTTCTCTCTTGCAACCTCAAGCTTGGTTTGCTTAGAAACTCGAATGTAGACAGGCTTCTCTACTTGAGCAAATTTTAACTTCTCAGTAGCATCGACTTCTTTAAAGGCTTGAGCTAAATTGTACATTTCAGCATCTTTCTGAGCCTTCTTTTCCAAAGTACGTGCCATGAACTCCCTGAGGTCTGCACCTTCCCTTTCCCCCTTCTTGGCACCGTAGTTTGGAAGAAGTCTGGAGAGAGCTGTGTCCATATGATACTGTTCTTTGCTCACACAGCGGATCTCTCCTGCTAGCTGATCTTGCTCATCTTCCATTCTTCTAATGTGGTTCTTAGCCACAGACAGTTCTTCAGAAATGTGAGCAAACTGGCCAGAGAGTGCATCTTTAAGCATCTCTGTCATCTTGGTCATGAACACTGAGCTCATTTCCTCAACAGAGATTTGATCCGCACCTCTCGATTTCTCTGTCAGTTTCTCCTCTAGTAATCCAATCGACTCACGGTGCTTTTGTTTCATTTCATCACTTATCTCTGCATTGATTCCCTCCAAATTTTTTTTTTTTAGCTTTTCTTCCATGGAGGTCATCTGAGTGGTCGAGTGTTTTGTATTTGCACCAGTTCCGAAGAATGACTAAGTCCTTCCATTGTCCGGGCTTGATTGGCCAATGTTTCTTCCATCTTGAGCAATTTTGATTGCCATTGGCTCAATCTTTTCAAGTTTCTCCATTACAGAGTGAGATCAATCTCAGCAGCCTTCCGCACCTTCTGTGCTGTTTGATCATCCTGAGCTTCTGCTTTATCCTGAGCTCCATCCTCCAGTTGAGCCTCGATCGCTTTATCGACACATTTGAAATTAAAGATAGTACTTTTCAAGAACTCGCATCATTATCAATAGTGCCAAAAGGTACCAAGAGTGCTAGCTTCGATCGAGGTTGATCAACAACAAGTCTCTATTTACGTTTGAGAGGCGATCCTCGGCTTCTCCCTCTGTTGGTCCCCATCTCCATCTTTGGATTTGTCTCCGCTGCTCGGGGCACTCAACCTCATTGCTTTCTTCTCGGCTAAACTTCCTCTGAACCCACTCATCAAAATCGGAATTTTTCAATCGAGCTTTGTCATACGGACCACGAAAGTCGGTCGGGAAGGTCATCTCCTCATTCCACCGGTCTTCCCCCTCGAATGCGGAATATCAAGCATCTCGGGAAGAGTCGATTGAGGATATACACTTGTCGTCCTTAATCTAAAGAATATATCTTGCGATCGGGGTATGGTTGAGCTCGAGGGGGTATCGGTCAGGATGAACCGTTCCCCCTTGCTCCTCCATTCGCCTTCTTCCCCTCGCCTTTCTTCCATCTCGGGCTCTACGGTTCGATGGGAGGCCTGCTGGGATCAAGCGAGGGTCACTTTCGGGAGCTCATCGAGTACATTTTGCTCTGAGCCTCGATAGTATCTGAAGCTTGTGCATTCAGGTCCTCGGTTTATCTGAGTGGGTTACGAGACTGGTGGCATTTCCTCGATATAGTCTCGAGTTGACTTAGCCGGTTTGAGCTGCACATCTTGATTGACTCGAGTTGGCTCTTGATCGAGCTGATCTTCGAGGTAGGCATTTACGAGTCTGAGCTCCTTTAAAAATTTCTGAGAAATTTTATCTGAAGGCCGAGTGATGTCTCGGCACCTCGGAGAAGACACCTCCTCGATCGATCTGTGTCCTTGAGATAACTTTGAGCCGGCACTTGTAATGGTGAACTTTGAAGCGGTTGGCCCTCGGGTTGTCTCTCCCGAGAATCACTTTGCTACCATCGTCGGTGAGAACCACCAATCTTCTGCGCTTTGGGCGAGGTTCTTACTGCCTCAAGCGGTTTTGCTCCTTGCTCTATTTTTGCCTTCCTTGAACCTTCCACTGGTTTGTTGAATCTCTTTCTCGGCTGACCCTGGTGATTCTACCTTCTTTTCTCTTTTCCCTCGAATAGCACCTTTCTTCACAAAGAAATGGGTTTGAAGAGAATTTTGGATTTAGGGAATGGGGTTGAGTTGGCGAAGATATCCTCTTCCTCTCTGCACATCTCCAAAATATAGGCAATTTTGGTGGCATGGTGGATCTTGCCTTTCATTGTGATTTCCCCATTGACTCTTTTTATGATCTTGGCTTGCTCGACACCATCCGGACTAAGAATTTCAGCCAGGTTGAAGTCGGTGGTGGGAGATGCCTCGATCACCGCCATCGATCCCGAGCTTGGGGAACTAATCTGCTCAAAACTCCCCAAGAAGACTCATGACGCTCTTGCTCACAATATCCATCGGCCACGATATTGTGGCTTTAGGTGCTTTCTTGTTCAAAGTTGCCTCAAACTTCACAGATTCTCGGCAATCCTATCTAGGTATTCTGCTCTCTTCTTCCCGACATATACATTGCGGGGATCCTCTCCTCTATCATCCTCAAAACACATCATTCGATTTTTTCGAATAATGCACACCTCCCTCTCAAAATCGGCGTATTTTGATGAGTGATCTAGATGAGATCTGATGTCGAAGAGTGCATACAATCTTCTTCATCATCTTTTTCAAATTGCAGATGAATTCGATTACCTCCTTTGCGAACTCCTGGTCTGGTCGACTTGCGACTAGATGGGTGAGTTTGGCCAGTCGGATCATATTCAGAGCCTCCTCTTCTGGCTTTGAGTTGGTTGAGCTCTCAAGTGGGACAATGAACTCGTACCATGGCTTATTGGTTATGACCAATCTCTCGTACATGGTTGGAGCCATTTTAGAATGTGATTGAAGAATTTGAAGCTTTAGGGTTTTGCTATTTCTGGGCAAAAGGGGATTTTAGTTACAGAGTATTTGGGAACGAAGGGTTTGATAAAATTTTTGGCTTGAATGGCTTGAAGAGGTATAGATAGCTTCGAGATCGTGGGGAATCGTGTAGGTTAGGTGAAAAGTAACGGTTGAGATTAATCTCTGATTAATCGGGTATATGAACCGACGATCTCCGAAAAGTAAGCCGCCAAAATATCCTCTGTGGTCAATAATGTGGCAGAGCATTAAATGACTGTCCTTCTTCGGAATTTAAAACGATCCCGCCCAAAACATTCCTCAGGTGTTTTGTATTTATTGCACATGATTACTGAGTTTTATTTAAGCAATAAATGGCTCACATGAGTCATTACTTCTTCAGACTAATTTTCTTCTATCAGTCTTACTGAGTACTGACCTTGATAAAATGTCAATATAATCTTTGCGATCTTGAAAGGGTTCAAAGATATTCTTGAAAGTACACCTATCAAGAACTCTGAGTTTCTTGAGACTTAGTTCAGTATTTCATTTTATCCTGAAGTTTCTCGAGAGAATTCGAAAAGTTTCATGTATCCGAAAATCTTCAATTTTCGATTTACTCTATACACTGGTTCTAACATCCCTAATTCAATCGAAAGTTCACGAAATCTTGATTCAAATGAAAGGTTTAGTCAAGATATCAGCTCTTTGCCTATCAGTATGAATTTTCTCCATCCTTATGTCCTTTTTCTCGACATGATCTCTGATGAAGTGATGTCTGATATCTACATGCTTGCATCTGGTGTGCAATACCGGATTTTGTGAAATAGCAATGGCACTATTATTGTCACAAAATATTGGTACTTCATTGGCCACAACTTTATAATCCCTTAATTGTTGTCCGAGCCAAAGAATCGAAAGCACAGACTTCCTGCGACCATGTATTCACTTTCAGTAATCTTGGTTGCTCTTGAGGTCCATTTCTTTGAAAACCAAGATATCAATTTGCTTCCTAGAAATTGACAAGTTCTGTTGTGGACTTCACAATTCTGCAACCTCCATAGTCGACATCTCGAGTAACCGGTTAATTCAAGGTTATCATCACCGGATACCATAATCCTCTATTCATCGTGCCCTTAAGATATCTCAAGATCTTTTTAGCGACCTCCATGTGACTAGTCTTAGGATTAACTTGGTATCTTGCACATATCCCAACAAAGAAATGTTATATCCGCCTACTTGTCAGAGAGATAGAGCAATGATCCAATGATTCCTCTATAATCGGTATGATTTCTTGATTTGCCTTCCTAATCGGGATCCATCTTGTAGTTAGTATTCATAGGAATCCTAATCGCATTGCAATTTTGTACACCATATTTGCAATCGGATCTCGTGTACTTTGCACGGTTGATGAATATTCCTTCCTTTGATTGTTTCACTTGAAGACCTAGAAAGAAATTCATCTCTCCCATCATTGACATCTCAAACTTGCCTTTCATCAGTGTTGAAAACTTTTCACACAACTGATGGTTTGGAGATCCAAAAATGATGTCATCAACATATATCCCGAACCAAGAAGATATCTTTCCCATCCTCTATCCCGAACAGAGTTCTATCAATAGTTCCTTTGACAAAACCATGGTCGATGAAGAAACCGCGAAAAGAGTATCATACCATGCTCTGGTGCTTGCTTGAGACCATACAAGGCTTTTCCGAGCACCTAAACTTGGTCATTCTGTTTGAACCCGTGAGGTTGTTCCACATAAACCTCTTCTTTAAGTACACCGCTTCGTAAATGCACTTTTCACATCCATTTGATAGATCGTGAACTTCATGTGGGCAGCATATGCAAGAAACAATCTGATGGCTTCTAGTCTTGCAACAGGTGCAAAAGTTTCATCATAATCCAAGCCTTCTTCTTGGGAATAACCTTGTGCAACTAGCCTTGCCTTGTTTCTTACAATGTTGTTGTTTTCATCTCTTTTATTCTTGAAAACCCACTTGGTTCCAATGACATTGTGCCTTCCCGTGTCTATCTACCAACTCCCATACTTCATTCCTTGAGAATTGATTCAAATTTCATCTTGCATAGCAAAGAATCCAATCTGAATCTTGTAGAGCTTCACCAATCTCTGCGGTTCTTTCTCTCCGATAGGAAGCAAAGAATAGTGCACTTTCGCCATGGAACCTTCTTGTCTTAACACCTTCGGTTAGATCACCCACAATCGACTTGTAGGATGACTATCTAACCATTTCCTTCTTGATGTTCCCCTTCAATAGTATCCTCAACATTTGAAATGTTAGGTTCGATTATGTCGATAAACTTCGAAACAACGAAAAAGAGAGAGTGAATCATCTTCCTCGGGGAATTCTATTCGAACATTGTCGAAACATTTGTTCCCCTTTGGTTGATAGATTCAGATTTTGCCTCAGCTGTGACCACATCTTCATTGACATCACATACCTGAGTCTGAACTTGTGTCTGTTCAGATTGGTTACCTTTGGAGTGCTGGTTTTCCTGAGTCTCACCATCCTGATTTCCATTCCAACTTCTTTATCTCGAGTTCGAGTCACTCCAATCATAGATTGTGACCGACTTCCTTTTCGTGTTCGATAGATGATTTTTCTTTTGTTTTTTGAAGCTTAATCTGGTGATCCTCTTAGTCAGTTCATCTGCATCATGTTCATGTTTCTTCTGAACACAAATAGTTTCATCAAAAACAACATGAGGTGTTTCCTCCACAATAAGAGTCCTACAGTTGTAAACTCGAAGGCTTTATCGACTTGAAATATCCTAAGAATATTCCTTCATCAACTTTTACTATCAAAATTTTTCAACCGATCTTTACCATTATTGTGTATGAAACACTTGCAACCAAACACACGAAAAGAAAGAAACAAGAGGCTTCCTTTCATTCCAAAGCTCATAAGGTGTTTTGCCTTGACTCTTAGTCAAGATGGATCTATTCTCGGAGTAGCATGCAAAGGTGTTGACAACTTTCAGCCAAAAATTTTTAGGAATATCGACCTTCAATTTATCATTGTCCTTGCAGCCTTCTTTTCGAGTCCTGTTCCTTCTTTCAAAGAACACCATTTTGTTGAGGGTCCTTTGCAAATGATGTTTCATGAGAAATTCCATTTCTTTTTACAATAATCGATATAATATGATTTATAAATTCAGTTCCTTTGTCGATCGATTTTGACCACACTCGATTCTTCTCAATCTCGAGCCTTTTCAGTAGCTCTGGCAGTTTTATCTGAGTCTCTTTCTTACTAAGTAAGAATATGACCCAAGTATATCTCGAGTAGTCATCAACTACTACCAATATGTATTTCCTGCCATTTGTACTCACAGGTGTTATAGGACCAAAGAGATCCATATGAAGTAACTGAAGTATTCTTTCAGTAGAAACCTCAACTTTACTTTTAAATGATGCTTTTATCTGTTTGCCTTTCTGGCACGCATCACAAATATGTTCCTTACTGAACACTTCGTTAGGTAACCCTCTCACAAGAGCTAATCTTGCAAGCTTGTTCAGGGTTTTGAAATTTAATCAAAATCATATAATCTTTTATTAAATTCATCTCCCAACACCCACTTAGTTCCAATCACATTGTGCCTCTTAGGTCTGTCCACTAGCTCCAAAACTTCATTTCTTGTAAACTGATTTAGCTCTTCTTGCATAGCAGTAATCTAGAATGAATCCTGAAGAGCTTCTTCAATTTCTGTAGGTTCCTTCTCAGATAGGAAGCAGCAGAATAAAACACTTTCACCATGGAACTTTCTTGTTCTAACACTTTCTGATAGATCACCCACAATCTGACTTGAGGGATGACTATCTAACCACCTTCTCCTGGATGTTCCCCCTTTAGTAATATCCTCAAAATCAGAAATGTTAGGTTCAGGTAATTCATTGAACTTAGGGAACAACAGAAAAGGAGAGAGAAAATCATCTTCCTCAGGGGAATTTTCGTTTAGAACATTGTCAGAGACATTTGTTCCCCCTTGGTTGATAGATTCAGAGTTTGCCTCAGCTGTGACCACATCTTCATTGACATTACATACCTGAGTCTGAACTGGGGTTTGTTCAGATTGGTCAGCTTCAGTGTGTTGGCTTTCCTTCAGTGGAGAACTATTATCCTGAGTTTCACCAGCCTGAGTATTTTCATCCTGAGCATCTTTGTCTGAGTCTGACTCACTCCATTCATAGAACATGATGGGCTTCTTCTTTTCAGGCTCAGATGATGGTTTAGCATCCTTCTTCAGGCTAAGACTGGTGATTCTCTTTGTTAGATCTTCCGTGTCATGTTCCTTCTTCTTCTTAACACAAGTAGATTCATCAAAAACAACATGAGGTGTTTCTTCCACAATAATGGTCCTACATTTGTAAACTCTGAAGGTTTTACTGACTTTAGAATATCCTAAGAATATCCCTTCATCAACTTTGCTATCAAAGGTTTTCAACTGATCTTTACCATTATTGTGTATAAAACACTTACAACCAAACACACGAAAGAAAGAAACAAGAGGCTTCCTTTCATTCCACAACTCATAAGGTGTTTTTCCTTGATCTTTTGTCAGCATGGTTCTGTTCTGAGAGTAGCATGCAGTGTTAATAGCTTCAACCCAAAATCTCTTAGGAATGTCAGCTTCAGCAATCATTGTTCTTGCAGTTTCTTTCAGAGTCCTATTTCTTCTTTCTGCAACACCATTCTGTTGCGGGGTCCTTGCAGCTGATGTTTCATAAGCTATTCCATTTGCTGCACAATAATCAGATATAATATGGTTGATAAATTCAGTGCCTTTATCTGATCTGATTTTGACCACACTTAGATTCTTTTCAATACTGAGTCTTTTCAGTAATTCAGGCAGTTTTATCTGAGCCTCTTTCTTACTGAGTAAGAATATGACCCAAGTATATCTAGAGTAGTCATCAACTACCACAAGCGTGTATTTCCCACCATTAGTACTCACAGGTGTCACTGGACCAAAGAGATCCATATGTAACAGTTGAAGTATTCTATCAGTAGAAACTTCTACATTGCTTTTGAATGATGCTCTAATTTGTTTTCCTTTCTGACAAGCATCACATACATGATCTTTACTGAACACTTCATTTGGTAACCCCCTTACAAGTGTTAATCTTGCAAGTTTGTTCAGGGTTTTGAAGTTTAAGTGATTCAGTCTTTTGTGCCATAACCAACTGGTATCAGTAGAACCTTTTGCAACCAAGCATGTATCTTTAGGAGTTAATCTCCAATCAGGAAGATACACATTTCCTTTTCTAGTACCAGTCAGTAATATTTGTTGTGAAGCATTATCTTTCACATAACATAAGTTCTTTGAGAACTCAACACTGAATCCTTTGTCACAGAATTGACTGATAGAAAGCAAGTTATGCTTTAAACCAGAAACATATGATACACCATGAATATGAATAGAATCAATTTTAAGAGTTCCATATCCTTCAGTCTGTCCTTTGGAATTATCTCCAAAAGTAATCTGAGGGCCTTTTTGCTCAACATAGTCAATGAGTAATTGTTTATATCCTGTCATGTGTCTTGAACATCCACTGTCTAGATACCATGCAGCAGGAGCCATTTCACTTCCACTCATCAGGGCTATGTTGTCTTCATTCAGCTCAGTGCCCTTTTCATTCACCTGAAAATAGATCAAGTCTTAGGTACCCATTTTGTGTAGGGTCCTACCAGGTTAGCTGTACCTTTTGGAACCCAAATCTGCCTGACAACTCTAATTACTTTAGAGTGGCTGATTTGTCTTCCATAAACATCTACATACACATTCACCACCCTAGGTGACTTGGTAGTATCTTGTGTATGAGTGTCAGTCTTAGCATGAACATGATCCTTAGAGTTCTTCTTGGGTTCAGGCCTTTTGTTCCAATGCTTTGGCCTTGGTGCAACTGGTCTATGTCTCTGCTTACTTGGGTTCAGGAAACCTTTACCCTTAGGCAAGTGGGGTTTAGGTTGTCTGTACTGAAATTGTGGTCTTTCAGTATCCTGAGGACTTGGTCTCTTCAGTTGAGAATATCTCTGCTGAGTGTTTCTCTTCTGGAGATTCCTCTGATGGTTCAGTGCAGATTTCTTCAGGTTGGTATTCTTAGCCTGAGGCTTCGAAGTACTGGCCTGAGGATTTCCTACCGAGTGTTCAGGTTTTCTAGCCTTTACCTGAGGTTTGGGATTTCTTTCCTGAACCTTCAGGTTCTCTAAAACCATAGGTCCTTTACCCTTGTCTAAAACACGGGGTTTTTCTTCAATGAGAAGATCAGTACGAACCGCCGGTTTAACAAAGACAGTCTTAGTGCTACTAGAAGAAGCAGCATTCAAATGACCTTGTAAGGTTCCCCCTGGATTATATCTCAATCCAGCCTTTATAGTTGCAGGTCTTTGATAACTCTGAATTTCATCTATTGCTTTAGATTTAGAATTCAATAGAGCTACCTTTCTCCGCAAGCTATCCTCACTTTTCGTTAGAGTTTTATGTTTCTCACAGAGGTCATTGAATTCAGTCCTGATAAGCTGATTTTCCTCAGTGGATTTCTCTCACTCTCCTTTCAGGACATCTATCACCTTCTCTTTCTCTGAGAGGTGTACTTTCAGAACATCCAGTTCATCAGTAGCTCCCATTAATTGAGAAGTGATCTCAACAGCATTAGAGTTTTTCTACTTCAGATTCTCAGCAGTCAGTTCCTCATTCTGCTCTTGAGTTTCTATGAACAGTTCTTGTAACACAAAATAGTCCTTCATAAGATTCTCAAAAGAATCCATCAGATCAAAATTACTGGTCACAGATGAACTTGATAACTCAGGTGCTTGTGCAGGAGCAACAACAGAGATAGAAGAATTTACCTCCTCAATGGCAACGAGGCAGACATCATCACTGTCACTATCTGAGAACATTTCTTCTGAAGAACTGGATCCTTCTTCAGAGTGTTCTTCTTCTTCAGCAACCATAACCTTCTTGCTTGAGTTTTTTCTATCTCTTTTGACTTGTCTTTCCTTTCTTTCCTTGGCACTTAGCTCAGGACAATCATACTGGAAGTGACCCTTCTTTTTGCAATTATAGCATCTGTTGGTATCATCATCCTGATCACTCTCTTCCTTGGTCTTTGAGTCCTTTCTGGATAAAGACCCTTCAGCTTTGTGGTCCTTCCTCTTTTCAGTGGATTTGTCCTCAGCTTCTGAGTTGTTTATGTTCCTGTATCTGGTATTTTTGTAGTACTTTTTGTACTTTCCATATCGACTATTGAGTCTTTCAAACCTCCTTGCCAACAGTACTAGCTTATCCTCTTGCTCATCCCGATTTCTGGCAGGTAAGTTATCAGACTCTTTAGCTTTACATGATTTTTCTTTAGCTTTGAAAGCTACATTCTTGCTAGATGAGGATTCATCTTTGCTATCAGATTTCTTTGTTTTCTTATCAATCACAAATTCATAAGTTTTCAGTTCAGAGAAAACTTGTTGATATGACATAGAATCAATGTTCTTGGTGTTTTCAATCACCACAACATGTATATCCCATTTTTAGATAGTCCTCTAAGAATTTTAGTGCCACTTCTCATTTTGGGTATCTTTTCCCAAGAGCATTCAGATCATTCATGATACTAGTGAATCTGACTTCCAGTTTATCAATAGATTCACCATCTTCATTTCAAAGCTGTCAAACTTTGCAATGACAACAAATAGTTTGTTTTCTTTGATATGATCTGTGCCTTGACACATGATAGCAAGTGTATCCCATATTTCTTTAGCAGTTTCACAGTGAGAAATCATCCCCATAACACCATCATCAATAGTGCTATATAGAGTATCTTTAGCAATGTAGTCTAAGTTGACTAACTTTCTCTCCTCAGGAGTAAGTTGGTCATCAGACTTAGGAAGTTCATCTCTGGGATCATCTCTCTCAGTATCAGTAATTCTAGGATTCACAACAGTGTACTCAAATGGTCCTTGAGAGACCACTCTCCACATTCTTTCATGCTTAGAATACAGATGTGTCTGCATTCTCAATCTCCATAAATCATAGTTCTCAACAGAGAACATAGGAAGTTTCTTAGAAGACATGATGATAGAGCCTTGTAAGATATCATCAGTAAGATCTATTCAGTAGACCACCAAAGTCCTTCAGCAAACAAGACTATGGCTACCAAAGCAAGTGGTCAAAATGAACTACTACTCTGATACCACTTGTTGGTCCGGTGTAAACGAGTCTTACATGTGTATGGGGGGGAATACACGTGTTCAATGATTTTTCAATTTTTATATTTATAAGACTGAAATCAGTGGGTCAAGTTGTCCTGAGAAATAACCATGAGAAGCACAAATTGCTTTGAGTCAAAGTCTACTGAGACAGTGATACTGAGCAGCTTTCAGTAGCTTCACATTAGCCCAACTGATCTGAGGTTTCTAAAATCAGAGTCCAAATAAGCTTGGAGTAGATAACTGTCTTACTGACTACTCAGGAGAGTTAGGTCAGTTTGACAATTATCTATACTAGCTTATATAGTGTGCGGAATGTGTAGGCCTTAGGTTTATACTCGTTTTATCTTGCTGAAAATCTTTTCCTTAGTGAGTCAGTGGTTAAGGCTGTGATCAGTTCAATGCAAACTCAGTGGATTGATTCCAACTGAATATCAGTAAACTCAGTGCTTTCAGTGAAAATATGCAACAGGTAAAATGCAAAGCAGAAAGCAAAACAACACAACAAATTATAGTGGTTCAGAGGCAAAGCTCCTACGTCCACTCTCTCTGATCCTCAGAGAAATTCCTTAACTCACTACAACTACTTCCTCAAGCTTTCATATTGAACTCAGTAGCTTACTAACTTTCTTATAAGAGTTTTCAGTTGAACTACTACAGCTTACTAACTCAAACACACACACAAGCTTTCAGACTGTCTCAAACAACTTACTAACTTCTTCTCTAGAGTTTTCAGGCTGAACTCAACTGCAGCTTGCTAACTCTTTACAACTCTCACTCTCCAACAATCACACACTCAAACTACCTAATAATAGGGTTTGGGTTTGGTTGGTTTCCAACTAAGGTGAGATATCCTTTTACGATAAAAATAGATTCAAAGGCTAGGATATATTTTACTATGCTTTGAATACTTAACAATTCTAGACTTAGTAAAATGAGCACTCTTCAATGTGAAACACTTGGGAAATCTTTTGGTTTTCGAGTGCTTCTAGTGCAAGAATACGAATGAGCTCCGGAGTTGCTTGATTTCTCATAACCTTGCAATGGTGAAGGTCACTGGTATTTATAGACAACTCTCTTAAGGATCACTCTTGAAAAACTATCTGTTGGAAGAGATAACATCAAGGGTTTCCTTATTTGGTTAGTGATTAAAGCATCAAAGTTCCACCCTGGATTAAAGCATTTTTTTGGAGACTTTGCCGGGGTTTTATGGCGGTGAAGGACAAGTTAAATAGGTGGTACCCGGGGACGGGATCTTTGTGTCTAATTTGCAAGGATGTGGGTATGACGGAGATAATTTGGCACCTATTTATTGATTGTCCGTTTGCAAGAGCCTGTTGGGTCAAGGCGGGGCTATGGCAGGCCATCGACGGGTTATGTTTATTGGTTGATGGAGCTTTAGAGTTTTTTAGGCATGATGTTGATCAATTTTTGACATTGAAGTGTGAGAAGATTATGACCACTATTTGGGCTATATGGAGATGTCAGAATTCGATCGTTTGGAACGATAAAGCAATGTCTGCTACGGAAGTTACGTATCTGGTTGCGTGGCCGTTAATGGAATGGAAGAAGGTAAGATTACCCATGTTGAACATGTTGGGATAACATATGCCAGGATCTATTGGGATGACCTCATAAACACAAATTTAAATTAACAATTATTACTAGCATGAATTTACCTAAGTGAATTCAAATAATAATCAATCCAACAACAACATGCAAATAATATTTCACGTAAAAGATCCTAGCATGTGGAATTTCTAGGAGTTTACGTAAACGTACCCATTGGAGAGACGATCTGAGATAAACAAGATCAAGTATCTGGATACCCACCAAAATCCCTTCTCAAGTATTCCCAAGTCCTCGTCCAATAACCCCGGTGGAAGGTTCTCCAATGAACGATTTATAAAACAAAGGAAAATAAAAAATTGTTGCACCACCTTTGTGGATTTCTAATTTTTCCAACTCATGGAACACTAGGGGATGAAAAAATTCATCCCCTTATTTATATAGAGGGGGTAAACAAAATTTTGGACTCAAAACAGAGTTAGGAAAGATCTTTTCTTGATCTCCAAGAAATCTTCAATATATCTGTTGGTCCCGGTGAAAAACCAATGTAATGCGGAAAAGATCATGTAATGCATATAAAACAGGGGTGAGGAAATGGTGATTCCAATTGTTTTCTTTTTAAACCATGTGTTGTGCTTATAATCAAATTCATATGGCAAGTAAGAACATAAAACAGTAAAGAACACACGATTTATAGTGGTTCGGACAACTCGTCCTACATCCACTCTTCCCTATCATAGGTCACCGACTTAACCAACAGATGTTTACCGAGTTCTCACTCAAACGGGACTTATCTCCCTCACGGGATCGCCTACCCTCCCTTTCGGGATTGCTTAGATGTTTACCGAGTTCTCACTCAAACTGGACTTATCTCCCTCACGGGATCGCCTATAGATGTTTAACGAGTTCTCACTCACCTACAAAACTTAACCTATCAAACTGATTTGGGTAAGGTTTGTTTGGTTTCCAACTAGGTTGAGATTTTTCCTTACATTTGTTTAGCCTCAATACTAAGGATGGAAAAATCTCTCTAAGCTTAGGATATTACATTTGTGCTTAGATCTAGGGTAGAACACTTTTGAATATATGCGTGTATTTCTTGCTCAGTGTTCTATGGTAGAAATGCTAGATGATTTGGCTCTGTAGCTTGATGGATCACACATTTTTCCACTTCCACATTCTCCACACGAATAATGAAGGAAGAACTTGTATTTATAGTGTGAATTTGAATGTTACCGTTGGATGGAGTCACATTTAAATCCATACTATTCTGTAAGTTATGCAGCTTTTTCAGGCTGGTTGTCTTCCTCTCATTGGTCCACATCAGCTGAATCTAACGGCTATATTCTTCAGGATCTTCTGAGTCTTCAAGTTTCTTTGAGTCTTCAGGTTTCTTCTGAGTCTTCAGGATTCTTCTGAGTCTCAGGATTCTTGATTCATGACTTCTCTTGTGGACCTTGTCTGTCGGGCATCTTGAGTTTAGCTCTTGACTTGGACATCCCCGACCCTCGGTCACTTTTTACTCAATTGACCCTCATGTCCTTGACTCGAAGCTATCCGATTTCTTCTTGCGATCGATCGGCTCATTGATCGGATCGGCCATCTTCAGTCAACATATCGGGATAGCATCGGTCGATTACATCGAAGTTAGCATATCGAGGTTATCTTATCGATCTCGATCCGCGTCTGATCTTGATCGGTCTCATCTGCTCCTCTTCGTCTCCGCAACCTTCTCTTACGATATTCTGGTCGATTACTTTACGACGGCTTTTACGCTTCTTCCGATCACCCAGATCGGCTTATGCATTCTTCCCGATCATCCGACAGTTCTATTACAGTCATCGATCTTACGATCGGTGGCTTAGTTTTTTTTCTCTTGATTTTGCCTGACTCATCGATTAACTCGAACTCATCTTACTCATCTGATCTTTATCAGTCTTGTCTGCAGCCTCGTCTGATCTCGATCATCTTTGTATGATTTCATGAGTTCCCCCCTTAACTTGTTCTCTCGTTCCCCCTCAACTTGTTATCTCTAGATTATCTTCAAAAACACAAATTGATAATGTTTTGGTAATTCATCAAAACTAAAATATCCCAACAATTTCCCCCTTTTTGATAATGACGCCAAAACATTAAAATATATTCATTTATACAGAAACGGGGTTTTCAAATAGATCAGTTCAGATGGTCACATTGAAAACAGTGAACTTTTGAACTCCCGCTCTGATACCAATTGTTGGTCCCGATGAAAAACCAATGTAATGCGGAAAAGATCATGTAATGCATATAAAACAGGGGTGAGGAAATGGTGATTCCAATTGTTTTCTTTTTAAACCATGTGTTGTGCTTATAATCAAATGCATATGGCAAGTAAGAACATAAAGCAGTAAAAAACACACGATTTATAGTGGTTCGGACAACTCGTCCTACATCCACTCTTCCCTATCATGGGACACCAACTTAACCAATAGATGTTTACCGAGTTCTCACTCAAACGGGACTTATCTCCCTCACGGGATCGCCTACCCTCCCTTTCGGGATTGCTTAGATGTTTACCGAGTTCTCACTCAAATGGGACTTATCTCCCTCACGGGATCGCCTATAGATGTTTAACGAGTTGTCACTCACCTACAAACTTAACCTATCAAACTGATTTGGGTAAGGTTTGTTTGGTTTCCAACTAGGTTGAGATTTTCCCTTACATTTGTTTAGCCTCGATGCTAAGGATGGGAAAATCTCTCTAAGCTTAGGATATTACATTTGTGCTTAGATCTAGGGTAGAACACTTTTGAATCGTGTATTTCTTGCTCAGTGTTCTATGGTGGAAATGCTAGATGATTTGGCTCTATAGCTTGATGGATCACACATTTTTCCACTTCCACATTCTCCACACGAATAATAAAGGAAGAACTTGTATTTATAGTGTGAATTTGAATGTTACCCCGGCAAAGTCTCCAGAAAAAATGCATATATTTTAATGTTTTGGCGTCATTATCAAAAAGGGGGAAATTGTTGGGATATTTTAGTTTTGATGAATTACCAAAACATTATCAACTTGTGTTTTTGAAGCTAATCTACAGATAACAAGTTGAGGGGGAACGAGAGAACAAGTTAAGGGGGAACTCACGAAATCAGATGAAGATGATCGAGATCAGACGAGGCTGCAGACGAGACTGATCAAGATCAGATGAGTAAGATGAGTTCCGGAGTTAACTGATGAGTTGTGCAAAATCAGAAGAGAAGAAAAGCTAAGCCACCGATCGTAAGATCGATGACTGTAATGAACTGATCGATGATCGATGAATGAGACGAAATGATCCGTGATCGAAGAGCGCATAAGTCGATCGTAAAGAAACCGACGTAATATCGAAGAGAAGGCTGCAAATCAGAAGAGGAGCAGATGAGACTGATCAAGATCAGACGTGATCGAGATCAGATAAGATAACCTGATATGCTAACCTGATGTAATCGACCGATGTTATCCTGATATGTTGACCTGAAGATATGCCGATCCGACGATCAAGAGAGCCGATCCGATCAGGCAAGAAGAAATCAGATATGTTGGGAGATGAATTTAATAAAAGATATATGATTTTGATTAGATCCCAAAAACCCCTGAGTATGACATGTTCGTAATGATCTTGATAGTTGAGTCGATTCAGCTTTTAGAGTATTCTGTGATGTTATCTGCAAAATGTATAGTCACTGATATAGTTCAGATAGGTTCAAGACTCAAGAACTCAAGATGTTTCGAAGAAACCAAGTTTCAAAGATGAAATCAAGGTTCTCAAGACTCAAGCAGAAACCGAGATATCAAGACTCAAAGATGATACCGAGGAATCAAGACTCAAAGATGAAGATTCAAAGATCGTACCAAGAGACTCGTAAGACTATGAAGACTCAGAAGACCACAAGACTCGAAGACTCAAGACGCAAGATCAAGATCAAGATCAAGAATCTCAAGGCACAAGATTCTCAAGACTCGATAAGGTACTTGAATGCTCAAGATGAACTGAATGTTCCGAGGCAATCGAATATATCTATCTCAAGGATGCAATCTTTGAGAAGATCGTGATTCCTTAGAAAATAGATATTTGCCAAGACATTCAAATGCGTAAGAACTAAGTCGTATGTTGTTAAGGTTATATCAAACTCAGAGTTTGTAACCAAAAAGAGCCGTTGAAGGTGTCTACCTTTAACTGGAGACAAAAGTCAAAAAGAGGAAGACGACATCATATACATACCGACAATCGACAGCAGCGGTGACATGTCGCTAAAAAAGATGTCAGATGTACAAAAGTTCCAGACTGCAAAAAGTGAAGACCGACTACATGAAAGGTTATTACCTAAAACGTGTTAGGGAGTTTCAAACCCTAAATATAGCCGTTTCTCACACACCATAAGAGGAAACTCACGGGCTATCTCTCCAACGGATAGTTTTCAAAAGTGACCTTGGTGTATGCCTATAAATACCTTGGTGACCCTCTACATTGTAAGGTTACGGAAATTTATCACGCAACTCAAGAGCTCAAACTTATTCTTGCAAAAGTTAAAGCACTCGAAAAACTTAGAATTTCCCAAGTGCTTCTATATTGAAGAGAGCTCACTAAACTAAGCCTAGCTTGATAAGATTTATCCAAAGCTTAGTCGAGATATCCTAACCCTTTGCATTGTGCTTCATTGTAAAGGATATCTCATCCTAGTTGGAAACCAACCGAGAAACCCCAAACCCTTGAGAAGGTAGTTGGAGTGTGTTTGTTGGTGAGAAGAGTTGTAAAGAGTTAGTAAACTATGCGGAGTAGTCAGAAAACTCTAGAGGAGAAGTTAGTAAGCTACTGGGGGTAATCAAAAGCTTGTTTGTGTTTGAGTAAGTAAACTACGAGAGGTAGTCGAAAAGCTCAAGGTCGGGTTGAGTAAGTAAACTTCATTGGAGTTGTCGAAAAACTTCGGGGGCGAGTTGAGTAAGTAAACTACGCGAGGTAGTCAGAAAGCTCAGAAGTGTTTAGTGAATTTCTCTGAGGATCAGAGAGAGTGGACATAGGAGCTTGAGTCTCTGAACCACTATAATTGATGTGTTCTTTATTGCTTTCCTTATCCGTATTTAATCGTTGCATTGACTTGATTTTGAAAGCATACTTTTCACTGATATTCAGTTGGAATCAATCCACTGAAGTTGCATGTAAATTGAATCACAGCCTAACCACTATTTCATAAAGGGATGGTTTTCAAAGAAAGCTTAAAACGAGTATAAACTAAGGGCCAACCATTCCAGACGATCGAGTAGCTAGAACAGATAGTTACCAAACCGAACTCTCTTACGAGGATTCATAAGTTAGTTATCTGATCCAAGTAACTCGAGATCTCGACACTCGAGGACTTCGGTTGGGATTATCTCGAGGTATCTGAAAGCAGCTCGGGATCACTGTCTCGATGAGACTTTGACTCAGAGCGATCTATGCTTCGAGAACCTAATCTTGAGGATTATCGACCCAAGTGACCTCGATGAAAAAAAAAGTTTAAAAACACCGAACACATGTATTCCCCCCATACACGTGTAAGACTTCGTTTGCACCGGACCAACAAGTGGTATCGGAGCGATGGTTCAAGTTGACCACTCTTTGTGTTGACCAAAGTTTTATTTTCAAAAATACTTGTGGTCTATCTGAATGATCTTATTTGGTTGAATTTTTTTTTCTTTTCAAAAGATCGATAAAAAATGTCTTCCAAAAACTTCCCATGTTCTCGGTGGAGAACTATGATCTATGGAGATCGAGAATCGCAGGCTCATCGTATTCCAAACATGAGCGTATGTGGAGAGTGGTCTCTCAAGGACCATTCCAATTTCTTGTGGTGAATCCCGGAGGAACGAAGATGAGAGAATTGATCCTAGGCGAAATTTCCTAAGTCGATGACCAACCCGACTCTGAGGAGAGAAAAATAGTCAATCTAGACTACATTGCAAAAGACACGCTTATACAAAGACAATTGATGACGGTTGTGATGGGAATGATCTCTCACCCGAATCTTTCTAAAGAGATTTGGGATACACTAGTTTGTTATGTGCAAAGGCACAAATCATATAAAAGAAAACAAACTTTCAAAGGCAATTGGAAAGTTTGATAGTTTTGAAATGGATGATGGTGAATCAATAGACAAATTGGAAGTCGATTCACTAAAGATCATGAATGATCTAAATGCACTTGGAAAGAAATATCCACAAAGAGAAGTTGCATTGAAAATTCTTAGAGGTCTTTCTAAGAAATGGGATATTCATGCAAAGGTGATTGAAAACACCAAGAACATTAATTCAATGCCATACCAACAAGTCTTCTCTCGAAATTTGAAGGCCTATGAATTTATAATTGATAAGAAATCCAAAAAGGTCGATGAAGAAAGATGATTCATCATCTAGTAAGAATGTGGCTTTAAAAGCCAAAGATAAAACACTCAGAAAACTAGAGAGTCGAGAACCCCCATGCCAAAAATCGATGAGCTTGAGGAAAAGCTAGCACTAATGGCAAGGAGGTTTGACAGACTTAATAATAGATTTGGAAAATACAAAAGCTATTACAGAACCACAGTACCGGAAGAAACCCGAGGACGGATCAACCGAGAAGAAGGACACGAAAGTCAAGGATCTTCATCCGTAAAAGAAGGACTCCAAGTCCAAGGAAGAAAGTGATCGGGATGATGATACCAACAGATGCTATAATTGCGGAAGAAAGGTCACTTCGGTATGATTGTCCGATTTGAGTGCTAAGGAGAGAAGAGAAAGACAAGCTAAAAAGAGACAAGAAGTTCTCTAGCAAAAAGGCCATGGTTGCGAAAGAAGAACATTCGAGGGGGGATCTAGCTCTTCGGATGAGATATTCTCAAACAAAGGAAAGTGATGACATTTGTCGATGGCCATTGAGGAGGTAAACTCTTCTTTCTCTGTTGTTGCTCCTACACTAGCACAAGAGTTTTCAAGTTCCACCGAAAAAAATCATTTTGACCGATGGATTCTTTTGAGAATCGATGAAGGACTATCTTTGTTTTTGCAAGGATCGCTAAATAGAACTCAAGAGCGAATAAGGAACCGAAAAATTTAAAAATCTAAAATGGAAAGACTCTAGCAATACTGAAATCCCTTCTCAATTAATGGGAGCTCTTGATGAACTGGATGTTACGAAAGTACAACTCTCGAGAGAAAGAGAAGTTGATAATGTCCCTAATCGAAAAGCTAGAGAAATCCATTTGAAGAGATTCACTAATCAAGACTAAGTTCAATGACCTCTCCGAGAAGCATGAAACTCTACAAAATCGTGAGGATAGTGCCGCGTAAAGAAGTTAACTCTATTGAATCTTCGCATCTAATGTAATAGATGAAATTGAGTTACCAGAGATCTGTGACTATAAAAACTGGATTGGGATACATTCGGGGGAACCTCACAAGGTCATCTAAATGTTTGCATCAAGTAGCAAGAAGACAATCTTTGTAAAACCAATTGGCACCTACACTTCAAACCAAGTAATGCCCAAGGTTGTAGACAAGGGAAAAGGACCTATGGTCTCGAAGAAAAACCCGAATGATCGGGTTAGAAAGCCCAAACCTCGGTGAAGGCTAGAAAAACCCGAAAGCGATCGATTGGAAAGTTTCAGCAAGTACTTCAAAGCCTCGGGCTAAGAATGCAAACTGAAAGGCTCCACATCGAACCATCGAGGGAATCCTCGGATGAGAAACACTCAAAGAGACATTCTCAATGAAGAGACCAAGTCCTCGAGATGTCGAAAGACCAGATTTCATGAGACAGTAACTGAACCCCACTTGCCTTAAGGGTAAAGGTTACTGAACCCGAAGTCAACAAAGATTTAGACCGCCGCACAAAAGCCTAAGCATCTGCGAATGAAGGCCCGAACCAAAGAAGAATTCAAAGGCACATGTTCATGCTAAAGCGAGCACACATACACGTAAAACCGCTAAGGCACCCGTGAGTAGTAGATGTGTATGTTGATGTTTATGGAAGACAAATTAGCCACTCTAAAGTGATTAGAGTTGTCGAGCGGGTTTGGATTCCGAAAGGTACATCTAACCTTGTAGGACCCTACACAAATTGGGTACCTAAGAATTGATCTGTTTTTTCGGGAGGAAAAAAGGGGCCTTGGAATCGACTAAAGATCACATGGCATGATGAGCAGAGATGAAAAAAGCTCCGATATATGGTATCTTGACAAAGGATGTTCAAGACATATGACGAGATACAAGAAGATACTCGATGACTATGTTGAACAAAAGAGGCCCACAGATCACTTTTGGAGATAACTCCAAGGACAAAAACCAAGGATATGGAACTTTGGAAATCGACTCGATTCATATCCATGGTGTTTTCATATGTGTGCGGATTGAAGCATAACTTGCTTTCAATTAGCCAATTCTGTGATAAGGGTTTCAATGTTGAGTTCTCTAAGAACTTATGTTTTGTGAAAGATGATACATCACAGAAAGTATTACTGTCTGGTACAAGAAAAGAGAATGTGTATTTTGCTAATTGGAGTTCAACTCCTAAAGATACATGTTTAGTTGCTAAAAGTTCCACGAGATACCAAATTTATGGCATAAAAGAATAAATCACCTAAATTTCAAAACCCTGAACAAGCTTGCAAGATTATCTCTTGTGAGAGGGTTGCCTAATGAAGTGTTCAGTAAGGAACATATTTGTGATGCGTGCCAGAAAGGAAAACAAGTTAAAGCATCATTTAAAAAGCAAAGTTGAGGTTTCTCTTGAAAGAACACTTGATTCTTGATATGGATCTTTTTGGTCCTATAACACCGTAAGCACTAATGGCGGAAAATACACATTGGTAGTAGTTGATGACTACTCAAGATATATACTTGGGTCATATTCTTACTCGAGAAAGAAAGAGACTCAGATAAAGTTGTCGAGTTACTGGAAAAGGTTCAGTATTGAGAAAAATCTAGAGTGTGGTCAAAATCGATCGACAAAGGAACTGAGTTTATAAATCATATCATATCGATTATTGTGCGAGAGAATGAAATTTCACATGAAACATCACCGCAAGGACCCTCAACAAAATGGTGTTCTTTGAAAGAAGGAACAGGACTCGAAAAAAAGTTCGCAAGGACAATGATAGTTGAAGGTTTATATTTCTAAAAGATTTTGGGTTTGAAGCCAACAACACCGATGCTACTCTCGGAAACGGATCCATCTTGACCAAGAGTCAAGGACAAACACCCTATAAGCTTTGGAATGAAAGGAAGCCTCTTGTTTCTTTCTTTTCGTGTGTTTGGTTGCAAGTGTTTCATACACAATAATGGTAAAGATCGATTGAAAATATTTGATAGTAAAGGTCGATGAAGGAATATTCTTAAGATATTCTCGAAGTCAAGAAAGTTTTCGAGTTTACAACCGTAGGACTCTTATTGTGGAGGAAACACCTCATGTTGTTTTTGATGAATCTGCTTTGTGTTCGGAAGAAACAGAACATGATCTTGATGAACCCGACTAAAAGGATCACCAGATTAAGCCCGAAAATGAAAGATAAATCATCCATCGAACTCGAAAAGAAGAAGTCACTATCTATGATTGGAGTGACTCGGACTCGAATAAAGAAGTTCGGGATGGAACTCGAGATGGTGAGACTCAGAAAAACCAACACTCCAAAGGTGACCAATCCGAACAGACACCCGCCTCGCACTCGGTATGTGATGCCAATGAAGATGTGGTCACAAATTTGGGCAAATTCTGAATCTGTCAACCAAAGGGGAACAAATGTCTCGACAATGTTCTGAATAGAATTTCCCCTGAGGAAGATGATTCCCTTTCTCCTTTTTTGTTGTTCCCTGAGTTTACTGATTTAACTGAACCTAACATTTCAAATGTTGAGGATACTATTGAAGGGGGAACATCAAGAAGGAAATGGTTAGATAGTCATCCTACAAGTCAGATTGTGGGTGATCTAACTGAAGGTGTTAAAACAAGAAGGTTCCATGGTGAAAGTGCACTATTCTGCCGCTTCCTATCGGAGAAAGAACCTCACCGAGATTGGTGAAGCTCTACAAGATTCTCATTGGATTCTTTGCTATGCAAGATGAAATTTGAATCAATTCTCAAGGAATGAAGTATGGGAGCTAGTAGATAGACCAGAAAGGCACAATGTCATTGGAACCAAGTGGGTTTTCAAGAATAAAAGAGATGAAAACAACAACATTGTAAGAAACAAGGCAAGGCTAGTTGCACAAGGTTATTCCCAAGAAGAAGGCTTGGATTATGATGAAACCTTTGCACATGTTACAAGACTAGAAGCCATCAGATTGTTTCTTGCATATGCTGCCCACATGAAGTTCACAGTCTATCAAATGGATGTGAAAGGTGCATTTCTGAACGGTGTGCTTAAAGAAGAGGTTTATGTGGAACAACCTCCTAGTTTCAAACAGAATGACCAAGTTTACATGCTCAGAAAAGCTTTGTATGGTCTCAAACAAGCACCCAGAGCATGGTATGATACTCTTTCTCAGTTTCTTACTGACCATGGTTTTGTCAAAGGAATTGTTGATAGGACTCTGTTCAGGATAGAGGATGGGGAAGATATCTTACTAGTTCAGATATATGTTGATGACATCATTTTTGGATCTCCAAACCATCAGCTGTGTGAAAAGTTTTCAACACTGATGAAAGGCAAGTTTGAGATGTCAATGATGGGAGAGATGAATTTCTTTCTAGTTCTTCAAGTGAAACAATCAAAGGAAGGAATATTCATCAACCAGGCAAAGTACATCAGAGATCTAATTGCCAAATATGGTGTACAGAATTGCAATGCAGTTAGGATTCCCATCAATACTAACTACAAGATGGATCCTGATTCTGAAGGTAAATTAGTAAGCCATACTGATTATAGAGGAATCATTGGATCATTGCTCTATCTTACAGCAAGTAAGCCGGATATAATATTTGCTGTTGGGATATGTGCAAGATACCAAGCTAATCCTAAGGCTAGTCACATGGAGGTTGCCAAAAAGATACTGAAGTATCTTAAAGGCACAGTGAATAGAGGATTATGGTATCCAGCTGATGATAATCTTGAATTAACTGGTTACTCGGATCTTGATTATGGAGGTTCTTGAAATTGACAGAAGTCCACTTGAGAACTTGTCAATTTCTAGGAAATGTAAGTGATATCTTGGTTTTGAAGAAAGCAGGACCTCGATAGAAACAAGTACTCTTCGAAGTCAATACATGGTCGCAGGAAGTCATTGTGCTTTCGATTTCTTTGCTCGCACAACAATTAAGGGATTATAAAGTTGTAGCCAATGAAGTACCAATATTTTGTGACAATAATAGTGCCATTGCTATTTCACAAAATCCGTATTACACACCGATGCAAGCATGTGGATATCGGACATCACTTCATCGAGATCATGTCGGAGAAGAAGGACATAAGGATGGAGAAAATTCATCTTGATAAGCGGAGAGCTGATATCTTGACTAAACCTTTGGGTGAATCAAGATTTCGTGAACTTTCGATTGAGTTAGGGATGTTAGAACCAGTGTATATAGAGTAAAATCAAAAAAAATTGAAGATTTTCGGATGCATGAAGTTTTCTCGAAATTCTCTTGAGAAGCTCGGGATAAAATGAAAATATCTTGAATCGAGTCTCGAGAAACTCGATTTCTTGAAGGTAAGTACTCAAAGAGATAACGAACCCATTCAAGATTTCGATATTATCTTGACATTTTATCAAGGTCAGTACTCAGTAAGACTGATAGAGGGAAATTAGTCTGAAGAAGTAATGACTCATGCGACTCATTTATTGCTTAAATGAAGCTCAGTAATCATTCTCAATAAATACAAAACACCTGAGGAATGTTTTTGGGCGGGATCGTTTTAAATTCCGAAGAAAGTCAACAGTCATTTAATGCTCTGTTACATTAATGACCAATGAGGATGTTTTGGCGGCTTACTTTTCGAGATCGTTTGGGATTCAGATACCGATTAATCGGAGATTAATCTCAACCGTTGTTTTTCACCTAGCCAACGCGATTCCCCACGATTTCAAAGCTATATATACCCCAATAAGCCATTCAAGCCAAAATTTTATCAAACCCTTCAATCCCAAATCCTCTGCAAATAAAAAATTCCCTTTGCCCAGAAAATCCCAAACCCTAAATCTTCATTTCTCCAATCAATCTCTAAAATGGCCCCAACCTTGTTCGAGAAATTAGCCAAAACCAACAAGCCTTGGTACGAGTTCGTTGTCTCACTCGAAAGCACAACCAACTCTAAGCCGTAAGAGAGGAGGCTCTGCGATATGATTCGATCAAGAAACTCACCCATCTAGTCGCAAGCCGACCCGGACCGGAGTTTCTGAAAAGAGGTAATCGAATTCATCTATAACTTGAAGATAGATGAAGAGGATCATATGCATTATAAGATTACTGTATCACATTTAGAGCAGTCATCCAAATACATCGATTTTGAGAGAGGATTTGTATATAGTTCGAAAAATTTGAATGATGTTTTTGAGCTCGTGATAGAGGAGAGGATCCTGCGATGTATATGTCGGGTAGAGAGCAGGAGTACTTAGATAGGATTGCTGAGAATCCTGTTAAATTTGAGGCGACACTGCATAAAAGGCACTTAAAGCCACAATATCGTGTGTTGATGGATATTGTGAGCAAGAGCATCATAAGTCTTCTTGAGGGAGTTTTGAGCGGATCGATGACTTCGGCTCAGTTGATGGCGGCGATAGAGGCCTCACCCACCACCGACTTCAACTGGCTGAAATTTTTGATTCAGACGGTGAGTGAGCAGACCAAAGTGTTGAAGAAGGTTGACGGGGAGATCTCAATAAAAGGCAAGACCCACCATGCCACCAAAATTGCTTATATTTTGGAGATGTGCAGAGAGGAGGAGGATATCTTCACCAATTCGACCTCATTCCCTAAGTCCAAAATTCTCTTTAAGCCCATTCGCAAAAGAAGCGAGCCATCGGGGGAAAGAAAGAAAAAGAAGATAGAATCACCATTCTTGGTGAAAAGAGACTCAACAAACCAGGGGGAAGGTTTTGTTGGAAGAAAAGATGGAGCAGGGTGCAAAAATAATGAAGCAGAAGAACCTTGCCCCAAAGCGTAGAAGATTGGTGGTTCTCACTTATGAAGATGGCAGTGATTCTGAGGAGATTCAACCTGAGGGCCAAACCGCCCAGAGTTCGCCATTGCAAGTTTTTTGGCTCGGAGTTATCTCAAAGGCACAAGAACGGATCGAGGAGCGGGTCTTCTCGGAGGTGCTTGAGACATCTCTAAGTTCGCACAAAATTTCTCGTGAAATTTTCAAAGAACTCAGCCTCGAGATTCCTCTTGAAAAAGTGCCTGGCTCGAGACAAACAGAAGAGCCAACTTAGAACCAATCTGGAAGTGTCACCGGGCCCCGTAGAACCCACTCGGATGCAAACCGAGGACTGTTGCACAACCTTCAGAGGTCTCTTGAGACTCGGGAGCGAGAATATTCTTGATGAGCTCTGAGTGATCTACTTCTTGATCCTCGCCAGGTTTCAATCGAACCAGAGAGCCCGAGATGGAAGAAGGGCGAGGCTGAAGAAGGCGAGTGGAGGAGCAAGGGGGAACGGTTCATTCTTGACCGCTACCCTGAGCTCAGCTCATACCCTGATCTGCAAGATGTTTTCTTCAGATTAAGGACAACTGTGTTCATCCTCAATCAGACTCTTCCCGAGATGCTTGATATTGCTGCATTCAGAGGGGAAGACTGGTGGAATGAGGAGATAACCTTTCTGACCGACTTCTCAGGGTTCAGAAGGACAAAGCTCAGGATGAAAAACTCCGATTTTGATGAGTTGGTTCAGAGGAAGTTAGCTGAGAGAAAAGCTATCAAGTTGGTGCCTCGGCGTGGAGACAAATCTCAAGATGGAGATGGGGACCAACAGGGAGATGCTGAGTATCAGTCTCAGATGGAGAAGGAAACTTCTGTTGCTGATCAACCTGAAATTGGTCAACCTCATACTGAAGCTAGCACTCTTCAAGTACCTTTTGTCACTAAAGTTACTAAAAGTCCTATCTTTAATTCCGAAGTGTCTGATAAACAGACTGAGGCTCAGTTGGAGACTGGAGCTCAGGATGAAGCTGAAGCTCAGGATGATCAAACAGCACAGAATGTGCAGAAGGTTCATGAGATTGATCTCACTCCCTTTATTGAGAAACTTGAGAAGGTTGAGCCAATGATGATCAAGATTGCTCAGATGGAAGAAACATTGGCCAATCAAGCTCAGAAGATGGAAGGTCTTAGTCACTCTTCAGAGCTGGTGCTAATCCAAAACACTCTGACCTCACATATGACCTCCATGGAAGATAAAATTTGAATGAAAAGTTTGGAGGGAGTCAAGGCCGAGCTTCGATCTTTGAAATGAAACAGAAGCACCATGAGTCAACTGCATTTCTAGAGGTGAAATTGGCAGAGAGGAATGAAGTGATGATAAAATCTGATGTTGAGGAAATGAGCTCAATGCTCATGACCAAGATGACAGAGATGTTCAAGGAAGCACTCTCGCCGGTTTTTGCCATTTATCGAAAGAATTTTCGTGGCCAAGAACCATCTAAGGAGGCCGGAAGACGAACAAGATCGAGATAGCGAGAGAGGTTCATTTGGTGAGCAAAGAGCAATATCACATGGACACAAAGACTTTCTAGACTTCTTCCAAATTACGGTGCAAGAAGGGGGGAAAAGGAAGGTGAATACCTCGAAAAGTTCATGGCACGTGACTTTGGAGAAGAAGACTCGAAAAGATGTTTGAAATGTATAACCTAGCCAAAGCCTTAAGAGAAGTCGGGTTACCGAGAAGTTGAAGTTCGCTTCGGTGGAGAAGCTTATCTACACTCAAGTTTCGAGCAAACCATGCTTGATGTTGCAAGAGAGAAACCGAAAATCTTAGAGCAAAGGTTGGAACAAGCCAAGTCAAGTGTTGTTTTGCCTATAAAGAGGAAAGTCTTGGGCGTTGTTCAACCTGAAAGCAAGCGTGCAAAGGCTTCTAAGCCAATCCAGAGAAAGTTGATTCTGGATGATGAAGAAACGGAAGAATCTGAGTCTCAACCTCGGAAGAAAGTCTTCAACACGAGATGCTCAAAGACACTCCAAATAGAATAAGCTAAGAAAGTCGCCGCCGATCTCGGAGCGCGTCTGTGGATCGAAAGAAGATAGACGAAGAGCGTAAACGAAGGAGTGAATTCGGGGAAGTTTATGAGCAAGAGGAAAGGGACATCAAAAGCACTGAAGTGGCCCCACGTTGATAAATGGATGCCTATCAAACTCAACGATATGTGGGAAGAGGTCAAGAGAACCTTCTGGTTCAATTATGATGTTCTCAGGGAATGGAGAGGGGAAAGCTCAGATCAGAATGAAGCATTCATTGAATATCTCCTAACCTTCTATCCAAAGTATCTACAGAGCTGGATTAACCTTGCGGATGAAGGAGAGGTACAGATAGTAACCCCTGGTCCATATTCCTATCCTCCTCCGAGACTTGGTAATGGCTTGGTAAATGAGAAGGCCATTACTCAAGAAATTGCTCAGTATGCTGGTCAGTTGGGTTTCACAGGAAACAATCCAGATATTATTAAGGAAAGAAATGAGTTGAAGAAGAGATTTTTCGGAATGTTCGACCTGGAGGTGCCCGCTGATGAAGTTGAGAATGAAGCAAACTGATGAGCAGAAGACTGAAGAGCCAAATCAAAAGACTGAAGACTCAGAAGATTCTGTAATCTTTAAATTTTTGTCTTTTTGATTTTGTTGATAAACTCATTTTAATCTGTAACTCAAGCCAATCATCAATGAATATTTATCGTTATGCTAAAAAGATAATATCTCATTATCTTATTTACATGTCTTTTATTTTGATATGCTGAATGAATGTCTCTGAACTGATTGTATGTTTATATGGGGGAAATTGTTTAAGTATTTGGTAATGAACTACTTAAAGAGATTCATTACTGAAGAAATTGCTGAATGATTTAAATTGTTGGGAGACAACCAATCTTGTAATAAGATAAACTGAAACCTGAGTATAGATTATATGTTTGTAACAAGATAGGTTTTTGCATCATCAAAAAGGGAGAAATTGTTGGGAGATGAATTTAATAAAAGATATATGATTTTGATTAGATCCCAAAAACCCCTGAGTATGACATGTTCAGAATGATCTTGATAGTTGAGTCAGGATTCAGTTTTAGAGTATTCAGGATGTTATCTGCAAAATGTATAGTCGTGAGATATAGTTCAGATAGGTTCAAGACTCAAGAACTCAAGATGTTTTCAAGAAACCAAGTTTCAAAGATGAAATCGAAGGTTTCAAGACTCAAAACAGAAATCGAGATATCAAGACTCAAGATGATCTTGAATGAAGACTCAAAGATGAAGATTCAAGACTCGGCGAAGAGACTCAAGACTCAAGACTCGTAAGACCCTAAAGACTCTGAAGACTCTAAAGACGCAAGACTGAAGACTGAAGATTGAAGATCAAGAATATCAAGGCACAAAGAATTACCGAAGACTCAAAGAAGGTAATGAATGCTCAAGATGAACCCCAATGTTCCGAGGCAATCGAATATATCTATCTCGGCGATTCAATATCGAGAAGATCGCGATTCCTTAGAAAATAGATATTTGCCAAGACATTCAAATGCAGAAGGAACTAAGTCAGAAGTGTTGTTAAGGTTATATCAAACTCAGAGTTTGTAACCAAAAAGAGCCGTTGAAGGTGTCAACCTTTAACTGGAGACAAAAGTCAAAAAGAGGAAGACGACATCGCACCATCGACAATCGAATCGACATGAAGTCATTTGAAAAAAAATGTCGATGTACAAAAGTTCCGATCGCAAAAAGTGAAGACCGGCTACATGAAAGGCTATTGCCTAAAACGTGTTAGGGAGTTTCAAACCCTAAATATAGCTGTTTCTCACACACCATAAGAGGAAACTCACAAAGTTATCTCTCCAACGGATAGTTTTCAAAAGTGACCTTGGTGTATGCCTATAAATACTGGTGACCCTCTATATTGTAAGGTTACGGGAAATTTATACGCAACTCAAGAGCTCAAACTTATTCTTGCAAAAGTTAAAGCACTCGAAAAACTTAGAATTTCCCAAGTGCTTCTATATTGAAGAGAGCTCACTAAACTAAGCCTAGCTTGATAAGATTTATCCAAAGCTTATTCGAGATATCCTAACCCTTTGCATTGTGCTTCATTGTAAAGGATATCTCATCCTAGTTGGAAACCAACCGAGAAACCCCAAACCCTTGACAAGGTAGTTGGAGTGTGTTTGTTGGTGAGAAGAGTTGTAAAGAGTTAGTAAACTACGCGGAGTAGTCAGAAAACTCTAGAGGAGAAGTTAGTAAGCTACAGGGGTAGTCTGAAAGCTTGTTTGTGTTTGAGTAAGTAAACTACAGAGGTAGTCAGAAAGCTCAAGGTCGGGTTGAGTAAGTAAACTACGTGGAGTAGTTAGAAAACTCAGGGCCGAGTTGAGTAAGTAAACTACGCGAGGTAGTCAGAAAGATCAGAAGTGTTTAGTGAATTTCTCTAAGGATTAGAGAGAATGGACGTAGGAGCTTGAGTCTCTGAACCACTATAATTGTTGTGTTCTTTATTGTTTTCCTTATCTGTGCTTAACTGTTGCATTGACTTGATTTTGAAAGCATACTTTTCATCGATATTCATTGGAATCAATCCACTGAAGTTGCATGTAAATTGAATCACAGCCTAATCACTATTTCATAAAGGGAAGGTTTTCAGCAAAGCTTAAAACGAGTATAAACTAAGGGCCAGCCATTCCGCACGACTGAGTAGCTAGAACAGATAGTTACCAAACTGAACTCTCTTCTGAGGATTCATGAAAGTTAGTTATCCGATCCAAGCAACTCAGGATCTCTGACACTCAAGACTTCGATTTGGGATTATCGAGGTATCTCGAAAGCGGCTTCGGGATCACTTGTCTCGATGAACTTTGACTCGGAAGCGTCATGCTTCTCGAGAACCTAATCTTCGGGATTATCGACCCAAGTGACCTCGAAGAAAAAAGTTTTAAAAACATCAACACGTGTATTCCCCCATACACGTGTAAGACTTCGTTTACACCGGGACCAACAAGATAAATTTGAGTCAAGTGACACGAGGGTCGATGAGTAAAAAGTGACTGAGGGTCGGGGATGTCTGAAGTCGGAAGAGCCGAACTCGATGGCTTTGAGTGTCAGTATGCCTGATTAGACAAGGTCCGCTGAAGAGAAGTCTGTTGAATCAAGAATCCTGAGACTCAGAAGAATCCTGAAGACTCAGAAGAAACCTGAAGTCTCAGAGAAACCTGAAGACTCAGAAGATCCTGAAGAATATAGCCGTTAGATTCAGCTGACGTGGACCAATGAGAGGAAGACAACCAGCTTGAAAAAACTGCAGAACTTACAGAATAGTGTGGATTTGAATGTGACTCCATCCAACGGTAACATTCAAATTCACACTATAAATACAAGTTCTTCCTTCATTATTCATGTGGAGAATGTGGAAGTGGAAAAATGTGTGATCTATTAAGCTACATAGCCAAATCATCTAGCATTTCCACCATAGAACACTGAGCAAGAAATACACGCATATATTCAAAAGTGTTATACCCTAGATCTAATCACAAATGTAATATCCTAAGCTTAGAGAGATTTTCCCATCCTTAGCATTGAGGCTAAACAAATGTAAGGAAAAATCTCAACCTAGTTGGAAACCAAACAAACCTTACACAAATCAGCTTGATAGGTTAAGTTTGTAGGTGAGTGAGAACTCGTTAAACATCTATAGGCGATCCCGTGAGGGAGATAAGTCCCGTTTGAGTGAGAAATCGGTAAACATCTAAGCAATCCCGAAAGGGAGGGTAGGCGATCCCATGAGGGAGATAAGTTCCGTTTGAGTGAGAACTCGGTAAACATCTGTTGGTTAAGTCGGTGACCCATAATAGGGAAGAGTGGATGTAGGACGAGTTGTCCGAACCACTATAAATCGTGTGTTCTTTATTGCTTTATGTTCTTACTTGCCATATGCATTTGATTATAAGCACAACACACAGTTTAAAAAGAAAACAATTGGAATCACTATTTCGTCACCCCTATTTTATATGCATTACATGATCTTTTCCGCATTACATTGGTTTTTCACCGGGACCAACAGATATATTCAAGATTTCTTGGAGATCAAGAAAAGATCTTTCCTAACCTTATTTTGAGTCCAAAATTTCGTTTACCCCCTCTATATAAATAAGGGGATGAATTTTTTCATCCCCTAGTGTTCCATGAGTTGGAAAATTTAGAAATCCACAAAGGTGGTGCAACAATTTTTTATTTTCCTTTGTTTTATAAATCGTTCATTTGAGAACCTTCCAACGGGGTTATTGGACGAGGACTTGGGAATACTTGAGAAGGACTTTTGGTGGGTATCCAGATACTTGATCTTGTCTGTCTCAGATCGTCTCTCCAACGGGTACGTTTACGTAAACTCCTAGAAATTCCGCATGCTAGGATCTTTTTACGTGAAATATTATTTGCATGTTGTTGTTGGATTGATTATTATTTGAATTCACTTAGGTAAATTTATGCTAGTAATAATTGTTAATTTAAATTTGTGTTTATGAGGTCATCCCAATAGATCCTGGCATATGTTATCCCAACATGTTCAACATGGGTAATCTTACCTTCTTCCATTCCATTAACGACCACGCAACCAGATACGTAACTTCCGTAGCAGACATTGCCTTATCGTTCCAAACGATCGAATTCTGACATCTCCATATAGCCCAAATAGTGGTCATAAACTTCTCACACTCCAATGTCAAAAATTGATCAACAGCATGCCTAAAAAACTCCGAAGCTCCATCAACCAATAAACATAACCCGTCGATGGCCTGCCATAGACCCGCCTTGACCCAACAAGCTCTTGCAAACGGACAATCAATAAATAGGTGCCAAATTATCTCAGTCATACCCACTTCCTTGCAAATCAGACACAAAGATCCCGCCCCCGGGTACCACCTATTTAACTTGTCCTTCACCGCCATAAAACCCCGGCAAAGTCTCCAGAAAAATGCTTTAATCCGGGACACCATGCCTAAACAAAAATAGCTATACCACTAGACCAAATGTCATATTGTGTTCAGTTATTTTCCTAAAAGTATTTCAAAAGAAAAGCTCACTTTAAAATTAAAATTTGATAAAATGTTGCAAAGATAGCTATACCACTAGACTAAATGTCATACTGTGTTCAATTATTTTCATAAAAGTATTTCAAAAGAAAAACTCACTTTAAAATTAAAATTTGATAAAATGTTGCAATTACTAAGGTTCGAACCCACGAACTCTTATGCGGAGAGATATAGGTACACCACTAGACCGAACACAATCTTGTGTTTAGTCATTCTTCTAAAATTATTTAAAAGAAAGCAAATTCAATCACATTCAATCAAATTAGGTTAACAGTACTAGTTTCTTGTCTTCGTCACATTCGATCCCCGCGAAAGAAAAATATTGTTGAATCAGGTGAAGAAGAGGTGAACGTTATGAACGAAGAGGTGATTCAGGTGAAGAAGAATCAAGGCATATCATATTCAATCATCGTATTTATCGAATCGCCGGTATTGTTGAATTCCTCTCTTATTTCTGTGATTCATGTGGATTCAAAATCTGAATTGTGATTTCCTTAATTTGCTATCTCTCTTATTTCTGTGATTCAAGAGAAAACTAGAAATCGCTTATGTTGATGCTAAAGTTTCAATTTTTTTTTATGAAAAACAAAACAAGATTTCTTGTTGGAATTTGAAATTAGACTGTGGGGGATTGAATTATTAAAGACTGTCATGCGAGATGTGTTAGGATAGTGGAGGATATCCTTAGTGACTTAATCACACAAAAGGATGCTCACTTGGAAAGGGAAAAGGGAATGCTTCGTAGGAGTGTGTTTAATGGTTTTTTCTGTGGCTAGAATCTTAGGATTGATGCAAGAAAAGGTAGACAGTGTAGGAGCAATTTCAAGAAAATCACAACTTTATTCAAGTGTTACAGTTAGTTATGCTGACAAAGGACTCATCTTTCATCCGGACTCATGTTTGATAAATGTTTTGTTTTTAATTTAAGCGGTCCAGATTCGGCGTCACTGTTTTCAGCTTGTGTCTTGTTTCATCACTGGATGCTCCATGAACAACTACTTTTCTGTTGACATTATTAGAAAGTTAGTGAAGCTGTAGAATTACCTTATCCTCTGTTCCTCATGGTAATCTTGATTTTATCTTCGAATTACAAACTGTGGGTATATTGTTTCATGGTATATCATTCTCTTCAAGAATTTTGCTTATTATTTTCTGGGTTGAAATGGAAGGTGACTCCTTTACCACCATTAGAGCTGTGAGTGTGATGCATCCATGATTTACTGGGTTCAATATTACATCCTATCATTATGCTGCTATGGGACATTTTGCTTGACCTGGATGATTTGAGTCCCTTAACCAGCAGGTACTTTTTGTTCTCATTGTGTTGGAGATATAAACCATTTACCCTCCTTTATTGTTCTTTATGCATCTTCTGATCATGCTTAAGATCAAAAACTCATTTGATCAACATACTCAATGAACTTAGATAACCCTGAAGTTGTTCTATTTGTTCTTTGTCCTTGACTTTAGCTTATCATATGTGTACATGCTTATCAAAAAAATTATAAGGTGCTTGAATATCCAGCTTTTGATATTCTTCACTTATCGGACAATAGTTTTGATATGGATCAATGTAATGTGTTAGAATTTATTCTGTATAACAGAATCTTTTGATCAATATGTACTGTTTGGAGGCTTTTCATTCAACCCAAGATTAGCTAGTGAATGAACATGAATAAGGATGAAATGAGGATATAATATGCTCACATTCCAAGTACTTGTGGATTTATAGAAATGTTTAGATGTCAAAGCCGAATATGACCCTATTGATCAAATTTCTTGTTACAATCTAAATGTTGGTGGACCTGTGATCCCCTTATCTTAAAAATTCAGATTTTGACAGGTAGCAGTGATGAAATATGCCTTATCCAGCGTTTGAGTAGTGTATAGCATACATTGCACTCTAATTCTTTAAGTTTTTCATGCCACTCGTTAATTAGGTTGAATCTACTCCTGTAATTTCTTAAGTATTCACTTTTGCGTTTAATGCTTGAAGATTTTTTGGAGAACAAAAGTTCTTGGTGTTCTGTCTTCCGTCTCTTAGATCTGTTTCTGAGTATTTGAATAAATAAATCTTGAGCGTGCATCTGAGGACAGAGGAATCTGGGGAGAGACGTAAAGCAAGGGAGAGCAAGAAGATATCGAAGGAAGTACTGGAGGAAACAAAGGAAGCAGAGTGGGTTTGCTGCTGGTGATAAAGGATAGATTGAGTGATGAATTAAATAGCCCATGTTTTTTGCTGCTTTAGAGTTTTATGATTAGTTTCTAAATTGAACTATGTGGGACTATTTTATATTTGCTTTCTGTAATGGTGATATTACTTAGTTTTTATAGTTGTTTTATTTGGTTGTTTGAGTTCATGAATGCATGTGAATTCATGAAAAATGTAATGGTGATTGGTTGGATACCGAACCTCTATTTTGTGAATATTTTTAACTATGAGAATCATTTTCTTCCTCTATCTTTTACCCTTTGGTTCTTTTTTTACATTTCTTCACAGTTCTTCAATAGTTCATATTTGATGGTTGATGGGACTATTTGTTATTTGGTTCATGGTGCTTGTTTAAGGGGATACCAGCTTGCTGATGATCATAGGCAGTAAAAATCTCTTTTTTTATGGTTTTTTTTTTTTCAATAATGGAAGGAATTCATATGCTTATTTATTTTTGTTTAAGAGCGGGACACCACTTGGTTATGCATGTTGCTGATGAATTCATCAAGAGACGATCATGGTAGTTCAGTAAACCTGTTTTTATATTTGATGCAGGATACCAGCCGATGGGAGGTGTTTGTTTAAAGGTTCAAGGTGCTTGTTTAAAGCAGGAAAGCTCCGAGTGAAAGCTGAAAAGATCATGATCATAGAGCAGCAGTAAAAATCTCTTCTTTTTTATGGTTTTTTTTTCAATAATGGAAGGAATTCATATGCTTATTTATATTTTGCTTAAAGAGCGGGACACCACTTGGTTATGCAGGTTGCTGATGAATTCATCAAGAGACGATCAGATACTGAATAGTTCAGTAAACCTGTAATTTTGGGTAGTTAAATTATTCTGAAGAGGATAGATTAAGTGAAAATAATATAATTATGTCTTTTAATCATGTTATTACTACACAACTCTATATAGGACTTACCTGTTGCAATTCGAATCACATAAACAGGGTGTAAAATCTCTACCATTTATTGCATATCTAATATTTTTCATGAAAATTGTCGGATCATAGGCGTAATTAAGTTGCTCGTTGACTGGAAATAATTATGTGCCAGAAAATTGATCAAGAGAGAAAGAAGATCATGTGTTGTGCAAGATACATTACAAGTTGTACATAACTTTCCTGGAAATCATGTGTAGTTATACTCGTGTGCGACCTTTGTATATTAATGATGGTCTGAAGTTCAGAAACCTCCAGCCTAACACTATTCATATTTGATTCCCAGTTGAAACGTTTATGCAAATGAGCCACCTCTTAAAATGATGACTGATTAATTCATATGTATGGCTACCTGTTAAAAATGTAATGTGAATTCATAAAAATGTAATTTTATTTAGCTTGTTAAAAATTATTCAGAAATGAAATCAACAAAAAAAAAAAATCTAGAGAACAATATCACTTGGATAATTTTTTTAAAGGAGTACATTAAAAATGAGACCGAATGAATCATAGTTATTCCATCCATAATATAGAAAAATTAGATCATTGTAATTTGTAGCATACAATGAAAGTACTATAAAATAGTAAAATACACGTTTTTCATTTCATTCAATTTTTCTACTCCCAAAGCCCTCAGCCAAAGACAAAGACCCTTAAAATACAAAATATATACACACTTGCGTGAGATGGAAGATAATTCTATCGTTGATCTTTACTTTTAACACTTTGGAAGGATGCATGGGTGTTGATTTGTGTTTGTTTGTACCCCGTCTCATATTTTTGGGCCTAAGTCGAACGACTTGTTCTACTCATGGAAAGCACGACCCTGATTGAGACAAATACCACCTCTGATTTTTATTCTTGGGCTGAAATCTTACTTGAAAATGGGCCTAAAATGTGGTTAAATAATTTTAGATGAACTACTACGGTAATCCATATGAACTAATACTATAATTCTTATGAACTAATACCTTTCATTATATATTGTACTTTATGTAAACTGATACCTTCACAATTTAGAATTTTTTCCTTATTTTAAAAGTTTGGAAGTGATTATTGTTAAAGCAGGAAGAAGTAAACTACATGACCACCTCTCGTAAATAAAAATATATAAATTATATGATCACCAATGTTCACCACCTTATAATACACTTTTAAAGCTCGGCTTGAGCTCGATAAGTAAGATAAGATAATTAAGTGTAAATATATGAAATTACTCGAGCTCGACTCGTGCTCAGCTTGATTAAAGCTCGCTTGAGCTCAACTCAATTAAGGGGGTGTTTTAGAAAATTATAAGTGATTATAATCACATAAAATTGTGTGCAGAAGCATTTTGAAGTGTTTTATTTCTCTTTTATTAGATTAAATAAGCTCTCAAAAGCTATATGCATGTGGTTTTGGTTTTTTGGTATCAACTTCTTTTTAATTTTTTTAAAAAACTCTATCAACTTCTACTAAAAAATAATTTTTCCATAATCACTAATTTTAATCAATTCTTTAAAAGTATAATTTTTGCAAAGGCCCCTTAATTATTAAACAAGCTCAAGCATGATGTACAAAGCTCAATAACATTTCAAACAAGTTGGAACAACACCTATTCGAATCAACTCGAATAAAATTAGTTTCGGTGAAATATTTAACAGTACATTATGCAATTCAAGTATATCTTTAAACATGCTACTAGTTGTATTGAAACATTCAACATATGTACACTAAAACATGCAACTTGTTTCATTAAAAATAAATAACACTTTTTTGGCATAAATATATTACATATTTTAATAAAATAAATTACATATATCATACACTCAAAATTCATTATATAAGGTATTAATCCCATTAATTATTATGAACTAATGAAATTTGAGAGACAAATAAAAATTTAGGCGGGTTCTTAAAATTTTTAAGCTATACTACTCTTTAAAAATCCCCTTATATACATACAATCACCATATATATATATATATACCAACTTATCATATATACCAAATTAAAATTTTTGACTAATGAAATTTGAGGGCCAAAAATGCGTACGGCGGGTTACTAAAAAATTAAGGCAGAGTATAGTGTGAACAAGTTTTACGGTGAAACGGGTTAAAGAGTGTGACTTATATTACTAAAGAGTGTGACTTTTTACTGTAAAGGGTGTGACATTTTACTATAAAAAATATTACTCATAAAAGTGAAGGGTGTGACTTATATTATATCAAAGAGTGTGGTAATAATAACTAAATGGTGTGACTTATATTACTAAAGGGCGTGTCTATAAAAAAAAAATCAGTTTCACGGTGAACAAGTTTCACAGCATACCAACTCAAAAATTAATTTTCATTTGAATCTGGAAAATTAGGGAATTATGATACACATTCTAAGTTTATGCGAATCATACGCTCCTTCAATAACCACCTTCTCTATAAAAAAAACCTTCACTCCAATTCTCTCTATAAAAAACCTTCGCTCCAATTCTCGACAAACTGGCACTCCAATTCTCTGTAAATCTGCGATCCGAGCACTGGTAATTCTTCAATTCTCTTCAATTGTCTTCAATTTACGGTAATTCTTCAATTTTGCTGACTCGTCTTCTTCAATAACCGTTTCTCGCAGTCGAAATTCATGCGTGTTTTTCAATTGGGAATCTGCAATCCGGGCACTTCAATTGTGTGGATCAAAGACGATTCTCTTCAATTGTCTCTTCTCATCAACCACTTTAGGGTAACTCTTCAATTGTGTATTTATTTCCTGATTTTGGAGTTCGATTAATGATTTTTGGGTTTTATTACAATGATTTTGGTGCTACAGTGTGCGTTTTGCCTTACTAGATTACATATGGGTGAATTGATTGTTGTATGGATTACGTTTACATATGAGTGAATTAATTGTTGTATGAGTGGATTTTTGAAAGCGGATGCTATTGTTTTTCAATTTGCTTTTGATATGGCTTCTGGTGTATGCTGACATGCTGATCTATAAATGATGTGGTTGTACGAGTAGTTGGATGGTCAATTGTTTCATATTTACTGCGCATGCAAGCAATTTATTCATGGCATTAACTGGTAAAATGAGTGCATTCACTGTTTTATATCTTTGATAACTGTATTATAACCAAATTCCATAAAATATCTCAAGAATTATACAGGAATTGTTCATTTTTTGCTTATCCAATTTGTATCAAATTATAGTTTCTTCTTTCTGGGTTTATTGTCTATGCAAATTATTAGTCATATATCTTTGTTGTTTTTCAGTCAAGTGTGTTTTTCTTCTGCCTTCACCGATTTTTTGTCTCTGAAATGGATTAGATGAAGCTTGAGTATATAAGTTTTTTAGGGATTTTATTTGTTTCTGTATTTTGTTTTTTGGTTGAGACTGATAAAATAGGCATCAATTAGTTTAATGCTGCAATTGGTTAGTCCAGAGGTTGATTCAAGTTTATGCAAAGTTATTTAGAAGTTAGGTTGACCTAAGAATGTTGCTACACTGCCTTTTGGAAAATGAATTTTGTTTTTGTGGTTTTAGTTTTTATTGGAGTTGTTAAACTGCAGTACAATTGATGCTTCAATAACACATCTACTAGTGTAAGAGTACAAACATTAGAGTCTTGCTTGCCATGAGAGGTTAGGGGATTTGATGAATCTACTATCATATTTTTTGCTTATTGCTTGGGCAGTAGCATTTTGCAAGGGAGTTTGAATGAGTATATATATGACAAGTTCTAGTGTTTCGATCATGTTTATATCCCAGCAGCATTATGTTGTTTAGATATTGTTTTGCTGATCCCAGTGGATTGGGGCATTAATGAATTTGGAGAACATATATAATTGTAGTGCTGATATGCAAAACAAATTGTTCAAATGGCCTGTGAGCACAGTTCATTTTGGTTTGGTGATTTATGATTTTCAGCACACAATAAGATATATGCGTGTGTTTGTCATTATTTACTAATCTCTATAAAAGTTTAGCATTAAAACAGAGCATCCTAGTGAAGAGCTATATATTATACTGGTGCAGGGGTATATAAAGCTAAGGTGCAAGAACTTCAAACACAAGTAACTGATTTGAAAGACGAGCTTGCTGCGCAAAATGCAAATTTCACAGCACAACTCTCCACTCAAGTTGCAACTCTCAACAAACTAATGGCTATATTCAACAATGAAGAGATAGAATGATAAAGGTTAGCTTCTATTCTTCTATATCTATTTATATAATGTGTATGCCTTCTTTATACATGAACTTATTTATACTATGTTAGGTGAAAAGTTTTCAATTTATTTGATTTACTTCTAGTTTTGGGGGGAAATAAGGTACTTAATTAAGTTTCTCGGAGCTTATGTTGAATGATAATTTATGGGCATATTCATGAATGTTGATGCACTTTCATTCTATGGTTAATACATCTGTCTTGCTGCTCACTGACTCTTTGAATACATAAGATATTTATTAGCATTATCATATTTTAAATTCAAATTGTTTCCTCTGATGGAGTCAGAAGCAGCAACTGTAGGAATGGTCTTGCTGGAAAAACATAATGTCAACTTTTTTGTCTTGAGATGGTGACAGCTATATAAAATGTGAAAGCAATCCTTTGAAGTGTGCTTGAATATCTAATATAAAATAAGCTGCAAGTTAGAGAGCTCCAAGCAGACTAAAATAAGAACTTGTAAACTCACATGAAAAATGCCATTCACTGTCATATATGTGACGATGAAACGTCATTAGAATAGGCAATTTAACCTCAGTTGATATGCTTGTATCATCCTCTATCAAGTAAATGATATGGGAAACAAATATAAGCATGGTATAAAAGTATTGGATTGATCTCTGAGAAAATAGACTGTCAACTTATGCTACTGCAATCTTTTAAACTACAAGGTCAGGCTCATTTTCATGTGATTGGAAAAAAGGAATTTTTTGTTAAAGTTGCATAATCTTTAAACAGGTTAAGACAGATTCATTTGCCAGGCATGCTTAAAGTAGATAGTCACACTTCCTTTTACATGGAATATCTTTTTTCTTCTTCTACATTTAAAAGGAGGACAGATGTTTGTATTGTTCAATCTCTGCTCATATAAGCTTCGTGAGATTTGCATTTGATACTAATTTTTCCATGAAACAAAGCTGGGTAGAGAAAAAATGTATTTATTATTAGTGTCTTTCTTAAAGAAATCTTTCCATGTGACTTACTTTTCTTCTAATGTACTTGATTCCAGTTATCTATGACAAAGATACTGCAATCTTTTAAATGCTTTAGTACCAAAACAACATGCAGTTTATATGTATAATTGAGAATATTGGTATAAGTATTTCTTTCACAGTAACTATACCACCTGTTCAATGATTTGCAACATTTTGCTTCTGTGTTTTTCATTCATATCCATTATTGATAATTTGATAACACTACAACATTATATTCATTTGATATATTAACACATGACATCAACATTTGAAAATGAATTACTCTGATTACTTTTCATCTTTTATTTTTATAGGAGATATCTATTGGATTGAAGATTTCATTATCATCATTGGAAGAGGAAGGAACATCATAAGTTATACAAATGACATTTTATAATGCTTTTAGTTTTTTATTTCATCTAATGGTAACAAATATTGTTTAACTTTCCAATTTTGCTTGAATGAATTTTTTTTTTAATGCAAATTAATTTTTTTGTTATTTAGTTTTGTTGTGATGTTTTTTCTATTACATTTAGTAATTGAAATTAGTTTATCACGGCTATTTGTATGATCACTTATTAATTTAATATATAAAATTTAATTAATTCTTTAATAAATTTAATCATTTCTAGATTGTCACAATAATTATTACTTTTATGATGAAAAATAATATTGTCACTAGATACTAACAAGTATGACGATACCATAGTTTTTTTAATGACAATTATCATCTTCGTCACTAATAATATTTTATTATGAAAAAAATATTTTGTCACTATTTTCACATTTTTTTAACAACGCAAAATATTTGTCACTAGATACTAACTAGTAATGATGATATATGTTGGTTACTATAGCATAGTTTTTTTAATGACAATTATCATCTTCGTCACTAAAAATATTTTATTATGACAAAAATATATTGTCACTATTTTCACATTTTTTTAACGACGCAAAATATTTGGCCACTATATCCTAGAAGCAAAGCTCAAGACCCCGACTTGAGGTGCAATTGTTGTAACGTGAATAAACCCCGACTCACTGAGAAGTCATAAAGCTGACAAGTCGTAGGTCAACGATCAGACAAAAAGAATTAAGGCAAGAAACCATGGCCTAAGGCCAAACAGGTCGCTGTCAACGACCAAGAAGAGCAACTTGGAACAAGAACTACACAGGCAGGAGGTCGTGAAGTCACGAATCTTACCAACATGGAGCAAACGCCCGACAAGCCACAAGATCTGCCCCTGAAGCTCGGTCCGCAAATGACGCCCACTAACTAAGGCGACTATTGACCTGACAAGACGGGATTCTCGGCTAGAGGGATTGAAGTACCTTTAAATGATATTGTTTGTATAATTGTCCGCCCATATGCGGGAATTCCAGTATAAATAAGCCTCAATGGCCACATTCGAAAAAGGTTGGCATTTTAGTGTTCTTAGGCAGAAAATAATAAAACATTCCTGGCTTGGTTTGCCCCCAGACATAGTCTAATTTACAGACGAACTAGGTCACCAAACTTGTTGGGGAATGAGTTGCACAGATCTATTCGGGGTGAATATTTAAATACAAATTTAATTCATTAATTATTACTAGCATGAATTAATCCTATATTAATTCAAATAATAATTGCAACAACATATCATGCATATAAAAAGCCACGTAAAACCTACGCATGCGGAATCTACGGGTTTACGTGAACGTACCTGTCGGGATGGCAGTGGCTTTGGTCGGACGGACTAACCAAAAGGACTTCCCAAGTATTCCCTGTTGGGAAATTTATAGTTTTGATGAAAGTTCCAACAACACATGTAATAGGACCAAATCGGACTGTTATTAATTAATGATGTTTATATTACTGCATAGGAGACCGATTGATAATTATTGATAGAACAACTGATGTAATAGATATGTCACATATTGAGGGGGAACTCAATATGTATAGGTCAGATCTGAAGACTCAAAGAACAAGCTGATATCCGACAGGCCGGAACGCTAGAAAAGAACAGAATATCGGTCGATCCGATCTAATCGATATCTCACCGGTCATGAAGCTCAAACTCGTGATACTCAAAGATCGGACTGGAAGACCTACATCGGTAAGATTCCGCTAGTTGAAGCTAAGTCAACCGCATCCAAGACTCTATCATGTAGATCGATTCGGATCGATCGAAGTCACCACCAAAGTGAAATCGATGTTTCACCCGATCATACGCCTATGATCCGAACAAGAAGAATGTCAAGCTTAGTTGGAAGAACGCCAATCGAAAAAGTAAGTCTCGCTATCCAATAAGAACAAGACACGATGATCGGAGCCGCAATTGTGGGATTTGATTTTGCCTCTCAGAACGGGGCTACAAAGTACAAATTCACGCTTTTCGCCATGCCGTTCTCGAAGCAAGTCACATCAAGCACCAAAGTCTACCAAATATAGCCAAGTTCAAATTGCTCTCCAACGGCTCTTTGATTTCAAGGTCTATATATATGGGATTACACTTTAGAGTGAGATACGGAAAAATAACGAACAAAACGCTGAACAATCAAGAAGCTCAAGCTAATTTTGATTTCCGCACAAGAACACGATCAAGAAGAATATTTTTATTAAGTGTTCATCCCATAAGTTCTTAGCATAGAAATCTTTTCATCTAGTGATTAGGCTACTTATACTAAGAAAAGATTTCATAGTTGGAACCTCAACAATCTTACCCAAACCCCCAAGTTAGGTTAAGTTGTTTAGCAAGATTTCGCATCAGGGTTTCTAGTTACGATTTACGATCGGTTGAGTGTGAACTCTTTAAACATCTAGTTGGTGTCTTGTGTTGGACTTACACATAAAACAAAAAGTCCAGTTGGTTAAGTCGGTGCCCTTTTGATAGGGAAGAGTGGACGTAGGATCTGGTTTGTCCGAACCACTATAAATCTTGTGTGCCACTTTGCTTTGATTAACTGTTCACATAATCGCACACAACCTTTAAAAGCGCATACATATTCCAAGTTGAGATCAGCTAGCACCAAGCTTCGATCCGATCATACTTGACACTTACATCAACCGATTAAAAGATTAATCTTGGAATCGATTTATCAAAACCCGGTTTTTTCACACGGGTAAAACTTAAGCTTCCACACACATCGCTTAAACCGATAGTTATCGAACTGACCGCTTCAGCGATCGAGAAGTTGGTTATCGACCCCAAATCGATTCATTTCGACTCGATCAAAGCTAATCGCCTCACACCGATCTGCTGCGAAAAGTTTTCGAAGTCTATTCACCCTCCCTCTAGACTTCGCCCTCACTAAACCCGTTCGGGACCTACAAGTGGTATCGAGGCGGGTTGGTTCTCTGAGACCAATCGACTCATGGTATCATCGATTCTTGAGGAAGAATCTTTGTGGTCAATCGAATCGATCTTGAAAAAACGTTTTTAAACTCATTCATTTTCCAAAATCACTCAACATGGATAACACCTCAGGTATGTATCATGATCTGCCGAAGTTCTCAATCGATGAGTATGCATATTGGGCCATATATATGTCCAACCATCTAGGCTCAATCAGTGGGAGAATGATGGAAGTCATCGAAAGAGACCCATCATCATTTATTACGACAACCCCTTAATCGGAGGAGATACGACTTTTTGCCCCGGGAAGTCTTGTACGAAAAAGCCCAGCCTTGATGGATGCAGAAGAGAGGAAACTGCATACTCTAGATACTATCGCAAGGCATATTATCATGAAAACAATGGATAAGGTCACCAAAGAAAAGATTAAGTATCTCAAATCTGCGAAAGCAATGTGGGATACTCTGGCGAAAATATGCGAGGGAAATGAACAGATAAAAGACAAATAGTCTACAAGTTTAACCGGTGAAGTTCGAGAAACCAAGATGCTTGCCCAAACGAAAACCATCAACGAACTCGATGGAAGAATTACAATGTCTATAAACAAGCTTCGAGAACTTGGTAGAGAGATGTCTGATAAAGATATCAACTACAAAATTCTAAGGTCTCTCACCAAGAAGTGGGATATGAAGGTCACGGTGATCAAGGATTGCCAAGACATCTCAAAAATGAAGCCAAGCAGCTTGTTCTTGAGCCTTAAAGCTCACGAGTTCGATTTGATTGAGAGAGGACAAGCGGATGAAGATGAGGTGCCCGCTGAAGCCTCAACTTCAAAATCAGTTGCTTTTAAGGCAACCAACAGCAGAACGAAGGCCAACGAACCTGTTGGGAATATAGTGAGTCAGCAGTAATGTAGATCGCTCTGCTACCGAAAAGCTTGAGAAATCAAACGTCCAACTTGGTAAGTATCGAAGATTCTATAAGAACTATCAACATAGCCGAGATTTAGATAGGAGATCAGCCAATGATCTCCAGAAGAACCAGATCGATGATCGAAGGGATCACAGAGATGAAAGGAAAATAGATAGTCGATCGGAGGAAGGAAGAGATAACCAATCGATAGAAGAAGCTCGGACTACTATCGAAGGGGAAATCACCTAATAGGTCATACGACGAGTGATTCACCGAAGGAAAGGAACGGTGGATCAAGGAGCGTGCTTCAATCGGAGAAGCCGGTCACTATAGCCAGACGCCTGCACACTGACGCCAAGAGAAAGGGAAGAAAAGAGGAACAGAAGAGAGCAACGTTATAAAGACAGAAGAGCCATGGTTGCTGATACGTCAGGAATTGACGATTCCTATCTGCCCTCTGAGGACTCTGGATACTCCTCTGTAGAAGACTTACCGACCGACAAGATCTTTGTTGACTTCTATGAAAATGAAGATCGATATTCTCTTCGACGATGATGAGATCTCACTTGATGGCGAGGGAGGACCAATCTGAGGTAACCTCCAAACCTGCTTCGTTCGCTTCTACACCTGCTATCATTAGCACACCTGCAGGGGAGATCGACCTGCAGCTCTACTCTGAGCAATTGCTTGAGGATCTCTCAAATGCAGTAGACACTTATGCTATAGTGGAAGCTGAAAATGATAAGCTGAGGACCATAAATAATCAGCTTGCTAAAGAAAATGATCTATGTAAAGCCTCCGAACTTAGATCACCAAAAAAGCTTTCATAAACCGAGAGAATTTAAAATTCTCGGTTAAAGCTTCGATCGAGAAGCGATCAAAGATCACCGGCATTAACAAACAAAGAAGTTCGATGACTTCAAAATCCTACAAGCAAAATTCGATGAGCCGTTCCAAAAGCATGAAAGTCTAAAATCATCTCGAGGATAATCTGCGTAAAGAAAATGGAGGTTTTTTTCAAAATCATCTAAAACCGCTCAAGACATGAACGCCTATTTTTAACAACGATTAATAAGAAGGGACTTGGCTATGACAACCCTTCCACATCCTCAAAAGCCCCTACCGATTCATCTCAAAAAGGTGTATTCAGACGAAGTTTACAAAGATACATCAAAAGCCAAATATGTATCTAATAAGGAAAAGGACCAATTGAAAGGTAAAAGGGTGTGCCTAACCGTATGGGGGAAATGAATGGACCCCAACCGGTAAAGCATCACCGAGAAATCAACGAAGAACCAAGTTCTTCGAAGAAACCTCAACCTAATCAACGGATCGAATCGAAAAAGATAACCTCAGAAAAAGGGAGTACAATCGAGACCCAATCAAGGTAAGTTTGCCTAATAAGCATGCTTCGTAAAACCGCAAAAACCACCTATGCCTAAAAGATATGAATCTTTTAATGGTAGCGAATGTACCTACCCCTATAATCGAAATCTAGGGTCACTTTGCAACCACACATCGGATAAGAAGAAGACAAAACGTAAAAGGAAAATCCCAAATCTTCTAATTCATCCAAGGTTCACACTAATAATCATACAAAACAGAAAGCATATAAAGAGATGTATGATTATGTTGACAGGTATGGGAGACAAATCAGGCCTTCTGATCTAACTGATCACAATAGAAGTGCTCTGTTTGTATGGCTTCCCAAAACTAATCCTAACCCCTCAGGACCCAATCCAAAAGGGGTACCTAAAGCCTGATCTGATTGCAGGTTCGCGTGGGTCTGGCCAACAAAGGAGGTGTGCAAGCAACTATCTGGTACATCGATAGTGGATGCTCAAGGCACATGACTGGAAGCAAACATCTCCTCAGCTCTTACATAGAACAGAAAGGCCCGCGTGTACTCTTCGGTGATGATAACTTTGGCTATACCAAAGGGTTCGGAACCTTAGAGAATGACGATGTACAAGTAACTGGAGTCTCGTATGTCGAAGGTCTAAAGCACAACCTATTATCGGTTTCACAATTCTGCGACAACGGATTCAGTGTTGAGTTCTCGACTGATCAATGCACTATCAAGAATCGAGCCACTCAACAGATTTTGCTAACTGGTTCAAGGAAAGGGACGATCTACACAGCTGATTGGAACAGTTGCCCAAGAAATGCATGCCTAATTGTCAAGAGTTCCAAAAGTAGCAATTGGCTCTGGCACAAAAGAATGAGCCATCCCGAACTTTAAAACTCTTAACAAAATAAATAAGGATGTCTCTAGTAGAAGGACTTCCTAATGAAGTATTTTCAAAGGATCGGACATATCTTGCATCGTCATGTCGAAAGGAAAAACAGTCAAAGCTTCATTCAAGGGAATTCCGGGACCGGCATCCAAAGCAGAATCTTTGCGCACAATTACTTCATATGGATCTATTCGGACCCGATTACACCAATCGATCTCTCAACGGACGCAAATATACTCTAGTAATCGTGGATGATTATTCCAAGTTTACATGGGTTATATTCTTACACAAGAAGAATGAGACGACTACGAAGATACCCGAGTTGCTAAAACGATTACAAAATGAGAAGGGTGTCAGTGTAGTAAAAATCGACGTAAAAAAAGTCACGAAATTTACACTCTTTTATTATCGATTTTTGCTCTAAGTTTGGTATACAAAGATGAAACATCACCTTTGCGAGGACGCCTCAACAAAATGGAGTAAATGAACGGAGGAACAAACTCTCAAAGAAAGTTCGCCGCACAATGTTAAATTAACATGCGATACCAAGCCGTTTTCGTATAATCAATCAACACGCATGCCATACTCGTAATGGGATGTCTTCTGACTAAGGCTCACTACAAAACACCCTATGAACTGTGGAAGGACAGAAAACCTCGTGTCTCTTACTTCCATGTTTTTGGGGTGTAAGTGCTTCATACACAACAATGGGAAGAGTCGGTTGAAGACTTTTGAGGCAAGTCAGATGAGGGTATATTTCTAGGATATTCCTCATCTAGCAAGGCTTTCGTGGTCTACAATGATTTAACCCTACTTGTGGAAGAAACACCCCATGTAGTCTTTGATGAAGCATCTTCTGATCAAGAGAAATCTGCCGCAGAACAAGATGTACCTGATCAACAAGAACCTGATGTTCAGAAAATGGATCAGCTAACGATCAAGGAAAAAAGAATCGGAAATAAGAACAATATACATTCCAGATCTAGGTGATTCACCGATCATTCGTGATCCTAAGGTACGAAAAAACGTCGATGAAGAAGCCGATATAACCGAGATAAAGATCAATCGAACCATCCGGTTCAGGGGGAACATCTGAAGTTCCCACGAACAGACATCAGCACATGATGAGTCCAACATCAGCTGAGACTTGTTCTTATCAAGTGGATCATAACTCTGCACCACTCCCAATCGCTAGTAATGAAATTTTATCAGAAACGGACGATGATCTCCAAAAACGCAAATCGTAATGTATGACTCGGATAACCACCATCCAACCGATCTCGATATCGAGACCCATCTCGATAAAGTTAAAACTAGATATCGACAGGTGAAAGTGCCATGTATTGTTTATATCCGTCTATGAAGGAACCAACAACAATAGAGGAAGCTCTACAAGACGCAAGTCGGATTCTAGCCATGCAGAAGAGCCGAACATTTCGACGTAAATCAAGTTTGGGAACCGATAGATGCACCAAGTCATCAAGACGCTCATTGGCACGGCGGGGTATTCAAGAACAAGAGAGATGAGAAAAACGTCATCACCGTAAATAAGGAAAGACTTGTTGCTAAGGGGTATTCACAATCGAAGGAATTGATTATGATGAGACCTTTGCACCGGCCGCCGCCGCTAAGAAGCCATTCGGTTTGTTTCTGGGCGATGCTTCCCACGAGGGTTCACTATGTATCGATGGACGTAAAGAGTGCTTTCTTAAACGGGTACTAGCAGAGGAAGTTTATGTCGAACAACCTCCGTGCTTTGAAAAGGGCAACCAAAGTGTACCGCTTTAAGAAAATCTCTATGGGCTCAAAACAAGCTCCTCGAGCTTGGTATGATACACTCTCTCGCTTCTTGATCAATAGTGGGTTCACTAAAGGAACAAAGGATGTAACCTTATTCGAGAATAGAAGATGGAAAAGATATTCGATGGTTCAGATCTACGAGACGACATCATCTTCTGGATCTCCTAACAAGAGTCTATGTGAAAGATTCAAAGAACCGATGCAAGGAAATTCGAGATGTCCATGATGGGTCGATGAATTACTTTCGGGTCTTCAAGTAAAGCAAAGTGCGAAGGATATTCATCTCGCAAGCAAAAATACACTAGGAATTTATTGGCTAAGTTTGGAGTTCAAAATTGTAAGGAAGCCAAAATTCCTATGATGACCGGATTCAAGATGGATCCGATGAGGATGGTCGAAAAACAAATCGGAAGGAATATAGGGCTCTCATTGATCTCTACTATACCGACCGCCAAAGACCGGATATAACCTTCGCAGAGGGTGTATATGTGCGATTTCGTGCAAATCCAATGATAAGCCACCTAGAAGCTGAAAAGCGATTCTTAAGTATCTGAAGGGACGGTAAATCTTGATTTATTTTACCCATCGATGATAATCTAGAGCTTAGTGGGTATTCGATTACGATTATGGAGGTTGCAAGATTGACGAAAAATCCACCTCGTGAACATGTCGGTTCTTAGGAAGAAAAAACGATCTCGTGGTTTTCAAAAGAAGCGGACATCGATTCATGACATCTACTACTAAAGCGTAATATATGGTCACAGGAAGTCATTTGTTCCCAACCGCTTCCGCTTAGTCGGCGGTGAGGATTATAACATTGAAGCTAACAATGTACCTATTTTACGTGACGATAATAGTCTTATTGCAATCACTCGTAATCCCGTTCTACACACAAGATGCAAGCATGTGGATGTCGACACCATTTTATAAGAGATCATGTTGAAAAGAATAATATCGAAATGGAAAAGATTCATAATTGACATATAGAAAGTCGATATTCTAACCAAGCCACTAGTGAGATCGATTCGAGAATTATGCAATGAGCTAGGACTTCGGATCTTGGAGAAAATGCACCTAAAATGTTTGACGAATGATCTCGAAACCAAATGGTTAAGAGACTAACCAAAGTTGAAAGAAATCACTTGAGTTTGGTATCTCAATCGATCGTAAGATCACCAAGGAACTGATGTGAGAAATCGATCGATCTACAGGATTATCGAGATTAAAGGAACCGATCGATTTAAGGTTTATCGATTAAAGGAAACGCCATTTTTAAAAGGAATATCCGATTAAATCGGTTGGGTTATTTTACATCTTTATGAGTCGATTAAGTCGATATTCAAACAAGCAAGATTTACAAGTGATATTCATAAGATTAAAGCTTAAAATCACATAAAGATACAGGAATTTTACACAACAATGGAATAATAGAACTTTTCATTGATAAAGACCCGAAGGTCAGGTTACATTACAAGATACAAGTCCAAAGGACCCGGAGGTCAATACATAAGTGATAACCCAAAACCCTAAACCCATAACCCTAAACCCTCATCCTAACCCAAGTGGAGCAGGCAGAGAGAGAGATTTTAAATCGATGCTCTCATTTTTCCCCACTTAACAAGGGTGAGAGAGGCTTTAAAGAAAGAATATATCAAAGCGCCGCAGAGGTCAAGATCAAGAAAAAATGGAGCGACAAATGCCTTGATATGATTTTTTTTTTTGCCAGAGCCCTAAGAAAGAGTCAGTGGGCTCTCCAGCTGTTAAATGGTGCGGTGATATGCGAAGATCAGTTGTTGACTGATCAAGATCGCATATCAGACTCACGTTCATTTTCAGACTAAGTCTGTTGATGGTAGTTACGTCATAACGATAGACACACAAGGTGCATACGGTTAGGAGAAGTGTCTTCTCGGTTAAAAAAGAAGGCCCGCCTCCATGGTGGTAGAGAAGCTTTGCAACAATCGTATGTGAAATCTTTGACGATAACGAAAACAGCAATAAGGGACGCAAAGGGTTGATTTGAGAAGCTGAATTCATTGAAAAAGGGGTAAAAATATTTGCCGGAATTTTAACCGGAAATAAGGGTTCACCAGGATACATGATTTTACAAAGAAAATAAGTATGGTGAATGGGTTATGTTGTGTAAAATAATTGGTCCAATTTATAGAGGCCAAGCAAGGGTGCAAATGCAAATTCAAGTTTTCAAAACCTTTTAGAGAAATCTGCACCAAAAAAGGACAAATGTAGGAATCACGCCGAATCGATAATTGATAAATTTACGGTGGATTGACATATCGAAAGATTCTGGGCGATAATTACGATAAAGTCAAATCGCGCCAACTTAGGGAATAGAGACTACTATTCTAGACTAAGTTTTGGCGGTAACACTTATTCCAAGAATTGACTTGATCTGAGAAGAATCAGATTAGGTCAATCAAAATCTGATACATTCAAAGCTGATCAGATGAGGAAGATCAGCTGAGCTTAAAACCACAAAAATCAGATGCATCAGTCTATGGGAAAAACAGAAATATCAGTTGAAGGGGGAACTTCAACTAATAAAGGAGGATCAGAAGGGAAATCAGACGTATTCAAGGAAGATCAGTTGAGCTCGAAACCTCAACAAATCGATGCAAGTGAAGAAGATCAGTTAAAAGGATCAGTTGGGAAATTTTAAGGCTTAGGCGAGAATACTAAGATCAACAAGTGAAATCAACATGGACAAGTAGTATTGACTGATTACAATATCGACCAACCGAGATCACGCTTTTTCTTTTCTCTTGTTCTTTACTTATTTATCGGATCTTATCGGATATTGTTTACCTTACTGTACCCATTATCCGTGTGACGTATTCTCTGCAAATCATTTAATGCGGACGTGGGGTACATGTATTAACTGCTATTAAATGTGCTTTTAAAATCCAAAAGTTTTTTCAACGCGTGCCTTTCGACCCTACGATCAAAAACCGCTTAATCTGAGCGTTTAATCTTTTCAAACGGTTGATCTTCAAAATCGTGTCTTCTTCTTCCCTCCTCGCCTTTATAAAGTTCATCAAAAATGCACTGAGTTTTCCATTTCACAAACTTACGATCTATTCTCCGAAAACTCCAGATTACTCCTCTCGCATTCAAAGTGTTTTCCTAAGTTTCAAAATCATCTTTTTTCGAAAAAATGTAATCCGTAATATATGTTTATTTGATGCTTCTTTGTATATCCTTTGATCTTAAATGTTTCTCTTGTGTTATGCTTTATTGCTTCTTAGTTTCCTTTATGTGATATTCTTTGTATTAATGCACAACTCTTTAACCAAATCTATCTTATCTCAGAGATTGTGAATGATCACTTACTAGTATGGGCAAAATTATGTGCAACTATGCGAACCCGACAAAAAGGATCGTGGATGATAAGTTAAATGCATTCAATATCACTCGGGATCCTAATCCATGGAGGTCGAGCAAATTCTTAGAAAAGCGTGCCTTGAAAAATTTTTATACGCTCAACGCAATCCGGTGATGCAAAGATGAACCTCTAGAATTCTAAGGAATTTAAGAGTAGATCTGGATGCTCCAGAGAAGAACTACTTTTCGGCGATCCAAAGTAAGAAATCGGATCGACGAATCGCGGACATAACCCGCCCTGCTCAAATTTCCCAAAGGGACGGATCTCGCCTTGCCCATTACAGGAGAGACCGAAGACGAAATGCCGATCGAAAAAAGAGCTTTTGAGAGGCCGACAAACATCATACTTCGTGTTTTGTCGGCCAATGCTCAAGAGAAAAATACCGATTGTTGTTTGACATATTGTCAAAAACAATAATGGGTATTGCATTCAAACCGGGGATGCTATTACATCACTCAACATGCTATTATTGATGAAGCAAAACAATTGCACACCCGAAGATGGCTCGCAACATAATTGATAGATGAAAGAACATCAATCAACAATCTCAACAAGGTTCTGAATCCCATTAAATTGCCAAAGGCCAAATGGGAAAGAATGGATCTGAACATGAAGGCTTTCTCAACAGTAGATGATTTTTTGGGCCACGGACGATGATATCCGAAAATCAAAAAAGATCAACAATCTCAAACCGGGTGAAGGAAGGACCCCCAAAAGGCCCACCGGATGCCCCCAAGAAGAAGAAAAGAAAATTGGTAAAGGCCTGCGAGAAGAGGTCAAGAAGGCGGGCAAGCTCCCATGACTGGATGTTAGAAGATGAGTCGATGAAGAAGGAGCGCTGTAATGCCTCACAGCACCACAAAAAATCAGTGAAGCATCGACAGCAGTCGCTTGCCGAGAGCTCGCCAGATCACTCGAGGAAGAAGCACGCTCGATCAATCTCCTTCTCCTCAAGCTCCAACCGGCCCCACCGCCGTAATAACGGCCGAAAGCATGTCTCTCCTATCCCTCCACCTGCCCATTAACTCGAAATCGCATCGTCATGAACTGTAAAAGCTTACCTCATAGGAAATGTAAGACTGCTTCCACAAAGAACCTCCGCAGTCGAACCAATCACCCAACTTCCGCCAACTCAAGCACAACCGTAACCTTCTATACCTCATCAAATCAATCGACCGATAATCCTCGAGTCCGTGATCAACAAAGATCATAACGGGAAATTGATCGTAATGCTAATCGAAAGAGAGATTGATGAGTCAGATCCTAATCGGGTCGCCTAACCCGCCAAGAGAGGAAGTTTTGGAGATCCTCACCGAGAGATCTTCGATTAAAAAGCTTCTCGCACTTCATAATAATTATAGAAATGATGGGCGGTGCGCATGAATTTGCGGACTTTGATTTCGACACGAGGAAATCTACAAAGTGGGATCACCAAATGAAATGATAATCGCAAAAATCATAAAGCTCGATCCACAGAAGCTAGGGTTGCGGAAACAGATTTAATCGAGATCTGCCGACAAAACTCCCCGGCAGATGCCACCATGAAGGATGCAGGAGGAGCCATGATAGTGGAACCGGTGTCATAGCTTCATGACCAACCACCGAGGGACAAACAATCGAACCGGATCAAGTGACAACTAACGCTCCAACATCACACGCCACTATCGATCAACTTCAGAGATCGATTCTTGTCTCAAAGATCTCCCGAGAGAAGAAGTTGAGGGACTAATAGCCGATCAAAAAGGCGAATGCCATCAACGAAATAAAAGATCAAAGGAAACAACCATTTCCCACATTGGGGCAATCAAAGATCGGTTCTCCCAAATCAGGTCCCATCGTCGGTAGAATCGATAAAAAATCGTTGATGCCAAATCGACTCAAGTGGATAAACAACAAGTTTCTTTTTCGATGCTCATCGACACGCCATAACCGACGTAAGAGAAACTTGACAAAGTTTGATCACAACACTCTCTCTTCGCTATGGAATCTGTCAAGACGGAGCTGATATCAACAATTCACAATCTAACTGCTCAACCTCAAGGCATATCTGTTTGCAGATCTCAACAAGACGATCGCGGCTCAACTTTGGTTCTCTGACCTCCCACCTCACTACTCTTTTTGATCAAACCAAAAAGGGGAAGGACAGAGTGAGAAACCAACTGATGAAGGGACATCACAAACTCGGAGAAGAAATAACGGCCGACATCTGCACAAAAAAATCGGGCCGAAAAAGATGTCCAGAGAGCAGATAAAGCGAAAGAAGCCCAAAATGCCAAGAAGAAAGAAGGGCGTAAAAAATGACAGAGGCGTAAAAAATCAAGAAGAAATTCAATTTGAGAGTGAAGAAAGGAAGGGCTGGAAAATCCGTACCAGAACCTAAGCTGCCAGCAAGAGTTGATGAGATCATCCCAAAAACAGCTGCGCATGCTAAGAAATTTGAGGAATGGAACAAGATCAGAAGTGAATGGCTTCTGGATGCCTTTGTTCTTAATCTTGTCCCACAAGAAGAATCTCCTGATGAAGAATTCCTCAACTGGTTAGAGAATAAATACCCGGATTTTCTGAAGTATCTGGAGAATGAGGCCAAGCTGATCAATGTAAAAATAACTCGCCAAGAGTATGATCATCTGGTGTACTCGAAGAAGGCAGATGGCTCATTCGACAGACTGGCATTTCAAAGATTCTACTTTGACATCCTGAGCAGAACGCAAATAACTGATCCTCAGCAAACTGATGATGTCAAATGGAAACTTTATCAGATTTTCAACGTTCCTCAAGATCAAAGAGAGATGCCAGAAGGATACAAGCCCAAAGAGTGAAGAATCAGAAGACTACTCGGGATCAGCTGCGCTTATTTTCAAACTTTTCTGATGTAACATGTAATCATCATTCTTTAATGAGAAAAGTTTATTTTTTTTTTCTGATCCTAAGACAAAGTCTCATTGTCTTCTGATTACATGCTCTTAACTGTTCTATTTCTTATCAACTGCTTTTGGTTTCTCTAAGTGTTTTGGTTTCATCAAAAAAATTGAAATTGTTGGGAAATTTATAGTTTTGATGAAAGTTCCAACAACACATGTAATAGGACAAGTCAGACCTGTTAGCTGACTGATGTTTATATTACCTGCATAGGAGACCAGTTGATAATTACTTTATAGAAACAACCGATGTAATAGATAGGTCACATATTGAGGGGAAACTCAATATGTATAGGTCGATCCAAGACTCAAAGAACAAGTCGATATCCCATGTAGGAACGCTAGAAAAGAACAGAAGATCAGATCGATCTGATCTAGTCAGATATCTCAGCTGAAGTCATGAAGCTCAAACTCAGGATACTCAAAGATCGCACTGTAAGACCTACATCACGGGTCCGCTAGTTGAAGCTAAGTCAACCGCATCCGAAGACTCTATCGGTAGATCGATCGATTCAGATCGATCAAAGTCACCACCAGTGAAATCGATGTTTCACCCGATCATACGCCTATGATCCGAACAAGAAGAATGTCAAGCTTAGTTGGAAAAACAAAGATCAAAAAGTAAGTCCGCTATCCAATAAGAACAAGACACGATGATCGGAGCCGGCAATTGCGGGATTTGATTTTGCCTCTCAGAACGGCTACAAAGTACAAATTCACGCTTTTGCCATGCCGCTTCTCGGTTAGTCACATCAAGCCCAAGTCTCTACCAAATATAGCCTGAAGTTCAAATTGCTCTCCAACGGCTCTTTGATTTCAAGGTCTATATATATGGGATTACACTTTAGAGTGAGATACTAAAATAACGAATCTAAAAACGCCAACAATCAAGAAGCTCAAGCTAATTTGATTTCCGCACAAGAACACGATCAAGAAGAATATTTTTATTAAGTGTTCATCCCATAAGTTCTTAGCATAGAAATCTTTTCATCTAAATTGATTAGGCTACTTATACGCAAGAAAAGATTTCATAGTTGGAACCTCAACAATCTTACCCAAACCCCCAAGTTAGGTTAAGTTGTTTAGCAAGATTCGCACTAGGGTTTCTAGTTCCGATTTACGGGATCGGTTGAGTGTGAACTCTTTAAACATCTAGTTGGTGTCTTGTGTTGGACTTACACATAAAACAAAGTCCAGTTGGTTAAGTCGGTGCCCCTTTTTGATAGGGAAGAGTGGACGTGGGATCGGGTTTGTCCGAACCACTATAAATCTTGTGTGCCACTACCGCTTTGATTAACTGCTCACATAATCGCACACAACCTTTAAAAGCGCATACATATTCCAAGTTGAGATCACCAAGCACCAAGCTTCGATCCGATCATACTTGACACTTCACAACCGATTAAAAGATTAATCTTGGAATCGATTTATCAAAACCGGTTTTTCACACGGTAAAACTTAAGCTTCCGCACACATCGCTTAAACCGATAGTTACCGAATCGATCGCTTCAGCGATCAAGAAGTTGGTTATCGCCCAAACCGATTCACTCGCAGACTGATCAAAGCTAATCGCCTCACACTGACCAAGACGAAAAGTTTTCAGAAGTCTATTCACCCCTCCCCTCTAGACTTCTGCCCTCACTAAACCCGTTCGGGACCTACATTCCCTTAGCCCTTGCTCGACAATCCGGTGGAAGGATACTCGCGAACAATTAACAAAAGGAAAAAATAAACTTTGTTGCACCACTTATGTGGATTTGCTAATATTTCCAGCACATGGAATTGTACTTGGGAATGAACTAATCATCCCCTATTTATAAGAGGGAGGGTGGTCGAAATTTTAGTGATATTTCAATGTGGGAAAAGACTTTTCTTGATCACCAAGAAATCTTGAATATATCTCATATATTCTTTTTCCCATAATTAAAATATTCCACAAAATTCCACCTCCTCTATAATATGACATTATTTTTGAAAAATACAGTGTGCAAGAATCCAAGACTTGGATCTTCTTGAATTTATGAGATATTCTTGTATTTCAAGAAATACATATCTTCCATAATATCTTTTCAAGAAAATCAAGAAAATCTTTCTTGCCCTCTATTTTCAAAAATTTCGAAATATCACTATGAATAACCAAGTGGGAGATTTCTTGAATTTAATGAGATAATCTTGTATTCCAAGAATACATATCTTCATTCCATAACAAAATTCAAAGAATATCTTTCTCCCTCTTTTATCCATAATTTTCGAAAATTTAGAGGAAATATAAGCAACAATATTTATTTTATTTTAATCACCTTTTCAGTTATTGGACTATATGTTGGGCTACTCAGGGGGCCTTTAGGAGAATTAAGATTGGACCTTCTAATGGATCTTGAATATCTAATATTGAGCCACAATATAATTCAAGCCCATAAATATTAATTAATCCCACTACATAATTAATATTGCACCATCCATCTTAACCCATATTACGATCAATATGGCTCCCTGGTCATTATTTCCGTGTTTAAGATTATCTAGCCCATTAGTTAATTCAAGCCACCGAAATAGCTTTCCGTTAATTAATATCTTTTGTCCTTGGTCGAGAACGGTTCAACATTATTATCCATACCTAAAACTAATTCCACTTGCAAGATTTGGTATGATAAAACTTATGAACCTCCCAAGGGGCAAATCAAGCAAAGCGTGCTTGCATTTTGATTTTTACGATTTTTTCGTATTAAATCTTAGCAATCACATGTGACCAATAATATTGCCCAAGATAAAAAGTATTGAATCTCTCTGATTCGCTACCCATGATAAGTCAAAGCAATAGTTACCAATCCCACGTGATCCTATTTAAGGGACGAAGGTTAAGAAACAACGAACCACTGAGGTCTAATTCTTCCTTATTCAGTTCTGAAGAATTTATCCTCCTGCGCAGTCCTATTCAAATAAGATCGGTCATGCAATTGGTGTAATCTCTTGGTCAAGACAAACCAATCTGAGTCTTACACCTCAACCTTTCGCGATGGTTGTTCATTTTCATCTAGGTCGTGAATGACGTACTTTTAGTTACAAGGGATTGTTAATTTAATCTTCTGTGATCTGGTATCACTAAATTAACTACTGATGTAACACGTTTAATTATTGAACAGTTATGCAAAGAAATATATATAACATTCAATCATATTTAAAGCATCAGTGATAAACAATTTATTTCAGTAAATAAGTCTGAAAATTCAGTTTCGATTATACAAAGTAAAAAGTATACTTTTCAGTATAATCCCAACAAAACTTCGATCTCATTATTGCATTTCTATTCATTTCAATAGTTAATTCACCTTTGATAATTACTTGTTGTCCGGAATATTAACCGGAGCACGACATTCTTTTCCCTTTCAAATTGACAAATGACAACAAAGGAAATAATGTAACTATTAAATAATGAGCTCAAGGTTGTGAAGATATATCAGACAGGTAGGAATTTTTTAAAACTTGATCCCGTTACCTGGCTACTATATAATATTGGGATGAACTTCTAAAAAGGATCAAAGACCCTACCCTCAATAAGAAGGATGTCATTTGTTAAAACTTGATCCAGTTACCTGGCTACGATATAATATTGATCAATAATAATTGATGTCTCATTTGTGAGTTCCCACAAAAGAATATATATATATATATATATATATATATATATATATATATATATATAGATAATTACTTGAAACACAATAGACGTGAATGTAGACATATTTCTGCAAAGAGCTTCACACAAACAAAATCAGGATTCATATAAAGAGAATAGAGAGTATTATTGTTGGGAAATTTATAGTTTTGATGAAAGTTCCAAAGCAGTTGTAATAGGACCAGTCAGACCTGTTAGCTGACTGATAATCAAGAATTTAGTAATAGGATGACCAGTTGATAACTGTTGTATATAGCAACTGATGTAATAAGTAGATAGGTCACATATTGAGGGGGAACTCAATATGTATAGGTTAAGTTTTGAAGAAGATCAGACTAGTCAGATGATCAGATGAGACATCAAGCTGAAGACTCAGAAGACTTGAAGATTAGAAGATTAACTTACAACAAGAGCAGAAGACCTTAAGAAGACCTACATCAGATTAACATCAGAACAGTCAGTAAGTTGAGCTAAGACAACTTATATCAGAAGACTCAACTAGGTAGACAGATCAGTTGTAACTGATCAGGTCAGTTCCACCAAGTGACAATCAAGTATCAACCTAAGATATACAAATCGTTCAGACATTCAGAATTAACAAGAAAGAAGACTGATCAGCGCCGAATATGTGTACTTGTAAACCAATGAGAGATCAACACGTATGTATGGAACTGATAAATACGGGATGTGAAGCTTCAGAGTTCAACGACTAGAAAGGACAAGTTAGCAGGCATTTAGCCATGCCGTCTCTGCACATCAAGTCAATCCTGCACACCTACCTTAAATAGACCGAAATTCGAATTGCTCTCCAACGGCTAATTCGATTTCGTGCCTATAAATATGGGATCAAACCTTCAGAGTAAGGTTACATAAATTATACACAAGCTCAAGCTACATGCAATTTCCGTAAGAACACCAAGATCAAGCAAATATTCTAAGTGTTCATCCCATAGGTTCTTAGCAAGAAATCTTATCCTTTAGCTTTAGGCTACTCAAATACTAGGATAGATTTCTAGTTGAAAACCTTACAAAATTTACCCCAAACCGAGTGTTAGAATAAGTTTATTTTGCAAGATTTCAAGCTAGGGTTTCTAGTCTTGATTTCTGGGATTGTTGAGTGAGAACTCCATAAACATCTGATTGTACTGTATTGGACTAACACATTAAAATAAGTCCAGTTGGTTAAGTGAGTGCCCCTGTTGATAGGGAAGAGTGGATGTAGGACTAGTTGTCCGAACCACTATAAATCTTGTATTGTTTATCTGTTTTACTCTCTACACACACACCTGATATTTAACTGAACATGTATTTTCTAAGTATGGATCAGTTCTGCACCTAGCAGCTGATTTGATCAGTTTGACCTGTTGTCATCTGATCTTATTCAGAATACTTAGAACTTGATTTATCAAAACTGGTTTCTACACGGGTTGAAACTAGCTTTCGCACATCAGTTGACCTGATAGACACCGAACTGATTTGCTTCACAGTAATCAGTATGTTGGATATCAGATCATACTGATTCTCACACGCACTCTATCAGCATCTATCTGACTTTACACGCTAATCACAAAAAGTTTTGGAAGTCTATTCACACCTCCCCTATAGACTTCCACCTCACGAAACCCATTTGAGACCTACAAGTGGTATCAGAGCAGTGGTTCTATGGACCACTGACTTTGAGTATCAACAGTTTTTGAGGAAGAACCATTGTGGTCACTTGAACAGATCTTGAAAAACCTGTTTTTTAAAACTCATCTGTTTTCAACTTACATATTCAGCATGTATAACACATTAGGGATGTATCATGATATGCCTAAGTTCTCTATTGATGAGTATATCGACTGGACTATCTACCTGGGCAATCATCTGGGTTCGATAAGCAACAGAATGATGGAAGTTCTCGAACAAGGACCCATTATCATCTATCACATCAACCCATCTGATCAAAGATAGCAGATTGCAAGAACTGGTAAAGTTTGAGAAACTCAAAATGCTACCAAATGAGACCATCAATGAGCTTGATGGAAGAATCACCAAAGGTATTAATAAGATTCGTGAACTAGGATGCGAAATGTCAGATAAGGACATTAACTACAAGATTCTGAGGTCCCTGACCAAGAAATGAGACATGAAGGTTACTGTGATTAAGGATTGTCAAGATATTGCGACAATGAAGCTGAGCAACCTGTATCTCAGTCTGAAAGGTCATGAGTTCAACCTGATTGAGAGAGGTTAAGAAGAAGGTAAAGAGTCACCTACTGAAGTTGTACCAACCATGATAAAAGTTGTTTCATTTCAGGCAACCAGTAACAGTTCGAGATCTACTGAACCAATAGGAAACATCATGAGTCAGGCTGAAGAGATCGCGTTGCTGACCAGAAAACTTAAACGATCAAATGTTCAGTTGGGAAAATATAGAAAATTTTATCGTGACTACCAGAACAACAGAGGAAGAGATAGGAGATCTACTGATATATCATAGGAAAGAAATCGTTCTGATGACAGAAGAGACGATCGAAGAGATGACCATAGAGATGATAAGAGAGATGATCGTAAGGACGACAGTCGAGATGATAGATCAGATCGAAGAGGTTTTGATTACAGGCAAGCTGGAAAATCTCCTGAAAGATCGTATAGGGGAAGAGATTCACCTAGCAGAAGAAAATCTGAGGATTCAGGAGCGTGCTTCAACTGTCAGAAGCCAGGTCACTACAGTGTCGACTGCCCTGACCTGACTCCTAAAGAGAGAGAAGAGAAGCATAACATAAGAGAGCAAAGGTACAAGGACAGAAGAGCAATGGTTGCCGACACTTCTGGTATCGATGATATTGAGAAATTTATAGTTTTGATGGAAATTCCAAAACAGATGTAATAGGACCAGTCAGACCTGTTAGCTGACTGATGGATTAAATATTAGAATAGGATGACCAGCTGAAATGTATAGACAACTAATGTAATAGATAGGTCACATATTGAGGGGGAACTCAATATGTATAGGTTAAGTTCTGAAGAAGATCAGAAGATCAGAAGATCAGGTTAGTTAGATGATTAGGTGAGACATGAAGCAGAAGACTCGGAAGCCTTGAAGATCAGAAGACTAACTTACAAATAAGACCAGAAGACCTTAAGAAGACCTACATCAGAAGAACACCAGTAGAGTCAGTAAGTTGCGCTAAGACAACTTATCAGAAGACTCAATCAGGTAGACTGATCAGTCCGAACTGATCAGGTCAGTTCAAGTCAGATAACAACCAAGTGTTTACCTAAGACGTACAAGGTGATCAGACAAGAAGAATGTCAACCTAAGTTTGTGAATCAAGCGTCGAATAAGTGTATTTGACAACCAATGAGAGCGAGACACGCACGTACGGAACTGACAATGCAGGACAAAAGTTGTTCAGAGTCAAACGACTATAAGGACAACATAGTACGCAATTAGCCATACTGCCTCTGAACATATCATATCTGCCCTGCAAACCTACCTAAATAGACCGAAATTCAAATTGCTCTCCAACGGCTAATTCGATTTTGTGCCTATAAATATGGGATCAAACCTTTAGAGTAAGGTTACATAAATTATACACAAGCTCAAGCTATAAGCAAATTTCCGCAAGAACACCAAGAACTCAAGCAAATATTCTAAGTGTTCATCCCATAGGTTCTTAGCAAGAAATCTCATCCTTTAGCTTTAGGCTACTCAAATATTAGGATAGATTTCCAGTTGGAAACCATACAAATCTTTACCCAAACCGAGTATTAGGTTAAGTTTGTGAGCAATATTTCAAGCTAGGGTTTCTAGTCTTGATTTCTGGGATAAGTTGAGTGAGAACTCTATAAACATCTGTTTGTAAGGTGTTTGGACTAACATGTTAAACTAAGTCTAGTTTGGTAAGTAAGTGCCCCTGGACTGGGAAGAGTGGACGTATGACAAGTTGGTCCGAACCACTATAAATCTTGTTTTGTTTTATCTGCTTTACACTTTACATACAACTGATTTGGTAAAAATGACATGCATATTCTAAGAGGAGACCAGATTAACATCAAGCTACTGATCTGATCAGAAGACAATTTGTTTTCTTATCTGATTCAGAATACTTAGAATCTGATTTAAGAAAACTAATTTTTCTACACGGGTTAAAACTAGCTTCCGCACATCAGTTGACCTGATAGACACCGAACTGATCTGCTTCATAGCAATAAGTAAGTTGGATATCAGATCGTACTAATTCTCACACACACTCTATCAGCACTTATCTGATCTTACACGCTGATCACAAAAAAGTTTTGGAAGTCTATTCACCCCTCCCCTCTAAACTTCCACCTCACGAAACCCATTCGGGACCTACAAGTGGTATCAGAGTAGTGGTTCTATGGACCACTGACTTTGAGTATCATCGGTTCTTGAGGAAGAACCATTGTGGTCACTTGAACAGATCTTTGAAAAAGCTGTTTTAAAACCCATCTGTTTTAAACTCACATATTCAGCATAGATAACACATCTGAGATGTATCATGATCTGCCTAAGTTCTCTATTGATGAGTATGCTGACTGAACTATTCTCATGAGCAACCATCTGGGTGCGATATGCAACATAATAATGGAAATTCTCGAACAAGGACCCATCATCATTTATCATAATAACCCATTTGAAGGAGGTAATCCAACACATCCAACTGGAGCAAGAATCAGAAAGAGTCCTTCACTGATGGATGCTGAAGAAAGGAAATTGTCCAACTTAGATACTGTTGCCAGGCATATCATCATGAAGACGGTGGACAAGACAACTCATGAGAAGATCAAGTACCTAAAAACTGCTAAGCAGATGTGGGATACTCTGGTTGAGATATGTGAAGGAAATGATCTTATTAAGGATAGCAGACTGCAGGCTGAACTGGTAAAGTTTGAGAAACTCAAGATGCTACCAAATGAAACCATAAATCAGCTTGATGGAAGAATCACCATGTCTGTCAATAAGCTTCTTGAACTAGGACAAGAAATGTCTGACAAAGACATTAACTACAAAATCTTGAGGTCCCTTACCAAGAAATGGGACATGAAAGTAACTGTGATAAAAGATTGCCAAGATATTGCAAAGATGAAGCCGAACAACTTATTTTTCAGTCTAAAGGCTCATGAATTCGACCTGATTGAAAGAGGTCAAGAAGAAGACGAGTCACCTGCTAAAGCTACCCCTGCCAAAACAAAAGCAGTTGCATTCCAGGCAGCTAGCAGCACTTCGAGATCTACTGAACCAGTAGGAAATATCATAAGTCAGGCTGAACAGATTGCTTTGCTGACCAAAAAGCTTGAACGATCTAATGTTCAACTGGGTAAGTATCGAAAATTCTACCATGACTACAGACAAAGCAGAGGAAGAGATAGGACACAAGAAAGACATCGTTCTGATGACAGAAGAGATGATCGTAGAGACGACAAAAGAGATGATCGGAGAAATGATCACAAGGAAGACAGACGAGATGAAAGATAAGATCGAAGAGATTCTGATTAGATGCAAACTAGTAAATCTCCTGATAGATCGTATATGAGAAGGGAATCACTTGGGAGAAGAAATTTTGTGGAACCTGGAGCATGTTTCAACTATCTGAAACCAGGTCACTACAATGTAGACTGCCCTGACCTGACTCCCCAAGAAAGAGAAGATAAGCGGAATAGAAGAGAGTAAAAGTACAGAGACAGAAAAACCTTAGTTGCTAATACTTCTGGTATAGATGATTCCTACCTACCATCAGATGATTCTGGATACTCATCTGTCGAGGACTTCTGCCTGATGACGACAACTGATGATGTCGACGATCTGATATTCTCATTTGATGATGACATCTGTCTCATGGCCAAAGAAGCTGACCAAACTGAGGTAATCTCTAAACCTTTTGTGTTTTCTGTTTCCACACCTGTTGTAATGAGCACACCTGCTGGAGATATTGACCTGCAACTCTACAATGAGCAATTATTTGATGATCTCTCTAATGCAGTAGACACTTATACAATAGTGAAAGCTGAGAACGATAAGCTAAGGGCTGAAAACATCGGGCTTGTCAAAGATAATAACGCCAGAAGAGCAGCTGAACTGAAATCAGTCGAGACTGTTCAGAAGATGACCACAAAACTGGAGTTTCTGAAAGTCAGTACTTCTGATCAGGATAAACTAATTAAGGAACAACAAGCTCTCAATCTAAAACAAGCTGATGATTTCAAAGTCCTACAAGCTAAGTTTGAAAAACTCTTCCGACTACATGAGAGTATAAAAATCAGTGAGGACAGTTTGCGAAATAGAGTAGATGTTTTCACAAACTCATCTAAATCTGTTCAAAGTTTGAACAACTATTATCGAAAGCCAACTGATAAAAAGGGTATTAGGTTTGAAGGTTTCTGGTAAAGATATAAATTATGTTAAATATGTATCAAATAAGGCAAAAGGACCAGCTAATCAGGCAAGACAGACGTCTGGTAAGAAGGGGAACAGAAATGAACCCCAACTGATCAGACATCAACCGAGGACTCAACAGAAGAGCCCAGTGCTTCTGAAGAGACCTCAACCCAATCAGCAGACTAGGTATCAGCCTGGACCATCTGGCAAGGGACAGTCTCAGCTGAAATCTAATCAGGTCAAGCTGCCTAACAAACATGCTAAAGGTAAATTGACTAAACCATCTGTGCAAAGAAGATATGAATCTTTTGATGGAAGAAGTGGTGCCTACCCTTAACCAGAAATCCAGGACAACCGCACTTGAGCCCCACTGGATTAAAAAAAGACAGACTAACAAGAAAAATCTCTAGTCTTCTAATTCATCCAAGGCTCACACTCATAACCATACTGATCAGAATGCATATGAAGAGATGTATGATTATGTAGATGCTTATGGGAGACAAATCAGGCCTTCTGATCTTGATGATTACCATAGAAGTGCCCTGTTTGTTTGGATCCCGAAAGGTAACACTAACCCCTCAGGACCCAATCCTACTGGGGTACCTAAAGCCTGATCTGATTGCAGGTTTGCGTGGGTTTGGCCAATAAAGGAGGTGTACAAGCAAATATCTGATACATCAATAGTGGATGCTCAAGGCACATGACTGGCAACAAGCATCTCCTAAGTTCATACATAGAACAAGAAGGCCCACGTGTACTCTTTGGTGACAATTTACCAGAGGGTTTGGAACCTTAGTCAATGATGATGTACAAGTTTCTGGAGTTTCGTATGTCGATGGTTTAAAGCAAAATCTGTTATCAGTTTTACAATTCTGCGACAACGGATTCAGTGTTGAGTTCTCGACTGATCAGTGCACTATCAAGAATCGAGCTACTAAACATATTTTGTTAACTGGTTCCAGAAAAGGAACGATCTACACTGCAGATTGGGACAATTGTCCAAGAATTGCATGCCTGATTGTTAGGAGTTCCAAAAGTAGCAGTCGGTTCTGGAACAAGAGAATGAGTCATCTGAACTTTAAAACTCTTAACAAGATAGCAAGGATGTTCTTGGTTGAAGGTCTCCCGAATAAAGTTTTCTCTAAGGATCAGACATGTGCCGCATGTCAGAAGGGAAAGCAAGTCAAGGCTTCATTCAAAGGGATTCCTTCACCGCCATCCACCAGAGTATTGCAACTGCTCCACATGGATCTTTTTGGACCAGTTACGCCACTTAGTTTCAGCGGACGCAAATACACTCTAATGATTGTGGATGATTTCTCCAAGTTCACCTGGGTTGTATTCTTGTATAAGAAGAATGAAACTACAACAAAGATACTTGAGCTGCTCAAGAGACTACAAAATGAGAAAGGTGTCAGTATTGTGAAGATAAGATCAAATAAAGGAACAAAATTCTTGAATTCCTTCATATCTGATTTTTGCAAGGAGTTTAGGATACATGATGAGACATCAGCCGCAAGAACGCTTCAACAGAATGGTGTAGCAGAAAGAAGAAACAAAATACTCAAGGAAGCTGCTCACACTATGTTAGCTGAACATGCAACTCCAAACCGTTTCTGGGTAGAAGCAATCAACACTGCATGCCATACTCAGAACATATATTCTTTGACTAAGATTCACTTCAAAACACCCTATGAACTATTGAAGGGCAGAAAATCTCGTGTCTCTTACTTTCATGTTTTTGGGTGCAAGGTTTTCATTCACAACAATGGGAAAAGTCAGTTGAAAGCCTTTGAAGCTAAGTCAGATGAGGGTATATGTTAGTGTTAGTGTCATATAGACAATCCATTGTAAGGACATAATGCTCAGATAATATTCAGTATTAATTTAATATTATTGTTTATTTAATATTAAGTATATGGTGTTGCACTTATTAGAATATTATGTTTGATTATTTGCATTTGTTCTTATCTGTGTTCCCTTGAGTCACTGCTGTCATTGAGTGTGTGAGAACTCAGATGACCTAAGCATGATTCTCAAATGACCCCAATCGAGGATCATCATGAATGAGATATTGATGATACAATGGAGATTGGTGTGCGATCTGCATCATACTCTTTGAGAGTGTAGTCAGACCTCACTTACTACGAGATACTAGGTATCTCATGATGAATGCACAAATACCTTAGAGGGAATTGGTATACCCATCCGAGAAACCGTTTGATGTAGTTCCACTATATGTGTCTACGGGTGTCTCAGTTAGTGGAAGCGATGCGATACTCCTTTGACTTGAGGTCAATACGCACGACATGTGTGGAGTGAACTTTGACCGTGACCGACGCTTGCACCCTTCCATGGGCAGATATGACTTGGATTGGGTGCGTGGTAGTTGAGCCAAGAAAATGATTCATTCCTCAAAGTGGATTTAGAGAGAATACTCATCTTCTCATTGTAATTGGATCAAAATCATTGGCCAATGCACGTCAACTTGGACTTTGTGGCCAAGTGTGACGTAAGTGATCAATTAGTGATTAGAGATAAATTGATTAAGTTATTTGAATAGACACTTCATCATGTTCAAGACTTAATCGAGTATTCGCGAATGAAAGGAGGAAATCGTAATAGCCCATGTTTCAGTTACAGGTAGTTGCACATTTCCTCGCAATGTACCTCATATATTGAGAATGTATGATTTATTGTCTAGGGTTCAATTAAGACTGTTAGTTTGACTAATCGCTCGATATATGAGGGCATATGAGTCACACAACAAGTAATGGTTGTTTACTAATTATAGTTGGTTGATTAAATGTTAAATTAGATTTAATATTTAATTTATGGAGAAGTAATTAATAATAGATTAATTTGGAATTAATTATTATTAATGTTTAATTATTTGGATTTAATTAAATAAGAATTCCCAATAATAATATTTGGAATATTATTGTAGGATTTAATGTATATAGAAATAAATCGTAGAGATTTGTCATATATGGAATTTAAATCCGTAGAGATTTATATGTGGAAAATAAATCTAAGAGATTTATTTTATTAGGGATTTTTCCTAATAAAGGTTAGCTTAATATTTAAGCTGGGTCTTTCTTATATATATGAGCTCTTGAGAATTCATAATACGTGAGTTCATATTTTCTCCATAAAATCTCTAAGCTAAAATTTTCCTAGCAAATTCATCTCGGGGATTCAACGCTGGCAGATCTGTGCAAAATAGTAAACGACTGTTACGTGGATACCATAGTTGAGGAATCCGTGTACGAATTACTGTAAGAATTATGTTTACGTTTACTCGTATTTAAATATACAATTAACTGTTCGTTGTTGGTGAACTTTAGTTTCCGCTGCACATGTATTACGTGTTTACATACCTCTAAATTCCAACAGTATATTCTTAGGATATTCCTCAACCAGCATGGCTTTCAGGGTGTTCAACAGGTGAACTCTAGTTGTGGAAGAAACACCTCATGTGGTCTTTGATGAGTCAACATCTGATCAAGATAAATCTGCCTCAGAACGAGCCGTACTAGAACAAGATGTACCTGATACTCAGAAAATGGATCAGTTAAGCATCAAAGAAAAGGAATCAGATCACGTCACAGTGTATGTTCCTAATTTTGATCTTGATGATTCACCAGGTCAGTCAGACCCTTAGGTACGTACAACTGTCGATGAAGAAGCTGGTACAGCTGAGACATTAACAACTAAACCATCTGGTTCAGGGGGAACACCTGATGTTCCGACAGACAGACTTCAGCATATCAGATAAGGATGACGATGTCCAAACTGATATAAATCAGGAAAGAAGGACTTGGTTGAAAGACCATCCGACTGACCAGATAATCGACAATCCTAATGCCCGAGTCCAAACTAGACATCATGTTGGTGAAAGTGCTATGTATTGTTGCTATCTGTCTTTGAAGGAACCTACCACACCAGAAGAAGCTCTACAAGATGCCAGCTGGTTTCTAGCCATGTAAGAAGAGCTAGAGCAGTTTGAAAGAAATCAGGTTTGGGAACTTGTAGACAGGCCAACTCATCAAGATGTGATTGTCACTAAGTGGGTCTTCAAGAACAAGAGAGATGAGAACAATGTCATCACCAGAAATAAGGCAAGACTTGTTGCAAAGGGGTATTCACAATCAGAAGAGATTGATTATGATGAGACCTTTGCACCAGTCGCTCGTCTTGAAGCCATTCGGCTGTTTCTGGCATATGCTGCCCACAGAGGGTTTACTGTGTATCATATGGATGTAAAGAGTGCATTCTTAAATGGGGTACTAGTGGAGGAAGTTTATGTCGAACAACCTCCTAGCTTTGAAACAGGCAACCAGGTGTACCGTTTAAGAAAAGCCCTTTATGGCCTGAAACAGGCTCCCAGAGCTCTGCTCATGCAAATTCGGTTATGCAACATGAGGCACTGGAGTTCTTGCATCACTTGCGAGTAAAATCAAATCAAGAACTTGAATCAACAGTAAATGGTGAAACATTTGATGTCACAGATGCAGCTATCCAAAGGGGATATCTCACCCGTCCTCTATAGAGAGCACGAAGGATCCCAGATCAGAGCACAACTATTTAGAGAAGCAGACAAGACTCATACTGGAAACTTTGTCAAACCCATGTTGAAGCGCAAATACAAATTACTGTTTGACATTGTCTCTAAAACGATTATGGGAATATCGTTCAGTCCTAATGGTCTAACAAGTGCCAAGTTGAGTTGTATGGCTGCAATAGTGGACAATGCTCCAAACATCAACTGGATGGGGTATCTGAAAGCCATCCTGGTTCAAGAAAAGGATAAATTTAAATAGGAAAATCGTGTTGTTGTTCTGACGAAGAGAATCAGCAACCTGAATAAAGTCGCAGTTATACTGAGAGACAAGTTTCCAAGAACTGAATTGGAACCAGCCGATCTACGAGCCTACAAGGGATTTCTTACCGGCACATCTTTCATTTTCGGACCACCAGATGATCATATGACTAGAACCAAAAGAAAGAAGAAGGCGGTGAAGGAACAAGGAGAAACTGAGTCTGACCAGCCAAAGAAGAGGAAGATTTTAACCAAGAGTCTAGCAAAGAAGTCCAAGAAATTGAAGCAGACTTCTATGTCTTTATTTTTGGACCATGACTCAGAAGAAGAAAGAATCGGTCTTTGGTATCAAATTTGCGGATCGAAAAAAAAGGGCATCGGAAAAAATCGATGGGCGCGGACGTCGCAGTTCGTAAGTTCACCCAACAATCGGAAGGAGAACAAAGCAAGGGTAAGGAGAAAGCAAGATCTCCTTCACCACAATCTCGCGCTCAGTAGCCAGAACAATTTCAGCAGATGACACTGTCACCTTCTCCTTCTCCTTCTCCTTCTCCGAGGGTTGAACGGATCAGATAACCATCTGCTCAACCAGTTGTACTGGAAGCTGCTCAACCGCCCTCGCCAGAAAACTCATCAACTCAAAAGCCTCAAGATCAGCAAGCCACACCAGAAAAATCTACTGCTGATCAACTGACTGATGAGACATCTCGCCCAATCTCTTCCCCAATCAACCTGAGGCTCAACCTCAAGAACCACCTGCATCCGCAGCCCAACCAGAATCAATTCTGGTATCTGTTGGGATACATTATGCCAGGATTTATCGGGATGACCTCATAAATACAAATTTAAATTACCGATTATTACTAGCATGAATTAACCTACGTAATTCATATAATAATCAATCCAACAACAACATGAAAATAATAATTCAAGTAAAAGACCCTAGCATGCGGAAATTCTAGGAGTTTACATACCCGTTGGAGAGACAATCTGAGACAGTCAGGATCAGGTATCTGACTACCAACCAAAAGTCATTCTCAAGTATTCCCAAATCCTTGCTCAACAACCTTGGTGAAAGGTTCTCCAATGAACAATTATAAAACAAAGGAAAAATAAATAATTTGTTGCACCACCTTTGTGGATTTATAATTTTTCTAACTCATGGAATTGTGTTGGGGATGAAAAATTTATCCCCTATTTATAATAGAGGGGTGGTCGAAAATTAGGGCCTAATTAGGGTTAGGAAAGATCTTTTCTTGATCTAAAAGAAATATTGAATATATCCCATATATTCTTCTTTCCATGTGTAATTTTCCACAAAAATCTCACACCCTTATTTAACCATTATTTTCGAAAATAATTAGGAGATTTGCATGATTCGATCTTTCTTGAATTTATGAGATATTCTTGTATTCCAAGAATACATATCTTTCTCCATAAAATCTTTCCAAGAAAATCAAGAAAATATTTTCTTCCTTCTTATTTCTCTATTTTTCGAAAAACACTTAAAGAAACCAAGTGGGAGATTTCTTGAATTTATGGATAATCTTGTATTCCAAGAATGCTTATCTCATTTCCAAAAAATGTTTCCAAGAAAATCCTTCTCCCTCTTTTTCTTTAATAATTTCGAAAAAACAAGGTAAAATAGCAACAAAATATTTAATTTATTTTATACACCTTTTCATTTAATGGACTTTAATTTGGGCTACTTGAGAGGACTTTAGGAGAATTAAGATGGACCTCCCAATGGGCTTCTGAATTCTAATATTGAGCCACAATATAATTTAGCCCATTAATATTAATTAATTCCACTATATAATTAATATTGCACTATCCATCTTAACCCATATTACGGTAATATGACTCCCGGTTATTATTTCTCGTGTTTAAGATTATTTTGTCCATTAATTAATTAAGCCACTGAAAAGCTTTATATTAATTAATATTTTTATCCTTGGAGTGAGGACAACTCAACATTATTATCCATACCCGAAAATTAATTACACTTGCAAGATTTGGTACGATAAAGGTTCTGAGCCCACCAAGGGGACTAATCATGCAAGACTTTCCAAGCACACGATTCTCTGTATTAATTTAGCAACTGTCATGTAATTAATATTATTGCCCAAGATATAGGGTATCGAAGTCGCAGTGATTCTCTTCCCATTATAAGTCAAAGCAATAATTACTAATCGCACACAGTCCTTATTAAGTGATAGAGATTAAGAAATCAACAACCACTGAGGTCTAACTCTTCATCCCATATGTCAGTACGAATGAGTTTATCCTCTCTGTAGGCCCGCTTCAGTGCATCAAATGCACTAGTGTAATCTCTTGGTCAAAACAAGTCAATCTGAGCCTTACACATCAACTTCTACCAATAGATTGTTCAGATCTATCTAAGTTGTGATACACGCACTTGTTTACAAGGGACTGTTAACGTGATCTTCTGTTATCTGGTATCACCACGTTAACTACAATGTAATACGTGCTATTCTATTAACGATTTGTAATAAATATATATAACATTCAATCATATTTAAAGCAACAGTGATAAATAATTTATTTCAGTAAATGAATGTTTAATACATAGGTTATACAAAGTAAAAGCATACTTTCACGTATAACCCCAACGTTATCCAGAGTTGGAAAGACAATTTCTGGGGCAATGATTAGATTGAGGGTAGAATGGGAACTTGATGAACTGTATTCGGAGTTGGAAGCTCATCCGAGGATAAATAATGAAGTGATGGAAATTCTCACTTGGAGAGATCTGAGACTGAAAAACTTTTCAGACTTCATCATTCTAATGGAACAGATGGGTGGACCTGATGAATTTGCCGACTTTGACTTTGATATGAAGAAGGCAGCTGGTGTAGGTTCACCAGTTGAGTTACTATCTGAAGAGGCACTGAAGGCCTTGGTTTACAGAAAACTGGGTAAACCAATGGAGAAGATTGTGATTACACCTAATGAAGGAACTTCCAAGAAGGATGCTGATATGAAGGATGCGGGAGTTGCCGATGAAGGTGGTCTAGGTGATGCAGTTCAAGACCTGCCACTGGAGGCAAAGCCAACTGTTGGAACAATCACTGAAACTCAACTTCCAACAGATCAGACCGTACAAAGTGTCCCTGCTACACACATTACTCAGATCAGCTACGGAAAATCAGATCATGCTTTCAAGATCTGTTGAAAGAAGAAATTGAGGGAGTATTGGCGAATTATGTAAGAAACACAATAATCGAACAACGTCAGTCTTGTATTCGGGATCTGAAGGAACAAAGAGAGTTTGCCATCTCCCAGATTGAAGCTTTGAAGGATCAATTCAAAAAGACGCTGGATGAACTGAGTGGTGGATTCAACAAGTCCTTTGATGAGAAGATTGCTCAAGTTAATCAACTTCAAGTCTCTCTCTTGATGGCCACAGATAAGCTTGAAAAGGCGGATGAGAAGCTTGACAAACTGATTCTGACCTTCTCCAATGCCATTGAAACTGTAAAGTCTGAACTAGTGAGTAAGATTCGAGAAAAGACAGCTAAAATGCCCCAAATTTAAAAATAATACACAAATGAGCTGAGGCCTTCCCAAATTGGCATGATAACTTAATTAAAAAAAATATGATTAATTAGATGAGATTATTACAAGGCAAATCATTGGAAATTACAGTGCAAGACTCGTATCTTAAAACATTACTACATTTGTCATAAATTACTTGCGCCCACCTCCTCGCCATGCCTTGCCCAAGCTCCTTTATACTGTAAAATAAAACTGTGGGGGGATGAGTGTTTGAAATACACCCAGTGAGGGAAACATCAATGATCGCATTGCTAAAAGAAATTTGTATATAATACATAACCTTCAAATGTAGCTCATGAAAAACATGTACTGTATCATGGGCCATTACCCGGCTTGGCTTATAGTTAGATTAGATGACGGGCATCACCCGACTTGACTTGGAGTTAGATTAGATGACGGGCATCACCCGACTAAGAATTATCATACATTACATAATAGTCATGAGCTTGAATATTCATGGAATTCATCTTTCACATAAAACATTTTAACATAGCAATCATAACTTGGAATGTTTCACACAGTGAAGAGTGGAGATTGCCCTCACCGGAAAAATAGAAGCTGCAATAGATGATGCAATGCAACACCCCTTTATTATCCTCAACTTCGTATCCTTGATAAGATCAACCCAACGAGTCTCATGCTCTAATAAGCCCTACATAATAATTTACTCACCTTATAACCTCAAATACACCTATCTAACATTAACAATATTTCTAGTAGTAATCTTGTATCTTTAGTTAACATGATTATAATAATAATAGTAATCCTAGCTAATAGTATAATCACATATATGTGTAACTCATTCCCACATATATCACAATTTCTCACGCACACCTACTACTTGCACCCATTCAAACTTACAGTAACACAAACACCCACACACGCCTCCTTCTCTAATCACACGAGTACATAGATACAAGAACATTCAACTGCACTTCCCTCACATGCATATGCACCACTTACAAACACCCTTTCTTTGCGTCTTCCTTTTTACATCCTAATATTGAAATTAAAACATAACATAATTGAAGTTCTTTAACATAATACTGAATATCGAAATTCATCCTACAACCCATAAATCAATATATAAATTATACAATTTATAATTTAGATATCATTTATTTCATGTGTAATCATCAGAACAAAATTATATATCTAATCTTATTCCATTGAAAAATACTAAAAATGATAGAACACAACCTACCTTATTACATCCTTTATTTACACCGTCTGCCTCCCCCTTTTTCTATAGGAGATAAGAGGAGTGGTATTAGGAATGTTTGACAGCAGGCTTTCCAAGTTTATCTAACCGCCTCTCCACTTCCTTACCCCTGAAGTCTTCTTTTTCTTTTTATTATAACCAAGGGTGCAGGAATCGTAGGCGGCAGGCGGGCGTTCCTAGGCCCCCTAGAATTTTTTTTCTTTTCAGATATTAATTTTACTTTGAAATTTTCAACATGAAAAATAAAAAATCACAACAATTAACATAAAATCATAGTCATAATTACAAAATAAGAACTCAAAAGTAGTGTTTTTAATTTTTAGATTTAAAAAAAAAAAACGGCTGCCTAGCCCCGCCCAGCCGCACAGCCACCTTGCCCGCCTAGGATTGAAAACGCCTAGAACGGCCAATTTTGTGCGAATCGCCGCGGCCGACCGGCTCGTCGTCTAGGCGCTAGTTTTGCATCCATGATTATAACTACTACTCTTATCTCCTTATTATAATAGTATTATTATAAGTTACTAGGATAAGGATAACCATAATGTACACACATATGTATATATACCGTATGCATGTATACAAAAGTGAAGTAATAGTTATATATTTTTTAATTTAATATAATTATAACTAAATTTAATAGTTTTCGATCCATTTATTTAATGTAAAATCAAGATTTACTTTTCAATTCATAACATATTATTTAAATAATGGGTTACTATTTATATGATAATTTTGGGACGTTACAAACTACCCACCTTTTAAAAATTTCATCCTCGAAATTCAGTTATAGCTTAACTCATCAAGATTTACTTAATACATTTCCCAAAGTATTTATTTATTCATTCTTGTGACATAAGTCTCACCTATACTACTAGTTCTCATAATTAGTAAAATAGTCGTACAATATTCTTCTATCTCGCCTAGTGTATATGTTTTTTTTTTTTTTCTAAATCCAGCACATTAATCGTCTTATAAGTGTGCTAGAAGGTCGCTCAAGGTTGCTCAACTGCATCACGAACCTTAAACTAAATCCCATTTTAAAATTTCATTCTTAAATTCTTGACTCAAATCCAAATCACTTAAATCGTAACTCATTGCACAAGCACTACATACCAATGTACTAGCATGACCACACACACTCACGAGCACACGCTGTCGCGGTTCAGCGGCTCAGTGGCGGCGATCTGCGTAGTACATTGATCATAGTGACATCATGCAAGAGTTAGGAACTGAAAACCAATCTTATAATCCACTAAGTATCTCATACTAAGTGACTCCTAATTGTCCAATGGGGTATGCAAAGCACAAAATTTTCATTAATTTACATAAAATGCAATAGTAAAATTATAATTGAAAATATTTTTCAAAAGTTGCAGCGATCTAAATTTCACATGAGATCAAAACTCTAATTTAACTTAAATAATGACATCTCTTACCAAGATAGAGTTGAGCTGACGAGGCAGGGGAAGATGGATGCCAGTAATTTACGATCCAAAATTTAAAAGGAAGACGTACGACTTAAAAGTAAATTACTTTTTTTTTTTTAAATAATGAGTCCAGAGCCAATTGCTCTGATACCAACTGAAACGCCCCAAATATAAAAATAACACACAAATGAGCCGAGGCGTTCCCAAATTGGCATGATAACTTAATTTAAAAAAAAATATGATTAATTAGATGAGATTATTACAAGGCAAATCATTGGAAATTACAGCGCAAGACTCGTATCTTAAAACATTACTACATTTGTCATAAATTACTTGCGCCCACCTCCTCGCCATGCCTTGCCCAAGCTCCTTTATCCTGTAAAATAAAACTGTGGGGGGATGAGTGTATGAAATACACCTAGTGAGGGAAACATCAATGATCGCATTGCTAAAAGACATTTGTATATAATACATAACCTTAAAATGTAGCTCATGAAAAATATGTATTGTATCACGGGCCATTACCCGGCTTGGGCTTATAGTTAGATTAGATGACGGGCATCACCCGACTTGGCTTGGAGTTAGATTAGATGACGGGCATCACCCGAGTTGGAATTAGCATACATTACATAATAGTCATGAGCTTGCATATTCATGGCATTCATCTTTAACATAAAACATTTTAACATAGCAATCATAACTTGGAATGTTTCACCCAGTGAAGAGTAGAGATTGCCCTCACCTGAAAAACAGAAGCTGCAATAGATGATGCAATGCAACACCCCTTTATTATCCTCAACTTCGTATCCTTGATAAGATCAACCCAACGAGTCTCATGCTCTAATAAGCCCTACAAAATAATTTACTCACCATATAACCTCAAATACACCTATCTAACATTAGCAATATTTCTAGTAGTAATCTTGTATCTTTAGTTAACATGATTATAATAATAATAGTAATCCTAGCTAATAGTATAATCACATATATGCGTAACTCATTCCCACATATATCACAATTACTCACGCACACCTACTACTTGCACCCATTCAAACTTACAGTAACACAAACACCCACACACGCCTCCTTCTCTAATCACACGAGTACATAGATACAAGAACACTCAACTGCACTTCCCTCACATGCATATGCACCACTTACAAACACCCTTTCTTTGCGTCTTCCTTTTTACATCTTAATATTGAAATTAAAACATAACATAATTGAAGTTCTTTAACATAATACTGAATATCGAAATACGTCCTACAACCCATAAATCAATATATAAATTATACAATTTATAATTTAGATATCATTTATTTCATGTGTAATCATCAGAACGAAATTATATATCTAATCTTATTCCATTGAAAAATACTAAAAATGATAGAACACAACCTACCTTATTACATCATTTATTTACACCGTCTGCCTCCCCCTTTTTCTATTGGAGATAAGAGGAGTGGTATTAAGACTGTTTGACAGCAGGCTTTCCAAGTTTATCTAACCGCCTCTCCACTTCCTTACCCCTGAAGTCTTCTTTTTCTTTTTATTATAACTACTACTCTTATCTCCTTATTATAATAGTATTATTATAAGTTACTAGGATAAGGATAACCATAATGTACACACGTATGTATATATACCGTATGCATGTATACAAAAGTGAAGTAATAGTTATATGTATTTTTTTAATTTAATATAATTATAACTAAATTTAATAGTTTTCGATCCATTTATTTAATGTAAAATCAAGATTTACTTTTCAATTCATAACATATTATTTAAATAATGGGTTACTATTTATATGATAATTTTGGGACGTTACAAGACAGTTCAATCTGCAGGACTCACAGTACAATACATCAACCAAGCTATCGTAGTCAGTTTTGGCTCTCTGACTTCCCATGTCAATGCTCTGTTTGATAAAACCAAAAATGGGGAAGGACAGATTGAGAAACCAACTAATATCATCACTACAACAGAAGATCTAATTCAAACTGTTGAATCATATGGGCAAAGACTTGACCATTTAGATCTGTTTGCTGATGAAGTATTTGCCAAGATGGAGAGGTCCAGAAAAAGACAAGCTGCTGGAGGAGCCGGACCATCAAGAACTGCACCTCTTCCACCACCGACTCAGACTCAATCTAGAAGAATGACTAGGAGTGCTACAACACAGATTGAAGCTGATAAAGAATTGGCAGTAAGACTGACAAAGGAACACTAGATGAAGAATCTCGTCTGAGTGAGGCAGAAAGGCGATCAGATAAGCTAACTGATGCTAAGGGTCTAAAGAAGAGATATGCTGCCAAGGAAAAGAAAGGTCAGGTTGGGAAGAAGCTCGTGGAACCCCTGATCCCCGCCAAGGTTGAAGATATCATTCCCAAAAATGAAAAACATGAAGAAATGATGAGGGAATGGTTAAAGATCGGAGCAGAATGGCTCTTGGATGCATTTGTTCTAGACATCATCTCAACTGATGAAGCACCAAATGAGGAGTTCTTGAATTGGATGGATAACAAGTATCCAGAATTTCTGAAAGCTCTGGAATATGATGCCAAACAGATCAACGTGAAGATCACAAATCCACCATATGATGTGTTGGACTACAAAAGGAAAAAGGACGGCTCATTTGACAGACTGGAATTTTAGAGGTTTTACTTCGATCTGATGGGGAAGGTAGGCATAACAGATCCACAACAAATAAATGATGTCAAGTGGAAGTTATATCGAATCTTCGATGTTCCACAGAATCTGCGAGAGATGCCGGAGTGTTACATACCCAAATTTTGATGATCAGAAGATGGTTCTGTTAGGATCAGTTGCACTTTTTGTTTAAACTTTTCAAATGTACTCTGTAATGACAAAATCTAATGGATGAAAAGTTTACCTTACTGATCCTAAGACAAACTCTCATTGTCTTCTGATTATCTGTTCTTTATTGCTTTATAATTTATAAACTGATGTTGGTTTCTCAAATGTTTTAGTTTCATCAAAAAGGGGGAAATTGTTGGGAAATTTATAGTTTTGATGAAAGTTCCAAAATAGTTGTAATAAGACCAGTCAGACCTGTTAGCTGACTAATGATCTAGAATTCAGTAATATGATGACCAGTTGATAACTGTTGTATAGAGCAACTGATGTAATAAGTAGATAGGTCACATATTGAGGGGGAACTCAATATGTATAAGTTAAGTTTTGAAGAAGATCAGACTAGTCAGATGATCAGGTGAGACATCAAGCTGAAGACTCAGAAGACTTGAAGATCAGAAGACTAATTTACAACAAGACCAGAAGACCTTAAGAAGACCTACATCAGATTAACATCAGAAGAGTCAGTAAGTTGAGCTAAGACAACTTACATCAGAAGACTAAACCAGGTAGACAGATCAGTTGTAACTGATCAGGTCAGTTCCACCAGGTGACAATCAAGTATCAACCTAAGATATATAAATCGATCAGACATTCAGAATTAACAAGAATGAAGACTGACGAGCGCCGAATATGTGTACTTGTCAACCAATGAGAGATCGACACGTATGTACGGAACTGATAAAGACGGGATGTGAAGCTTCAGAGTTCAACGACTAGAAAGGACAAGTTAGCACGAATTTAGTCATGCCGTCTCTGAACACATCAAGTCAATCCTGCACACCTACCTTAAATAGACCAAAATTCGAATTGCTCTCGAACGGCTAGTTTGATTTTGTGCCTATAAATATGGGATCAAACCTTCAGAGTAAGGTTACGGAAATTATACACAAGTTCAAGCTACAAGCAATTTCCGCAAGAACACCAAGATCAAGCAAATATTCTAAGTGTTCATCCCATAGGTTCTTAGCAAGAAATCTTATCCTTTAGCTTTAGGCTACTCAAATACTAGGATAGATTTCCAGTTGGAAACCTTACAAATCTTACCCCAAACCGAGTGTTAGGATAAGTTTGTTTTGCAAGATTTCAAGCTAGGGTTTCTAGTCTTGATTTCTGGGATTGTTGAGTGAGTACTCCATAAACATCTGATTGTAATGTGTTGGACTAACACATTAAACTAAGTTCAGTTGGTTAAGTGAGTGCCCCTGCTGATAGGAAAGAGTGGACGTAGGACCAGTTGTCCGAACCACTATAAATCTTATGTTGTTTATCTGTTTTACACTCTACGCACACACCTGATATTTAACTGAACATGCATTTTTTAAGTATAGACCAGTTCTGAACCAAGCAGCTGATCTGATCAGTTTGACCTGTTGTCATCTGATCTGATTCAGAATTTTAAAATTTGATTTATCAAAACTGGTTTTTCTACACGGGTTAAAACTAGCTTCCGCACATCAGTTGACCTGATAGACACCGAACTGATTTGCTTCACAGCAATCAGTAAGTTGGATATCAGATCATACTGATTCTCACACGCACTCTATCAACATCTATTTGACTTTACACGCTAATCACAAAAAAATTTGGAAGTCTATTCACCCCTCCACTCTAGACTTCCACCTCACGAAACCCGTTCGGGACCTACAATTATATATATGGAAGAGTAGCTATATTTTAAAATAACTTGAGAGCGATGACTTGTGTAGTGGATTTTTATATTTGAGAGACTTAATAATTAGTAATTAAAAATAAATCTGAATTATTATCGTTCCACACTTTTAAATTAATCATCGATTCAATTAAATGAAACTGCCCCACACACAACTCCAATAATCTGAAGAAATTATTTTTACTTGAAAAGAAATAAATAAACTCACAGCGGCTATCATGGGAGGTGCCTTCAGTCATTTCGAGATCTGATGAAAGTTTCTAAATATCTGATTTCATTATACTCCTCTACGATTACTGGCCTCTAAACAAAAAATATTAAAGAGATGTCATCTGAAGACATGAGATACCCAATAGCAATAACCAATAAGTCATCAAATTAGTTCAGATTATATAATCCAAAAAAATTTTAAAATCAACCCCAAATTCTGATAGATTTCATGGAGGAAATTGTAAAAAAAAAAAAAAAGGGATGCACACACAATTTTTTCCTATGAGTATGTATATAATTAAATAACAGAACAAAAAAATCTTCATTCAGATATGAATGAAAATAACTAAATGTGATAATTCATCATTTGTTCCTTATACTATAGCCATTATCTCATCTCCTCTACCAATCACACCATAATATTTCTATTTTCATCCTCCAAGGTAACAATGTCTTTTTTTCAAGTTCTCTATAGTGTTTTTAGTTTCTTCTAGACAACTCTATTCACAATCTTCCTATCTCTGACACCCCTGATTCTTGCTTTTAATTTTACTTGAGAAAGTATTGCCTCAATCTAAACGTAAAGGCTGATTTTTTCATTTGAATAAAATATCATGAAATGCAGTACAAACTTCAATATTTAACTGAAATATCATTGTTAAAAAAAAAAAAGCAAAACCAACCACAAAAAATCAAGTGTAAATGCTTTAGAAAAAAAATAAAAGGAGCGTAAATCACATAAAATATCAAGGTTACACTCAAGTGTGAAATTGCTACAAAAATTAACAGATATGGACGAAAACCGACCAAAAGATACACCATAGAATCAACAATCAGCTTATCGTCAAATATATCCATATTAGAAAAAGAAACAGGGGTAATCACCTCAGTGTTGATGTGATATTCTCAACCCTACAAAAAATAAAAGTCTATACATATCATAATAATATTTAGTATAATCATTAATAGGAAACACATGTCTTGAATGTAATTCTAATTTATTTATCAGAAAAGTAAATACATATCAAACACCGATTTTATATCGTCAAGCACTAATTAAATATCATCAACAATATAATGATTTTACACCAATTAATGATTAGCATTTGACTCTCTTTATCTAATCAACTCAAACAGGATGCCGACAATTGTGAAATATCATTCACTATCCCTTTGTTCAGCTCTGCAAGTCATTAGCCTATAAGATAGCACACAACTAAAAAGAGTAGTTCAATAAATATACATTTTGAAGTTCAAATAATGACTATATTCATTCTCAACAACTAAATCAAGATTTCCCTTCACCAATATTCTTAAATGGCAACAACAAACTCACATTTCATTAGAATATTTGGTTAATTGAGTGAAAGACTTACAAACATCAAAATATAAACAAATTTTTTAATAAATTTAAAAGACAAAAAAAAGACATATTCTAGAACATGCATATCTTATGGGTCCTTTCTGGTTCTAATTCTAATATACTATTCCAAATAATAAGAAACTTAAAGACGCACAAAAGCTATACTACTGTGTAGTCAATACTAAGTAAAGTACACATACCATGAAATTAGTGTGAGAAGACTTCCGAACATGGGAACTTCAATAATAGCAACAGCCAAAGACTTCTAATTCCTGAATCTCTCTCACCTCCGCATCCTCACCCAACTATTTGTCCAACGCCGCCACTAGAAACTTAAACATCTTTGATTTTCACTTTGTCTCTATACTTCTTATCCCATTACTATTTCAATTAAATTGTATATAGTAATCATATTGCAACCCATAAACCAATTATCTTCAATCCAATTCAAGCATTATATTCAATTTCTATAGAAAATAATAGAAACAAAAGCAGAAAAATAGAAATTTGAAACTATAATAGAAGAAGTAAAAGCTGAAAAAAAAATTAAACTATAATTGAAGAAGCAAAAGGAAATGCAGAACATGACGCTAACCTATCTAAAGAATATAATTTTGCAAATCCACCCAAATTAAAATAATTAAATAAAATAACTATTCGGAATTGCAGAAACTAACTAGTTGCAAGGAATAAATCGACTTACACAATGATGCCCAAATTGAAAAGGGAAAAAAAAAATTACGCGTGAGATCCTAGGGGCGCGACGGTGCATGGCCATGAAGGGAACGCGATTGTGAAGATGAGGAAGAGCAGAGCCATGATGAAGTCGGGCTCGTTCTAATTGGTGGCGAAGGTGGAGTCAGACGTAACGGCGGCGGTGATAGAATGGGAGAAGGAGCAGCGGGGATTGCCTGCAGCGATTTGGAGTTCGGAGGCGATGTTTGGAATTACCTCTACCTATTCAATCACGGAAATTAAAGTTAGGGAAGTCAGAAAGACATTAGACATTTGATAAAGGGCCATTTCTAAGCATTAGGAGATGAAGAGATTCAAAGAGCATTCATGGGTTGTCCAATGACTGAATGGATGAAATTTGCAATTTAAACCATTATGGAATTTTATTGCACATGAGAGAAAAGCAAATTCATCCAATGAATCGAACAGGAGAGAGAAATTATTGTAACAACTTTTGTTATTTTTTCTTTCTTTTTAATTTTATATATCATTATTTAATAAATTTTTGATAGTGTACAAGGGTCCACATGAGTATATATGAATGGATGAACCATTGTGAAAGTGAATTTAAAATATTGGGTGTTTAACGAAAGATGTCGTGAAGATGGTGTGGAGGAGAGAAAGTTGATGGATGGATGAAAATTCATCCATCCATTGTGGATGCTCTAAGCATTAGGAGAGTTTGCAATCCATCCATCCATTGTGCGGACCTTGTTGCCCAAATCCGTTCGGAGATACTCGCTGATTTACCGGAATTCGGGGAGTTTTTGCGTCACAAGGAGGCTACTCGATCATCAACACATGCGCCTCACCCTCATGATTGCACAACTCATCCCCAATTTGCAATGTGCAATACCAGTCCATCTACATTGCAATTGCATATCTCTGATTGCCCTAGGGCATCGATACCCAATTTTGATTTTAGGGTTTCACAATCTCTCTTGATGGCTTGTGAGAACCCTTGCTCACACATTGTCGGGATCGGTTCACCACCGTTTTCTGGCAAACAGGGTATTATTTCTAATCCTTCTGCTTCTCATATCTATTCAATTGCGATGGACTCTACTTGTCCTTCACTTCCCTTACAGGTCACGCATGATCTGGCACATGGTATCAAATTTGGAGCGTACGAGGGCTTACACTCGTCGGCATTGGAAAATGGACGTTGTGCAACATCCTCAGTTGCACAACATATGGGTACTGATTTGCCCCCCTCTCATTACAATCTTAATGTCACGAATATGGGTACTGCTGGTTCCCCAATTTTGCAGGCACGTCAAGAAGGCCCGCACACCGTAGCCCCGGTTCATAATGGTGCGCACCTTTCCATGACTATTGATGATACTCTTCATGAACTCGGCGTTCGAGAGAATTCAACCACTCTCATTGGCTGAATGCTGTTTGTTTCTAAGGAAAAGCCCCCTGACATGGTGACATTGAAGCAGTCATTTCAAGATATTTGGAAACTTGAATCTGCATGGTCCATAGCTCCTCTTGGACGTGGTTATTTCCAAATCCACATACCAGACAACACGGAACGTGATAAGATTTTTATGGCTCATAACTGGCTTTCGGCTTTTGGCACACTTCGTATCCAACGTTGGTCTCCAGAATTTAATCCATATAAGGTCCAATCCTCTATCGTACCTGTTTGGATACGCATTTATGAACTCCTGGTCGAGTACTTCTATGAGCCTATTATCCGGTCTCTTGCTTCGGCCCTCAGCCCAGTTTGCCAGGTCGATGAGCGTACTCGTAATCGCTCACTTTGTCACTATGCTCGTGTGCTTATTGAAATTGATTTGAGAGTTGAACGTGAATATTCCATTATGTATGAGTGTACTGGTTATTGTGGAATTACCTCTGTGGGTTACGAACGTACTCCAGACTGGTGTACTCATTGTAATATCATTGGGCATGACATCGACTCCTGCTACTCTCTAAATCCTAAACGTCCACGGAAGGGCCCCAAAGTTCTTGGCCCCGCACCAGCAGCCCCAGCTGCTACTAAGACTGCTTTGCAGCCCCATGCATCAAATCCGTCCAAACCTAAGTGGATTCAAAAGCCCCAAGACCCACCCTTCTCGGCTAGTACCTCCACTCAGCCTAATGCTTCCTCTTCTGATGAGCTTGCCATGGTTATTCACACTACCCAAACCCAGGAGCAACCAGTTTATATAGTCGCCAAGTACCTTCCATCATTTAATCTGCCAAAGTATCATCTTCTAGGACACACACAAGATAACTTCTTTCCTGCACAGGAGGCTATAATTTCAACTCATGCTAATGGCTCTCTTTGTTGGGGTTATACGTGAAAGTATTCTTTTACTTTGTATAACCTATGTATTAACCACTTATTTACTTAAATAAATTATTTATCACTGTTGCTTTAAATATGATTGAATGTTATATATATTTATTGCAAATCGTTCATAGCATGCGTTACATTGTAGTTAACGTGGTGATACAAGATCACAGAAGATCACGTTAACAGTGCCTTGTAAACGAGTGTGTGTTTCACAACTTAGATAGATCCGAACAATCTATTGGTAGAAGTTGATGCGTAAGGCTCAGATTGGCTTGTTTTGACCAAGAGATTACACTAGTGCATTCGATGCGCTGAAGCGGACCTACAGAGAGGATAAACTCATTCGCACTGACTTAAGGGATGAAGATTTAGACCTCAGTGGTTGTTGATTTCTTAATCTCTGTCACTTAATAAGGACTGTGTGCAATTAGTAGTTATTGCTTTGACTTATAAATGGGAAGAGAATCATTGCGACTTTGATACCCTATATCTTGGACAATAATATTAATTGCACGACAGTTGCTAAATTAATACAGAGAATCGTGTGCTTGCAATGTCTTGCTTGATTGGTCCCCTTGGTGGGCCCGAAACCTTTATCATACCAGATACTTGATCCTGTCTATCTCAGATCGTCTCTCCAACGGGTACGTTTACGTAAACTCCTAGAAATTCCGCATGCTAGATCTTTTACGTGAAATATTATTTGCATGTTGTTGTTTGATTGATTATTATTTGAATCCGCTTAGGTAAATTCATGCTAGTAATAATTGCTAATTTAAATTTGTGTTTATGAAGTCATCCCGATATATCCTGGCATATGTTATCCCAACAACTGGTATCAGTGCCCTGGTTCGGGCTCTGATCTTTTAAACTGTAATTTAAATTATTGTTCATTAAAATTTAAATTGGATAGTAGAACTATTAGATCTATTTTGCAGGTATCCAATTGTCATGGTATTTTAATGTGCATATTTATATGCAAATAAATTGTTGGTTTTTAATTCGATTCGTTCGAATTCATTTTGCCTCGTGAGAAAATCCGCGAGTAGATTACAATTTTTTGATTTGTTCAATGTAATAGACTAGTCTAAATCTAGGTTTATTTATTTTTCATAAATAAATTGTAACCGGATTGTGAACGAAGACGGAGACGAAGAATTAAAGATGGACGTCCAAGTGCCCGGACGTACGCGAGCCAAGACGAAGCATGCGGGCTGGGCCGAAGGCCTAGCGACCACGCGCATCGCCAGGCGGGACACGGACAGGGTGAGCTGGTCGTGGGCTAGGCTGTTGGCGTAGGGGCTGCACGCTGCATGCGCATGGGGCGCGCGGGCTGGGCGTGAGGTGGCCGAGCTAGGCGATGGGGCGAGGGACCCCGGACGCGGACGCGTCCGGGCGATGCTTTGCGCATGCAAGGCTGTGCGCGACGAGGCGGGATGGCCGATCCCGACCAGCGCCTAGGTGCATGCGACTCACATTCCAGGTCATGAGCTACTCGTTTTTTGGACGTCGTCCTAACCCAAAATGGAGGACATTTTGAAAAATTATTGCGGATTCAGTGGGAGCCTTTCAAGACGAACGATGAAGGCAAAAGGAAAAGGCGATTTCTCAAGATCAAGATTTGGAATTAAACCATGATAGTTGGATATATGTGCCCAACGTGATTTATTTTGTCTTGATGCTTGTTTTAAATTCGTGCAATTTTTATTTGTTAAATGTGTTTGCATGATTTAGAATTGTCTAAAAGAAAATCTCACTTTCGAAAATTACTAAGTATGTTTTATTGACAAATTTTGTTCCGGATAATAAAATTAAGTCAAATTGACCTCCATGATTTATTTATTTGTGAATTCTTTTGGAGAAATTTCCCCCACGGAATGGCCAAAAGATGGTTTTCACATGAATAAATTCCCAAAAGGATGATTGTGAATTATTATTAGTGGCGACGATGACCCTCCCCACGAGGCTCGCTCAAAGCGAAGTAATAATTCTGTATTTAATCATGGTTATTACTTAGGTATAAAATTGATATGCACATACTTTCCCGAAGTCCCTGTCAATTTTATATTGGTCAAGTGGGAGCCGACTATTAATTTTGAATTAAAGGTTTGTAACTGTTCTTGTTTGTAACCTGCTTGAATGTGTTTAAATAGACAGTTCACCCTACGTGACCTATTTAAACTATTTTGAGATGTCGGCTGATGCATGTTCATATTGTTTTGAGATTTTGATATGAACAATGTGATCGAATTGAGTGATAATTTTGTGCTTACACAAATTGTTATTTATTTCAGTTCAGCATGTCGCAACCTTTTAATCCACTGTATTCTATACTTAAAGACCATCAATTAACTGGTGAAAACTATATTGATTGGAAACGTAAACTGATGATTGTCCTCACTGCACAAAAGCACAAGTGGATCCTTGATACTCCAAAACCTGATGAGCCAACTGGCGAGTCGAGTAAGGCGAAAAAGAAAAAATATGAGGACTGGGAGCATTACAATGATATGGCTAAGTGTACCATCCTGGCATCTAAGTCAGATGTGTTGCAATACCAACACCAAGAATTTGCAACTGCTGCCGAAATCATGGAAAATCTTAAGAAGATGTTCCAACATCAGAACCGCACAGCTTGTCAGATCACCTTGCGAGAAATGCTTTCGCTGAAAATGGTGGAGGGCACGCCTGTAAGGGACCATGTCCTCAAAATGATGGCTCACCTGAACAAACTTGAGGTTCTGGGTGCAGATTACGATCTGGAGACTCAGATTGATTTGGTGCTTCACTCTCTGCCTAAAAGTTTTGAACACTTTCAGTTGAACTATCAGATGAATAATCAGAAGTTCTCGCTAGCTGACTTGTTGCAAGCTTTGGTCTCGGTGGAGACATTGATGGGACACCAAACTCAAGCTTTGGCGGCAAGTGGACCATCTTCATCTTCTAGGCCAAAGGAGGGTAAGAAGAAGTGGAAGGCCAAAGGCCAAAAGCAGTCAAACTCAACTGTTGCCAAGGGCGAGAGTAAGGTGAGGGAGGCTGAGGTTGTCAAGAAGGATCCAAAGGGGAAGTGTTTCAACTGCGGTGAAAAGGGACATTGGAAGTCTGCCTGTTCCAAACCAAAACGGAATGGAAAGAAAGGTAATTCTCACGCACTAGTTGTTGAAACTTATTTAGCGGTATGCTACCCACTCGTGGGTAATGGATACGGGATCCACTGATCATGTTTGTTTCACATTACAGGGGTTCAAATTGACCCGACAATTTAGTGGAAGTGAGGTCCTCATCACACTGGGCGATGATACGAAAGTAGCTGCTGAAGCAGTGGGAGACGTGCACCTGTCGTTTGAAGACAATATTTTAGTTTTGAAAGATGTTCTTTACGTTCAAGTTTTTTGTAAAACCCTTATTTTAGTTTCTAAACTAATTAATGATGGATATTCTATTCGTTATTCTAAGCAAGTTACTGTTTACCGTAATGATGTGTTTATCTGTCATGGAACTTTACGAAACAATCTCTATACTATTAACTGTGCACACCACTCACAATATGCATCTTATAACACATCGACTGTTTCATGCAATAAGAGAAAACGTTCAGAAAATGTGAACAAGACACTTCTATGGCATCTAAGACTGGGTCATATTAATCTAAATAGGATCCAAAGGTTGGTGAAAGATGGTTCGCTGTCGGACCTACAGTTAGAACCACTTCCAACCTGCGAATCATGTTTGGAGGGTAAAATGACCAAGAGGGCATTTGGAGCCAAGGGGAATAGAGCCACAGAAGTGTTGCAAATCGTTCACACTGACGTGTGTGGTCCAATGTCAACCAAAGCTAGAGGTGGTTATGAGTATTTCGTGACTTTCATCGATGATTACTCAAGGTTCGGGTACATTTTCCTCATTAAACACAAATCGGAAACCTTTGATAAATTCAAGGAGTTCAAAGCCGAAACGGAGGGATAGGAGTATCAAGTTTCTACGATCTGATCGTGGAGACGAATACCTCAGCGATGAGTTTTTGAACTACCTGTCAGACGAGGGCATTGTTTCCCAATTGACTGCACCCGGAACCCCTCAACAAAACGGGGTTGCAGAACGAAGAAACAGAACACTCTTAGAAATGGTCAGATCCATGATGATTTATTCAGATCTACCTAAGTCGTTTTGGGGTCATGCCTTGGAAACGGCGGCTTACGTTCTGAATCTGGTGCCATCCAAATCGGTTCCCAAAACCCCTAAAGAGTTGTTGACCGGGTGCAGGCACAGTCTGAGACATCTTAGGATTTGGGGGTGTCCGACATACGTGCTAGACAAAGAAGCCGATAAGTTGGATGCACATTCGGAACTAAGGCTGTTTATAGGATATCCCATGGGAACGAAAGGGTGCATGTTCTATGGTCCCGAAGATCAAAAGGTGGTAATAAGTACGCACTTTAGATTTTTGGAAGAAGACTTTATGAACAATCGAAAGCCCAAAAGTGAGATTACCTTAAATGAAATAAGAGGGCAAACTCCTATACCAACTGTACAGGTTGATATACCAAGTGTCACACAGACACAATCGGAACCTCGTCATACTGGGAGGGTTGTTCGACAACCTGAGAGATTCATGGGGATAGGAGAATCTTCGGATTTGGTCCCCGGGGAAAATGAATCAGACCCCTGGTCCTACAAGGAGGTGGTCCAAGATAAGGATTCAGAATCCTGGCAAACTGCGATGGAAGCCGAGATGGGCTCAATGGATCATAATCAGGTGTGGGAGCTAGTTGAACCACCCAGTGGGGTAAAACTTATTGGATGCAAGTGGGTCTACAAGAGGAAAAGAGGACCGGACGGGAAGGTGGAAACCTTCAAAGCTAGGCTTGTGGCAAAGGGATACACTCAGAAAGAGGGTATCGATTATGAAGAAACCTTTCTGCCTATAGCCATGCTTAAGTCCATCCGTATTCTCTTGGCTATAGCTGCGCATCTAGATTTTGAGATCTGGCAAATGGATGTCAAGACAGCTTTCCTTAACGGGAGTCTTGACAAGGAAATCTATATGAAACAGTGTTGGAAAATTTATAGTTTTGATGGAAGTTCCAAAACAGTTGTAATAGGACCAGTCGAACCTGTTAGTCGACTGATGATATGATATGAAACCAGCTGAACATGTTAGACAGCTGATGTATTAGACTAGGTATGTCTTAAAGAAGAACTCAAGATGCACAAGTCAAGTGAAGATCAGCAGAGCGGTGATCAGTAGCGAAGATCAGCAGAGCGGTGATCAGTAGCGAAGATCAGCAGAGCGGAGATCAGTAGCAAGATCAGCAGCTGAAGATCAGTAGCGGATTTAGAAAGACTTTACCTAAAGACCAGAAGACCTACTCTATGAAGACATCAGCAGAGTCGATTGGTTGAAGCTAAGACAACCACATCAGTAGACTCAAGGCAACTGATCAGTAGAAGTTGTGATCAGTTCAGGCCAAGTCAGCAAGATGATAAGCTTAACTACTTATCAGAAACATACGGGGTATACCAGACCAGAAGAATGTCAAAATTAGTTGGTGAACAAACACTGAAATGTTGTACTTGTTAACCAATGAGAAAATGACACGTATGAACAAGCTGACAATGCGGGATTCGGCGCTGCATATAGTCAAATGGCTAGAAAGGACAACTATTCACGCTTTCGGCCATACCGTTCCTGAAGCACGTCACATCAAATCCTGCATCCTACCAAATATAGCTAGAAATTCAAATTTCTCTCCAACGGCTCTTTGATTTCGAGGTCTATAAATATGGGATTGCTCTTCAGAGTGAAGACACGGAAATTATCAACAAGCTCAAGCTATAGCAAAATTTCCACACGAAGAACACACAAACTCAAGTTTATTTTATAAGTGTTCATCCCATTAGTTCTTAGCATTGAAATCTCATCCTTTAGCTGTTAGGCTACTTAAACACTAGGATAGATTTCCAGTTGGAACAAACAACAAATCTTTACACAAACCAAAAGTTAGGTTAAGTTTGTTTAGCAAGATTTCAGACTAGGGTTTCTAGTTCTGGTTTCTGGGATCGGATTGAGTGAGTGTTGGGATTATACTGGAAAGTATGCTTTTACGTTGTATAATCAAAACTGAATTTTGGACTTATTTACTGAAATAAATTGTTTATCACTGATGCTTTAAATATCATCGAATGTTATATATATTTACTGCATAACTGTTCAATAAATCGTACATGTTACATTGTAGTTAATTTAGTGATACCAGATCACAGAAGATTAAACTAACAGTCCCTTGTAACTAAAAGTACACCATTCACGACATAGATGGAAATGAACAATCCATCGTGAAAGGTTGAAGTGTAAGGCTCGGATTGGCTTGTCTTGACCAAGAGATTACACTAGTGCATGACTGATGCACTGAATAGGACCTACAGGAGGACAAATTCTTCAGAACTGAACAAGGAAGAATTAGACCTCAGTGGTTCGTTATTTCTTAATCTTCGTTCCTTAAATAGGATCACGTGTGGTTGGTAACTATTGCTTTGACTTATCATGGGTAGAGAATCAACGAGATTCAATACTTTTTATCTTGGGCAATATTATTGGTCACATGTGATTGCTAAGATTTAATACGGAGAATCGTGTGCAAGTACGCTTGTTCGATTTGCCCCCTTGGGAGGTTCATAAGCTTTATCATACCAAATCTTGCAAGTGGAACTAGTTTCCAGTATGGATAATAATGTTGAACCGTTCCTTAACCAATGACAAAAGATATTAATTAACAGAAAGTTATTTCAAATGGCTTGAATTAATTAATGGGCTAGATAATCTTAAACACGGAAATAATAACCGGAGCCATATTGACCGTAATATGGGTTAAGATGGATAGTGCAATATTAATTATGTAGTGGGATTAATTAATATTTATGGGTTTGAATAATATTGTGGCTCAATATTGATAATTCAAGATCCATTGGAAGGTCCAATCTTAATTCTCCTAAAGGCCCCCTAAGTAGCCCAACATATAGTCCAATAACTGAAAAATGTGTTTAAAATAAAATAAATATTGTTGCCTTATTTTTCCATGAAATTCGAAATTTATGGATAAAAGGGGAGAAAGATTTTCTTTGAATTTTGTTATGGAATGAAGATATGTATTCTTGGAATACAAGATTATCTCATTAAATTCAAGAAATCTCCCACTTGGTTATCCATAGGGAAATTTTCAAAAATTTTGCTAATTAAGGGAAAGAAAGATTTTCTTGATTTTCTTGAAAAGATATTATGGAAGATATGTATTTCTTGAAATACAAGAATATCTCATAAATTCAAGAAGATCCAAATCTTGGATTCTTGCCCTATAATTTTCGAAATCAATCCATAACAAAGAATAGGTGAGATTTTGTGGAATATTATAATTATGGGAAAAAGAATATAGGAGATATATTCAAGATTTCTTGGAGATCAAGAAAAGATTTTCCCACATTGTTTTTGCCCTAAAAATTCGACCACCTTCACTCTATAAATAGGGGATGATTCTTTCATTCCCAAGTACAATTCCATGTGCTGGAAAAATTAGTAAATCCACAAAGGTGGTTCAACAAAGTTTATTTTCCTTTTGTTAATTGTTCGCAAGTGTCCTACCACCGGATAATCGAGCAAGGATTAAGGGAATACTTGGGAAGTTCTTTTGGTGAGTCTAATCAACGAGACCATTGCCGTCCCAAGAGGTACGTTCACATAAAGTTGTAGAAATTCCGCATGCGTAGGTTTTACGTGAATTGATTATATGCATGATTTGTTGTTGGATTATTATTTGAATTAATATAGGATTAATTCATGCTAGTAATAATTATAAGAATTAAATTTGTATTTAAATATTCATCCCAAATAGATCTGTGCAACTTATTCCCCAACAACTGGTATCTGAGCCACGGTTTCGGGCTCTGAATTTTTTAAATTGAAATTTAATTCGTTGTCATTAAATTTGAAATTGGATAGTAGAATTGCTAGATCTTTTTTGCAGGTATCCAATTGTCATGGAATTTAATGTGTTTATTTATGCATGCATATAAATTGTGGTTTTTAATTCGATTCGTTCGGATTCGTTTAACCTCGTGAGAAAATCCACGAGTAGATTAGGATTTGTTTGATTTGATCAATGTAATAGAATAGTCTAGATCTAGGTTTATTTATTTTTTGTAAATAAATTGTAACCGGATCTGAAACGGAGGCGGAGACGAAGAATTAAAGGATAAAATCCGTAATCCCATAGGCATAGGCGTCGCATAAACGCGTTAAGGAGGCACACGCTACGACGCGTGGGCAAGGCTAAGAGCCGAAAGCGTGAGAGGATCGCCGCACGCATAAGCAGTGCATAAGCGCCGCCGCTGCCCGTCTGCGAGCGGATCGGGCGGACGGAGGCGCCAAGACGAAGCGCCGCAAGACGACAAAGCCAAGACGGACGCTTGTGCAAACTACCGAAGTTCCATGGACGGACGAGCGAGGCCGAGAAAGCCTTGTATGGATGAATCGCTTCGAATCGCGTGCCGTCGCTTCGCCTTTTACCGAGGTCGCCAAGGCCGACGCGGCGAAACTCGCCGAGGTCGCCGAATGCGGCTGGCGATCTTGTAATGCCAAAGCGCCGGGATCTGATCGCTTCGGCCAAAGGGCGAGCAGATCTTGGCGTGCATCCCGGCTTCGAGCTACTTGGCATGGTGTTTCAAGACGGAGTTCTTTTCGAGACGATCGAGTGGGAGAAATTCAAGACGGCGTTTCTTCAAAATCAAGCCAAGAAAAATCAAACCATGACAATTGGATAATTTGTGCCCAATATTTTTATTTTTCCGCTTTGCTTGATTTATTATTGTGTTATCTTATGCTTTATTTAATTTGTTTAAATGTGTTTGCATGAGAGTTGCCCAATGAAAAATCTCACCTTTAAAAATTACTAAGTATGTTTAAATAATTAATTGACAATTCTATTCCGGATAATAAAATTGAATTAATTTTGACCTCCATGATTTATTTATTTGTGAATTCTTTTGGAGAAATTCCCCCCACGGGACGGTCAAAAGTTAGCTTTCACATGAATGAATTCCAAATGGATGATTGTGGATTATTACTAGTGGCGACGATGACCCTCCCCACGAGGCTCGTTCAAAGCCAAATAATAATCCTGTATTTAATCATGGTTATTACTTAGGTATAAAATTGATATTCATATACTTCCCCGAAGTCCCTGTCAATTTTATATTGGTCAAGTGGGAGCCAACTATTAATCTGGATATTAAAGATTTGTAATTGTTCTTGTTTGTAACCTGCTTGAATGTGTTTAAATAATGACCCACCCCACGTGGTTTATTTAAACTGTTTTGAGATGTTGGCTGATGCATGTTCATATTTTTTTTGAGATTTTAATATGAAACATGTGATCGAACCTTGTGATATACTTGTGCTTATGCATATAGTTATTTATTTCAGTTCAGCATGTCGTAACCTTTTAATCCACTGTTAATATACTTAAAGTCAATGCAATATGTATGGAAACTATATTGATTGGAAACGAAAAATTATTGTCCTAACTGCACAAAAGCACAAGTGGATTCTTGACACACCAAAATCAGATGAGCCAACTGACGGGTCAAGAATGCGAGACTCATCAGATCACCTTGCGAGAGATGTCGTCGCTGAAAATGGTGGAGGGCGAACCCGCAAGGGATTATGTCCTCAAAATTGATGGCCCATCTGAACAAACTTGAGCTTCTGAGTGCAGATTATAATCTGGAGACTCAGATGAATTTGGTACTTCACTCTCTGCCCAAAAGTTTCTGAGAATTTTGGCCTCGCTAGCTGATTTGTTGCAAGCTTTGGTCTCAGCAGAGATATTGATGGGGCACCAAACTCAAGTTTTAACGGCAAGTGGTAAGTCTTCATTTTCTAGGCCAAGGGAAGGCAAGAAAAAGAAGAGGACCAAAAGCCATAAGCAATAAAACTCAACTGTTGCCAAGGGCAATGGTAAGATGAGGAATGCTTGTGGTGTCAAGGAAAATCCAAAGAGGAAGTGCTTAAGTTGCGGTGAAAGAGGACAATGGAGGTTTGCCTGTTCCAACCCCAAAAGGGACGGAAAGAAAGGTAATTCTCACGCACTAGTTGTTGAAACTTGTTTAGTAGCGTATACTTCTCATTCGTGGGTGGTTGATACGAGATCCACTAATCATGTTTGCTTCACGGGTTCAAACTGATCCGGCAACTTAGTGGGAGTGAGATCCTCATCACACTGGGCGATGTTACGAAAGTAGCAGTTATTGCAATGCTACGTAAGTAGCAGATATTACAATGCTACAATAGTAACGGTTATCGCAATGCTACGCAAGTAGCAGATATTGTAGTGCTACATGAGTAGTGGTTAAAGCAGTGGGAGAAGTGCACCTTTCTTTTAAAGATGAAGTTTTTTTGAGATTATCTTTATGTTCCCAGTTTTAGAAAGAATTCACTTTCAGTTTCTAAAATTCTGTTAATAGACACTTAGTTTCTTCTAAAAAGAATGAAATAATTTCTTGAAATGATGAGTGTATCTGCTACGGGACATTGATGGAAAATCTCTATACAATTAATTGTGCACACCACTCACGAAATGCATCCTATAACACATCAACTGTTTCCGATAAAAGAAAACTGTGAACGAGACACTTCTATGGCATCTAAGATTGGGACATATTAATCCAAAGAGGATCCAAAGGTTGGTAGAAGACGGTTCATTGGAGTTTCTCCAAGTTGAACCAATTCCAACCTACAAATCATGTTTGGAGGGTAAAATGACCAAGAGGGCATTTGGAGCTAAGGGGAATAGAGCCAAAGAAGTGTTAGAGATCGTTCACACAGATGTATGTGGTCCAATGTCAACCAAAGCAAGAGGAGATTATGAGTGTTTTGTCACTTTTATTGATGATTACTCAAGGTACGGTTATATTTTCCTTATGAAGCATAAATCTGAGACCTTTGAGAAATTCAAAGAATTTAAGGCTCAAGCAGAGAATCATAGGGAAAAACGTATCAAGTCTCTACGATCCGATCGTGGAGGTGAATACCTAAGCAATGGGTTTTTGAACTACTTATCTGATGAAGGGATTGCATCCCAGCTAACTGCACCCGGAACCCCTCAACAAAATGGGGTTGCAGAGCGAAGAAACAGAACTCTTTTGGAAATGGTTAGATCTATGATGAGTTATGCGGATCTTTCCAAGTCATTCTGGGGTCATGCCTTGGAAACAACAGCCTACATTCTGAACTTGGTGCCATCCAAATCGGTTCCCAAAACTCCCAAAGAATTGTGGACCGGGCGCAAGCCTAGTTTGAGACACATGAAGATTTGGGGGTGTCCGCCTCGTGTTGGACAAGGAAGCCGTAAATTGGATCCTCGATCGTAATTAAGGTTGTTTGTGGGATACCCCGAGGAACAAAATGGTGTATGTTCTATGGTCCCGAAGATCAAAAGGTGGTAATAAACACCCACTTTAGATTTTTGGAAGAAGACTATATGAACGAAAAGAAGACCCGTGAGATTACCTTAAATGAGCTAAGGGGGCTAACCTCAATGCCAACTATAAAGATGATATACCAAACGACACACTTACACAACCGAACCTCGTCAGTAGTGGGAGGGTTGTGAAACAACCCGAGAGATTCATGGTAATAGGAGAGTCCCCTGACTTGATTCCCTGACAAGACAAATCGGACCCATGGACATATGATGAGGCAATCTAAGACAAGGATCAGATTCTTGGCAAACAAAGAATGAAAAGTTTGAAATGGGTTCTATGTTTCATAACAGAGTGTGGGAGCTAGTCGAGCCACTTAATGGGGTCAAACCCATTGGTTGCAAGTGGGTGTATAAGAGAAAAAGAGGACCGGACGGGAAGGTGGAAACCTTCAAGGCAAGACTCGTGGCGAAAGGTTATACTCAGAAAGAAGGGATCGATTATGAGGAAACTTTTTCGCCCGTGGCCATGCTAAAGTCCATCCGAATTCTCTTATCGATTGCTGCGCATCTCGACTTTGAAATCTGGCAAATGGATGTCAAGACAGCTTTCCTTAACGGAAGTCTTGATGAAGAGATCTATATGCAACAACCCCAAGGCTTCATTGAAAAAGGCCAAGAACACCTAGCTTGCAAGCTCATGAAGTCCATTTACAAACTCAAACAGGCATCCAGAGCTTGGAACCAATGTTTTGATCATGTTATAAAGTATTATGGGTTTGATCAAAAAGAGTTCGAAAGTTGTGTGTACAAAAAGCGTGTCGAAACTGCATTGGTATTCTTAGTAATATACGTAGACAACATTCTGATCATCGGGAACGATGTAAAGGTGTTATTAGATGTAAGGGCATGGCTTTCAAAACAATTTGATATGAAGGACTTAGGGGAAGCCGCACACATCCTTGGGATCAAGACCACTCGAGATCGCAAGAAAAGGATGATAGGCTTGTCGCAAGCTTCATACATAGACACTGTCTTGAAACGATTCAGCATGCAAGATTCCAAGAAAGGCTTCGTACCTTTCAGACATGGAATCCATCTATCCAAGAAAATGTGCCCTAAGACGCAAAAGGAGATAGATGACATGAGAGGCATTCCTTATGCTTCGGCTGTTGGAAGCCTTATGTATGCAATGCTGTGTACGAGACCGGATATCTATTTTGCCATTGGCATGGTGGCAAGATATCAAAGTAACCCGGGGAAAGAACATTGGACGACAGTTAAAAACATTCTGAAGTATCTGAAAAGAACTCGGAATAGAATGTTAATTTATCAGTCAGATAGTCCAATCCCCATCGGCTACACGGACTCGGATTTCCAATCAGACATAGACTCCAGAAAATCTACCTCCGGTAGTGTGTTTTGCATGGGGGAAGGAGCCGTGACATGGAGAAGCGTCAAGCAGGAATGCGTCGCAGATTCTACCATGGAAGCCGAATATGTAGCTGCTTGCAAGGCAGCGAAAGAAACGGTTTGGCTCAAGAACTTCCTAGTGGACTTGAATGTAGTTCCGAATTTGCCCAGCAGAATCACTGTTTATTGTGACAATGCCGTAGCAGTTGCAAATTCAAGGGAACCAAGAGCCCATAAGGTCAGCAAACACATTGAAAGGAAATACCATCTTATACGAGATATCGTTAAGAGAGGAGATATAGATGTGGCAAAGATAGCGTCAGAAGGCAACCTAGCAGATCCCATTCACAAAGGGTCGCCTCAATACATTCGAGAGACATGTGGAAGGAATGGGTGTCAAGACCGTTGCCAATCTGCTTTGATTATAAGTGGGAGAAATTATTAGGTTCGTGTAGGTGACATTAGATATCACGTATTAGGAACTACACGAGACATGTTGTAGTATACTTAAAAGCAGACTTTGAGTATAAGTGGGAGAGTGTTGGGATTATACTGGAAAGTATGCTTTTACTTTGTATAATCAAAACTGAATTTCGGACTTATTTACTGAAACAAATTGTTTATCACTGATGCTTTAAATATCATCGAATGTTACATATATTTACTGCATAACTGTTCAATAAATCGTACATGTTACATTGTAGTTAATTTAGTGATACGGATCACGAAGATTAAATTAATGGGTCCTTGTAACTAAAATTACACCATTCACGACCTAGATGGAAATGAACAATCCATCGTGAAAGGTTGAAGTGTAAGGCTCGGATTGACTTGTCTTGACCAAGAGATTACACTAATGCATGATCGATGCCTTTGAATAGAACGTCTGAGGAGGACAAATTCTTGAAACCGAACAAGGAAGAATTAGACCTCAGTAGTTCGTTATTTCTTAATCTCCGTTCCTTAAATAGGATCATGTGTGGTTGGTAACTATTGCTTTGACTTATCATGGGTAGAGAATCAACGAGATTCAATACTTTTTATCTTGAGCAATATTATTGGTCACATGTGATTGATAAGATTTAATACGGAGAATCGTAATGCAAAATAACTTTGTTCGATTTGTCCCCTTGGGAGGTTCATAAGCTTTATCATACCAAATCTTGCAAGTGGAACTAGTTTCCGGTATGGATAATAATGTTGAACCGTTCCTTAACCAAGGACAAAAGATATTAATTAACGGAAAGCTATTTTAGTGGCTTGAATTAATTAATGGGCTAGATAATCTTAAACACGGGAAATAATAACCGGGAGCCATATTGACTGTAATATGGGTTAAGATGGATAGTGCAATATTAATTATGTAGTGGGATTAATTAATATTTATGGGCTTGAATAATATTGTGGCTCAATATTGATAATTCGAGATCCATTGGAAGGTCCAATCTTAATTCTCCTAAAGGCCCCCTAAGTAGCCCAACATATAGTCCAATAACTGAAAAAGGTGTTTAAAATAAAATAAATATTGTTGCCTTATTTTTCCATGAAATTCGAAATTTATGGATAAAAGGGGAGAAAGATTTTCTTTGAATTTTGTTATGGAATGAAGCTATGTATTCTTGGAATACAAGATTATCTCATTAAATTCAAGAAATCTCCCACTTGGTTATCCATAGGGAAATTTTGGAATATTTTGATAATTAAGGGAAAGAAAGATTTTCTTGATTTTCTTGAAAAGATATTATGGAAGATATGTATTTCTTGAGATACAAGAATATCTCATAAATTCAAGAAGATCCAAATCTTGGATTCTTGCCCTATAATTTTCGAAATTAATCCATAACAATGAGTAGGTGGGATTTTGTGGAATATTATAATTATGGGAAAAAGAATATAGGAGATATATTCAAGATTTCTTGGAGATCAAGAAAAGATTTTCCCACATTGTTTTTGCCCTAAAAATTCAACCACCTCCACTCTATAAATAGGGGATGATTCTTTCATTCCCAAGTACAGTTCCATGTGCTGGAAAAATTAGTAAATCCACAAAGGTGGTGCAACAAAGTTTATTTTCCTTTTGTTAATTGTTCGCAAGTGTCCTACCACCGGATAGTCGAGCAAGGATTAAGGGAATACTTGGGAAGTTCTTTTGGTGAGTCTAATCAACAAGACCATTGCCGTCCCAAGAGTTACGTTCACGTAAACTCGTAGAAATTCCGCATGTGTAGGTTTTACGTGAATTGATTATATGCATGATTTGTTGTTGGATTATTATTTGAATTTATATAGGATTAATTCATGCTAGTAATAATTATAAGAATTAAATTTGTATTTAAATATTCATCCCGAATAGATCTGTGCAAATTATTCCCCAACAGTGAGAACTCGATAAATATCTATTGGTTGTACTGTGTTGGACTAACACACTAAACTAAGTCCAGTTGGTTAAGTTGGTGCCCCTTGTGATAGGGAAGGGTGGATGTAGGACTGGTTGTCCGAACCACTATAAAAATCTTGTGTGTTAACTTGTTCTTAACTGCTTTACACTACTGCACACTACTTGTTTATTATTGCATACATATTATGAGTTAGGATCAGCTTTGCACCAAGCAACTGATCTGATCAGTTTGACACTTCAGTCAGCTGATTGAAAACAGACTCAAGAATCTGATTTGTTAAATCTGGTTTTTCACACGGGTTAAAACTAGCTTCCGCACAATCAGTTAAACTGATAGACACCGAACTGATCAGCCTTCAGACGATCAGTAAGTTGGATATCAGTCCAAACTGATTCACTAGCACTCTGATCAGGCAACTTGTCATCACACCTGTATTGGGAAATAAGGGGTGCCCGGATCTATTCGAGTTAAATTCAAATACATATTTAAATTAATAAATTAATTACTAACATGAATTATTCCTAATTCAATTCAACATAATAATTAATAAGCAAATTATATCATGCGAGCACGTATTTCACGTAAAACCTATGTAGGTCCCGAATGGGTTTTGTGAGGGTGGAAGTCTAGAGGGGAGGGGTGAATAAACTTCCAAAACTTTTTGTGCGGATTAGGTGTGAACTGCAGATTACCCGATCAGAGTGCTAGTGTATCAGTTTAGACTGATGTTCAATCTTACTGAGTGCCTAAGGACTGATCAGCTTGATATCTGTCAGTTTAACTGAATGGTGCGGAAGCTTGTTTTAACCCGTGTGAAAAACCAGTTTTATCAATTCAGATTCTCAAGTCAGTTTTCAACCAGTTGACTAAGGTGTCAATCTGATCAGATCAGTTGCTTGGTGCAGACTGAGCTTAACTTAGAATATGTATGCTGTTTTAAACTCAGTTGTGTGAATAGTGTAAAGCAATAAGAAAGCAAGTAAATGCACACAAGACTTTTTATAGTGGTTCAGACGAAACCCGTCCTACATCCACTCTTCCCTTAACACAGGGGAACCTTAACCGAACTTAACCTGCGGGACTTATACCCCTCACGGGATGGTTGAGATGTTTACCGAGTTCTCACTCTACAAACTTAACCTGCGGGACTTATATCCTTCAAGGATGGCCGAGATGTTTATTGAGTTCACACTCTACAGATGTTTATCAAGTTCACACTCAACCGAACTAGAAATCAGAAAACTAGAATCCCTAGTCTGAAATCTTCCGGGAACAAACTTAACCTAACTTGTGTTTGGGTAAAGAATGATTGAGGGTTCCAACTGGAAATCTATCCTGGTGTTTTAGGTAGCCAAAATGCTAGTGGATAGGATTTCTTGCTAAGAACTAATGGGATGAACACTCTAAGAATAATCTTCAAATATAGTGTTCTTTGAGAAGAGATTTTGCTGTAGCTTTAGCTTCTTTTGTGGTGTCTCCGTGTTCGTTCTTTGCTAGTTGTCTCTCTTGTCTTCAATTGACAAGGTATCCCATTTTATAGACCTCGAAATCAAAGAGCCGTTGGAGAGCAATTTGAATTTCGGGCTATACTAGGTAGGTTGTAGGATATGATTGTGATGTGCTTCGATTATCGGCGTGGCGGTAGGCATCATTAGCGTCATTTTTGTCCGCAGCGTCGTATCCCGCATTGTCAGCTCTTTTTGTGCACGTGTCGCTTTCTCCTTGGCTTCGCGAGGCGGCACTTCAGAAATTTGTTCGTTAGACGATTGATATTCCTTTTGTAGAAGATTCGTCTTGTCTGGTGTATCTTTTAGATTGTTACCAGGTGTGAGCTGACTTGATCAGGTAACTGATCAGTCTACCTTGTTGAGTCTTCAGATGCACATTGTCTTAGCTCAATATGCAAACTCTGCTGATATAGGTCTTCAGGTCTTTTGATCTTCAGGTGTCTCTGAGCCTCAGTGTATTCAGTCATACTGAGTCTTCAGGTTTGTTACTGAGTCTTCAGGTTTATCTGAGTCTTCAGGTTCATCTGAGTCTTCAGTGTCCATCTGAGTCTTCAGTGTCTATCTGAGTCTTCAGGTTCATCTGAGTCTTCAGTGTCTTCTTGTCTTCACCTGATCTTCTGACTTCTTGTCTTCTGATTTGTGCTTAGTCTTCTGATCATCTGACCTTATCTGGGTCATCTGATACTTCGACCTGACCTATACATATTGAGTTCCCCCTCAATATGTGGCCTACCTTTTACATCAGCTATCTATACATTTCAGCTAATCATCTTAATCTGATTCTAAGTCATCAGTCAGCTAACAGGTCTGACTGGTCCTATTACAACCTGTTTTGGAACTTCCATCAAAACTAAATTACAGATTTCCCAACAATTTCCCCCTTTTTGATGGAACCAAAACACTTAATCACACTTAATCAGAAAAATAGATACCATGAATGGAAATGTAGATAATGTAAACAGTACATACCTCAGAAGACAATGAGATGTTGTCTTAGAATCAGTGAGATGGAAAGTTTCATTCAGATAGGTGTGTGCATTGTAGAATACATGAAAAACGTACCTATCATCTGATTCCAAGTTGTCTTCTTCAGGTGTACTTGAACTTTTGTAGTTCTTTGGGGATGCCAAACATCCTGTACATCCTTTGCATTAGTTTGTCCAGCTCTTCTCTTCTATGGATTCCTCCTTTTTCAGCAAGTCCATAGTAGATATTCTTGAATTTAACAGGATTTAGCTTTTTGTCTGGACGCAAAGGTGGAAGGAGTATTTCAAAGGGTGGAGCTTCTGGTATTAGTGACATGATCTTGCTTTCTTTCATCACTGTCTGGTAGAAGTCTGGATACTTTGTTTCTAACCAGTTCCGAAATTCATCATCATTCTCAGTCTGATCTTGATGAATTGGAATCTTCTCCAGGATGTAGATGTCACATAACCATTCTCCTCTGATCTGATCCCATTCAGGCGAGATCTTGCCGTCTGCGAGAGGATGCCTTTAACAGTCTTGGGAAGGACATTCTTCTCCCAAGCAATCACCTCAGCTGCAGCTTCGTTCTTCCTCTTCCTTCGGATGTAAGCAATGTTCAGTCCCTTAGCCTCTGCTAACTTCTGCTTCTTGATTGCGGCCTCTCTTATTCTCTGTCTTGTCTGCTCTTGAACTTGTTCAGAGTCATCCCAGCTTTTGGTGGAGAATAAGCCGCCTTGTCTCGATCTTCCGCAGATTGCTTTCATTATCTTGCCTTTGCCTTTCTTTCTCCTCGAGTCTGCTTTCGGTTCATCTTGTTAAATGTCTTCTTGACTAATTTCTTAGCGAGTTCAAGGCTCTTGGCCTGATCATCAGTTTCCATTCTTTTCTGAACTAACGAAGAAAAATCTTCAATTTTGTCGACTCTGGCAGTAACCTCTGAAAGAGCACTTTTCTGCTCAGCGAACTCTTTGCTATGTTGCTCCATAGTTTCTTTCATTTCCGCAACGAGATCGGTAGATGGAGTGGCTGGCAAGTCGACATCTGATGGTTTTTGGTAGAGATGAAAAAGTTACCAAATGTATGCGAGTCTGTTTTTTCTTTCTTCTCTTTATTCTCTTTTCCTTCCCCCTTTTTGGTTTCATCAAAGAGGTTGGACATCTTGCGGTTCAGAGCAGTTAATTGCCGTGAGATCTCCTCTCTAAGTTCCTCGACTACAAGTGGAGTGATCTGAACGGTGGAAGAAGGTACAGGAGTGTAGAAGCGTCTGAGAGCAGTTTTGATTTCCTGTCTTGCTCGTTCTGTAGAAGCTAGAAAATGTTTCCAACCCATATCCAGGTGGTTGTTGGTTTTGTCCAAGGATGCCCAGACTTTCCAAAAGTACCTGTGTCTGATTGAGCATCTCTGTCTGAACTGAGAGTTTGTCAGACTAGAGTTTAAGCTTCTCAGCAAGAGGATATACTAGTTGCATTACTTCAGCAAGGATGGCATTGTGCATCCCAACTGTGTGACTTCGTTCCTTGTCAACTAGTTTTGCTTGCTCATCTTCAAATCGCTTCATCAGATCTGCTGTGAGCGCTGTGAATTTGTCTTCAAGTGCAGCCTTGATCCCATCCTGAATCTTCTGAGTATGATGATCTAGGGTATTAGAGCTCTTCGTAGCAGTCTGTTCAGATGTTGAAGCCTTGCCAAGTCGGGTCTCATCTGCAGCACCCATTCTTGGTTCATCGGCAGCTCCCTCATGATCTGTAGGAGGTTGAACGGTTTCCTTCCTGTTATCAGTAATACCGAACCTTTCGTGAATTAACCATCTGATATCATCGTCAGATGCCAATTCAACAGCACTTTCAATCCCAGCATTGTTTAGACATTTCAACTCCAAGTCTACAAATAAATCTGATCCCAGAGTTGTAATTAGAATCAGAAATTCTTCAATGCTCTTCAGTCTGATATCCCTCCAGAACACTATCTCTTCTATCTGTTGCTGGATGCCAGGATGTTGATCCAATTCAGGGCATAGATCTAGCAGATACTCCTTGATATGTTGCTTCATTATCCTTATGATGGGGCTTTCTGTAGCAGGTGAAGCAAGCACGGTTCTGGTATTGAAGGGATTATGTGAGACAGACACTCGCTTGTCGGATCTCTCAGGTTCTTGAGACTTGATTGGGGATTGGAATGTTTGTAGTTCAGGTTCATTTTCAGCGTGTTGAGGGTGTTCAGTTTCCTGAACGGGTTCATTGATTGGTGGTGTGGGAGATATTGGTGATCTGATAGGCGAGGGTGAGGGTGAGAAGGTTTTGTGGGGAGAGGATGGTGGTGATGACTTTTGAGGAGAGGGTGATGGCGATTTGGAAGTGGGCGTTGGCGATCTTTCTCTTTGGAAGATCTTGGTGAGAAAGCGAAGAATCGGATGATGATTCTTCCTCGGATTGCTCCACTTACATCCCTCGACAGATTTCTCCTCCTTCTTTCTGCGGTCATCTGCTCTTCCCTTTCTTCTCGATAGTTGGCTCGAGGCGGATTGCTATCTCTTCTTCGATCTTACTTGCATCAGATCCTTCGTTCTGGCGACTTCTTTGTCATGCGAGAACTTGGAAGCGATTTTCGAGAAGATGAGACTCTCTTCGACGTTTCCATGAGCATCATCCGTTTCTTGGCGGATCCTTCCTCTTCATCCTCTTCTCGGAATGGCCTTTTCACGCACCGGATGATCACGATTGCCTTATCTTTTCCTTCTTTTCTCCCTTGGGTTTGGGCACATAAGAGTTGGATCCTCATCAGTTGTCCGTAGGGGACTCATCTTTGTCCAATATGGCCATGTGCTTTGCTTGGTATATCTTTGCTCCATTCTCGATCCATTTACAATTCTGCGGCAGCTTATCTGACAGAATGATAGAGATTTTGTGTATGAATGAGCACTTGGAAGATAAGCACACTTCATTGCTCTGGGTCAGTTCGAACTTCCCGGAGTCTTTTCTCGATCTTGCTTTGACCATACCCAACCAATCGATATCCGAAGCCTTCTTGATTAGTGCGGCCATGACACTTATCTTGTAATGCAAGTGACTACATCAAGATCAGAGGTTGAGCACATGATCACCTTCTGAACAATTTCAAGAAGAAGGCGATATTTTCTCTTCAGATAGGAGGCTTTTACATTCGTCGTGTTCTTCTTATTTGCTGGTCTCAACAGCTCGGCTTCAAGAAATTTCTTTTCCCCTACATCAGTCGTGTAGGTCTCTGGATTGATGCTTCCTCGAGTTAGGTCGAATATCCTCTGGAGATCGTCATTCGACACTCGCACTTCCAGTCCTCCAACAGAAGAAATCAGGTCAGCATCAATGTCTTCATCCCTCTGTAGATTGTAGAGAAACTCCAGAGCTTCATGTGCGTGGACGATGTTCTGATGTGTAGAGCAATAGCGTTCAAGTCCACACGCTCGCAAGCACTCCAGAATTTCCAGCGATTCAGGTTCTGAGGTGATGGTGAAGACTACGTACTTTCATCAGTGATGTCTTTCTTCATCGATGAAAAATTCCAGAACTTTTTCCCTTGGCCAGGTCGTGGAATAAGATATGCCATTTCTGTATGATATGGAAATTGATGTTTAGTTTGAGTTAGATATTTCAATAGATTCAGTCAAACTAGTAATTTTAGCATCAATTTAGCAAATAAGCGTTTAGATCTAATAAAGATTACAGAAATATATCATCACGATTTGTAAACCTAGGTACCAGAGAGAAATTGAGATCATGCAATTAATTAAAACAAGAAATTACCAGAAATTGATTCGAAAGATTTTAGAAATCGGAAGAGTATAATCAATTGATCTCGAAAGTAATTCTCTGAAGATTTTGAAAAATCTTTGATCTTTTAAGAACTTTGAGAAGACGAAGTAGTGGAAAGCAGTTTTTTGAGAGGGATTTGGATTTTATAGAATACGAGGGAAAACCTTTTTGCACAACTTTCCAAAGTACTCAAGTATCCGTGTTTTGAAATCAGTGGCTGAGATTAGTCGGCCAAAAAGTATTTTGATCGCACGGTTGAGAAAAGTAGTCTTCTCATTTTCCGGACTCGAAAAATCGCAATAAAACGTTTTGAAAACATTTTCCCAAGTCCGCATTAAAAGCTTTGCAGAGCATGCGTCATGAACAGAGTAAAATAAATCAATTATTTAAATAACGCATGTAAGGTATTCAGAAAGAGATAAATAAGAGAGCGTATCTGACTGATTGATATTGTAATCAATCAGTTACCACGGTGATCTGATCTGGTACTTTGTTGACTTATCTGATGGTTGCCTCATGCATTTCCCAACAATATCTCACTTATCTGATCAGATTCTTGCTTGAAACACTTCGCTACTTATTTGATCCACTTATCTGATACACTTCATCCTTCAGTCTTCTTCTAATCAGCCCGTATTTACTGAAGTCAACTCCCGCCAAAACTTTTACTTCGGGGAGTCCAAAAGTCACCTCGATTCCCAAATCGGCACGATTTGACATTCCGTAATAATGGCATAGATGCGCTGTGATTTAATCACACCGTTAACTCATCCAACCATTAGCCGCGTGTTCCTGACGCGTTGTCGATGCAAATTTCTCTTAAGATCTTTTGAGAAGATAAAATTTGCATTTATACCCCTAATTTCCTTCTATAAATTAGCCTGGGGTGTTAGGCAAACAACACAACATAAACCATTTCATCTTCTTTAGCATATCCTTCATGCTTTTCCGATGAGTTCCTTATTTCCGGTGAAACTTCCGGTGGGAACCTTTAGCCCTTTTCCAATGAATTCAGCTTCTCAAATCAACCCTGTGTGTTCCTTCACACTGCTTTCGTCATCATCTAAGATTTCACATACGGTCAATGTTAAGCTTCTTTACCACCAGGGAGGCGGATCTGCTAAGGCAAATGAGAAGGCACTTCTCCTAACCGTATGCACCTTGTGCGCCTATTGAGATGACGGAATTAGCATCAACAGACTTAGTCTGAAACAAAACATGGGTTTGATATACAAAATAGTGTATCAAACTCAATATTTGCATGAGACACTCATGGCCATATGGTCTTTGTGACCAAACCTGTGGCACTGTGTCCCATTTAACAGCTGGAAAGCCCATTGATTTTAGGGCTAAGGGCTCCTAGCTTAAAGATCCTTCAAGGCTCGCTCTCGCTCCTCACTCCAAGATTCTAAGAGCGGCTTTCAGGATTCTAGAAGCTTCTCTGTTACCCCCTGGGTTGGAGAGTCTGAGAGCATCAGCTCTTAAAATCTCTCTCTATCCTTCCCTGCCTAGGGTTGACTTAGGGCTTATGGTTTATGACCTCTGGGTCTTCTTGTACTTGTAATACCACTTGAAGATAGCTTGTAGCATTTGTAGCTTGTGATATCACTTGTAACTTGTAAATCTGACCTTTGGGTCCTTATCAATGAAAAACTCTGTTATTCCATTGCTGTGTTGTTTCTTCTGACTTATGCGATCTGTAGCTTTACTCTTGACTTGCTTGTTGACTGTAGCTTTAATCGACTTATAAAGTAATCTTCCAATCTGATCAGTTCCCCCTTAATCTGATATGTCTTGAATGATCTGCTCCTTGTCTGAACTTCAGATCGGCTACTTATCTGACTTTCTGATCTGCTCCTTATCTGAACTTCAGATCGGCTCCTCGTCTGGTCGACTGATCAGTTGAGATTCCTAACTCAACTGATTCCACTTAACTTGGTTAGTCTTTTAACCAACTGGTTTTAAAGACTAGTCCTTCAACTATATCTGGTGCATTTTCTCCAAGATCCAGAAGCCCTAGCTTGTTGCATAACTCTCTGAATCTGATCTCAGCTAGCGGCTTAGTTAAGATATCGACTTTTACGCTTGTCGGGTATGGATCTTTTCCATCCCGATATTCTTCTTTTTCAACGTGATCTCGATATAAAATGGTGTCTGACATCCACATGCTTGCATCTTGTATGTAGAACAGGATTCTGAGTGATTGCAATAACACTATTACTGTCACATAATATAGGTACATTCTTAGCTACGATGTTGTAATCACTCAGCTGCTGACTTAGCCAGAGCAGTTGGGAACAACATGTTTCCTTCCCAAAATGCCCATATATTCTCCTTGAAAGAGTAGATGTCGCGAATCGATGTCCGCTTCTTTTCGAAAACCAAGAGATCGGTTTATTTCCCGTGAACCGACATGAACCTCGAGGTTGACTTCTCACAATTACGCAACCTCCGTGTCAATTAGAATACCCATTAAGCTCTAGATTGTCATCGATGGGTAAAATAAACCAAGGTTTACAATCCCTTCAGATACTTGAGAATCCGCTTAGTTTCTTTCTAGGTGGCTTTGCATTGGATTTGCTTGAAATCGGCGCGATACACCTACTTGCAAAAGTGATGTATGGTCTGCTGGCAGTCAGGTATAGTAGTGATCCAATCAGAGCTCTATATTCTTTCTGATTAACTTTCTGACCATCTTCATCTGGATCCATCTTGAACCCGGTCATCATTGGAATTCTGGCTTCCTTGCAATGTTGAACTCCAAACTTTGCCATGGATTCCTTGTGTACTGCCGCTGGCGAGATGAATATCCTTCAGACTCACTTGACTTGTAAACCCGTAAAGTAATTCATCCGACCCATCATGGACATCTCGAACTTCCCTTGCATCAATTTGCTGAACTTCTCACATAGCTTCTTGTTAGGAGATCCGAAGATGATGTCGTCCACGTAAATCTGAACCATTAGAATATCTTCTCCATCTTCTATTCTGAATAAGGTTCTGTCCACTATTTCTTTAGTGAACCCGTTGTCTATCAAGAACTGAGAGAGTGTATCATACCAAGCTCGAGGAGCTTGTTTCAAGCCGTAAAGAGCTTTCCTTAAATGGTACACTTGGTTGCCTTTTTCAAAGCCTGGAGGTTGTTCGACATAAACTTCCTCTGTTAGTACCCCCCGTTTAAGAATGCACTCTTTACATCCATCGATACACGAACCCTCGTGGGCGAGATATGCCGTAAACAAATGAATGGCTTCTAAAGCGGCGGCCCGGTGCAAAGGTCTCATCATAATCAATTCCTTCTGATTGTGAATACCCCTTAGCAACAAGTCTTGCCTTATTCCTAGTTATGACATTTTTCTCATCTCTCTTGTTCTTGAATACCCACTTCATGCTAATTACGTCCTGATGAGTTGGTCTGTCCACCAGTTTCCAAACTTGATTTCTCTCAAACTGTTCCAGCTCCTCCTGCATGGCTAGAATCCAACTTGCATCTTGTAGATCTTCCTCTCTCTTGTAGTTGGTTCCTTCAAAGACGATAACAACAATGATATGGCACTTTCACTAATCGATGTCTAGTTTTGACTCTGTCGAGATGGGTCTCCGATAATCGGATCGGTTGGATGGTGGTAATCCAGTCCTTCGCTACGATGAAAGGCCTGTTGGAGAACATCATCTATATCGATAGTAGTTCATTACTAGTGATTGGGAGTGGTGCGGAATTATGATCCACTTGATAAGAACATGTCTCGGTGATGTTGGACTCATCATGTCTTCGATGTCCGCTCATAGGAACTTCAGAGTTCCCCCGAACCAGATGGTTCGGTTGATCTTTATCTCACCGTATAACTTTCTTCAATCGACAACCAGCGTACCTTTAGATCCGATTGACTGTTGAATCAACAAGATCAAGTTAGGGATGTACAATTATTACGTGTTCAGTTCTTTCTCCTTGATGCTTAGGTGATCCATTTTACTGCGTGTCGTAATAGCGGTTGATCCGGTGCGGCTTGTTACGGAGGCGACTTTCTCTTGTTCAGAAGATGTCTCATCAAAGACCACATGGGGTGTTTCTTCCACAACTAGGGTTCATTTGTTGTAAACTCTGAAAGCCTTGCTGGATGAGGAATATCCTAAGAATATGCCCTCATCTGACTTGGCCTCAAAAGTCTTCAACTGACTTTTCCCATTGTTGTGTATGAAACACTTGCACCCAAAAACATGGAATTATGAAACATGAGGTTTTCTGACCTTCCACAGTTCATAAGGTGTTTTGAAGTGAGTCTTAGTCAGAGAACATCTGTTCTGAGTATGGCATGTAGTGTTGATTGCTTCTGCCCAGAAACGGTTTGGTATGGCATGTTCAGCTAACATAGTGCGAGCAGCTTCCTTGAGAGTTCTGTTTCTCAGTTCTGCTACTCCATTTTGTTGTGGTGTTCTTGTAGCTGACGTCTCATGCTGTATACTAAACTCAGTGCAAAAATTAGTAATAAAGGAATTCAGGAACTCTGTACCTTTATCTGATCTGATTTTTACTATGCTGACACCCTTCTCGTTTTGTAGCTTCTTGAACAGCTCGGGTATCTTTGTCGTTGTCTCATTCTTCTTGTATAAGAATACAACCCAAGTAAACTTGGAATAATCATCCACGATTACTAGAGTACATTTGCGTCCACTGAGATTGACTGGTGTAACTGGTCCGAATAGATCCATATGGAGCAGTTGTAATACTCTACTAGATGCCGGTCCAGGTATTCCCTTGAATGAGGCTTTAACTTGTTTTCCCTTCTGACATGCGGCACATGTCTGATCTTTGGAGAATATCTCATTCGGAAGTCCCTCAACCAAAGACATCCTAGCTATCTTGTTAAGAGTCTTGAAGTTCAGATGACTCAATCTTTTGTGCCAGAGCCAACTGCTACTTTTGGAGCTCTTAACAATTAAGTATGTATTCTTTGGGCAATTGTTCCAATCTACTGTGTAGATTGTGTCCTTTCCTTGAACCAGTTAGCAAGGTTTGTTGAGTGGCTCGATTCCTAATCGTACACTTATCGCTTGAGAACTCAACGATGAATCCGTTGTCGCAGAATTGTGATACTGATAGTAGATTGTGCTTTAATCCTTCGACATACGAGACTCCAGTTACTTGTACATCATCATTCTCTAAGGTTTCGAATCCTTTGGTAAAACCAAAGTTATCATCACCGAAGAGTACACGTGGGCCTTCTTGTTCTTTTTTTGTAAGAGCTAAGGTGATGTTTGCTTCCAAATATGTGCCTTGAGCATCCACTATCTATGTACCGATAGTTTGCTTGTACACCTCCTTTGTTGGCCGGTCCCCACGCTTACCTCCTGCAATCAAATCGGGCTTTAGGTACCCTTTGAATTGGGTCCTGGGGGTTAGTGGTGGATTTAGGGATCCACACAAACAGAGCACTTCTATGAAAATCAGATAGATTAGAATGTCAGATTTGTCTCCCATACATATCAACATAATCATACGTCTCTTTATATGCTTTCTGATTAGTATGATTATTTGTGTGAGCTTTGGATGACTTAGAAGACTTGGGATTTTTCTTTATATTTTGTCTTCTTTTAATCCAGTGTGGCTCGTGCACAAGAGTACCTAGATTTACGGTTATAAGGGTAGGTACGATGCTACCATCAAAAGATTCATATCTTTTTTGCATAGGTGGTCTTCTGCGGTTTACCCATAGCTTGCTTATTAGGCGGTGACCTTGATTGGGTCTCAGATTAGATTTCCTTCTTACAGGTTGTCTCTTCTGATACCTAATCTACTGATCAGGTTGAGGTTTCTTCAGAAGAACTGGGTTCTTCTGTTGATTCCTCGGTTGATGCTTTATCAGTTGGGGTCCATTTCTGTTCCCTTTCTGATTAGGCACCTGCCTTTACTTGCTCAAAGTCTTTTTCCCTTATCGATACAAGTTTAACTTTTAGTGTATCTTTTATCGAGACTTCGTTTGATTACACCCTTCCGAAGTGAATCAAACGGGGGGCTTGAGGATGTAGAAGGGTTCTCATACACAATTCCCTTCTTGTTAGTCGGCGTTCAAAAATAGGTGTTCATATCTTGAACGGTTTTTGATGACTTCGTGAAATCCTCTATTTTCTTTGCGCAACTATCCTCGATAGATTTTAGACTCTCATGTAGTCGAATAGCTCATCAAATTTAGCTTGAAGGATTTTGAAATCATCGACTTTGTTGTTTGTTGATTGCTAGGCGATCTTTGATCTGCTTCTCGATTAGAAAGATTTATCTTTCGAGCGTTAAGTTCCTCGATTACCTTCGAAAGCGGTTTAATGATTTCGATTCGGTAGCTTTCTTGACAAATGTTCTCTTTAACAAGTTGATTATTTCGATCCTTAGCTTGTCATTTTCAAACTCCACTATTGTATAAGTGTCTCTTCGCATCGAGAGATCATCAAGTAATTGCTCGAGTAGAGCCGCAAGTCAATCTCTCCGGCCGGTGTGCTAATGATAGCAGGTGTGGAAATTGAAAAAGCAGAAGGTTTGGAGGTTACCTCGATTGGTCCTCCTTGGCCATCGAAAAACTTCATCATCATTTGAAGAGAATATCGGATCTTCATGCTCGCGGAAGTCAACAAAGATTGCTTATCGGGCGAAGTCTTCTCTGATGAGTAGCGAGTCCTCGGAAAGGCGATAGGAATCATCAATTCCGGATGTGTCGTGACGACGGGGCTTTTCTATCTCGAGGCGTTGTTCTCTTACATTCCGTTTCTCTTCTCTTTCTATAGAGTCGGTCGAGGCGGTCGGTCTTTGTAGTGACCTGGTTTCTCGTAGTTGAAGCACGATCCTCGATCTACGGAACTTCCTCTTCCAGGTGAGTCACTCCGTCTGTAGGATCTGTCAGGTGACTTCCCTTCGATAATGTCCCCAATTCCTTATGCCGGATCTGTTATCTCTTCTCTCATCTGTCAGATCATCTCTTTTCTTTTCTTCTCTGTGATCTCTTCGATCATCAGATCTGGTTCTTTCTAGTGATCTGTCAGTTGGCCTCCTGTTTCTTCTGTTGTCTTGATAGTCATTGTAGAATCTCCGATACTTACCAAGCTGAGTATTTGTTCTTTCAAGTTTCCTGGTAAGCAGAGCGATCTGTTCTGCTTGACTCATTATGTTTCCAATAGGTTCAGTGGCCTTCGATCTGTTGTTGGTTGCTTTAAATGCAACTGATTTAGACGTTGAGGCTTCATCAGGCATCTCATCTTCATCTGCTTGTCCTCTTTCGAGTAAATCGAACACATGAGCTTTAAGGCTTAGGAACAAGCTACTCGGCTTCATCTTTGAAATGTCTTGGTAATCCTTGATTACCGTGACTTTCATGTCCCATTTCTTGGTGAGAGATCTTAAGATTTTGTAGTTGATCTCATTGGGCAACATCTTTAGCTTTACGAACTTCACCAATTCAGCTTGTAGTCGGCTATCTTTGATCTGATCATTTCCTTTGCATATCTCAGCAAGAGTATCCCACATTGCTTTCGCGGTTTTGAGATACTTTATCTTCTCCTTTGTGACTTTATCCATCGTCTTCATGATTATATGCCTGGCGATTGTATCTAGAGTATACAATTTTCTTTCTTCTGCATCCATCAGGCTGGGCTTTTTCGTACAAGACTTCCTGGTGCAAAGTCTGGATCTCCTCCAACTGCTAGGTTGTCGTAATATATAATGATGGGTCCTCGTTCAATGACTTCCATCATTCTGCCGCTTATCGATCCTAGATGGTTGCACATATATATGGCCCAATCTGCATACTCATCAATTGAAAACTTAGGCAAATCATGGTACATGTCAGAGGTATTATCCATGCTGAGTGATTTTGAAAATGAATGAGTTTTGAAAAATGGTTTTTCAATATCTGTTCAAATGACCACAAAGATTCCAAAAGAATCGATGATACTGAAAGCCAGTGGTCTGTAGAACCACTGCTCTGATACCACTTGTAGGTCCCGAACGGGTTTTGTGAGGGTGGAAGTCTAGAGGGGAGGGGTGAATAAACTTCCAAAACTTTTTGTGTGGATCAGGTGTGAACTGCAGATTACCCGTCGAGTCTTAGTGTATCGGTTTAGACGATGTTCAATCTTCTTTGAGTGTCTAAGGGCGGATCGACGATATCTGTCAGTTTAACTGAATGGTGCGGAAGCTTGTTTTAACCCATGTGAAAAACCAGTTTTATCAATTCAGATTCTCAAGTCAGTTTTCAACCAGTTGACTAAGGTGTCAATCTGATCGATCGATTGTTAGTGCGGTCGAGCTTAACTTAGAATATGTATGCTGTTTTAAACTCAGTTGTGTGAATAGTGCAAAGTAATAAGAAAGCAAGTAAATGCACACAAGACTTTTTATAGTGGTTCAGACGAAACCCATCCTACGTCAACTCTTCCCTTAACACAGGGGAACCTTAACCGAACTTAACCTGCGGGACTTATACCCCTCACGGGATGGCCGAGATGTTTACCAAGTTCTCACTCTACAAACTTAACCTGCGGGACATATATCCTTCAAGGATGGCCGAGATGTTTATGTTGGGATTATACTGAAAAGTATGCTTTTTACTTTGTATAATCGAAACTGAATTTTCAGACTTATTTACTGAAATAAATTGTTTATCACTAATGCTTTAAATATGATTGAATGTTATAGATATTTATTGCATAATCTGTTCAATAATTAAATGACGTGTTACATCAGAGTTAATTTAGTTATACCGGATCACGAAGATTAAATTAACGGTCCTTGTAACTAAAAAAAGTACGCCATTCACGACCTAGATGGAAATGAACAACCATCGCGAAAGGTTGAGGTGTAAGGTTCATTGGTTTGTCTTGACCAAGAGATTACACTAGTGCATGATGATCTTGTTTGAATATGACCTCTGGGAGGATAAATTCTTGAATCAACAAGGAAGAATTAGACCTCGATGGTTCGTTGTTTCTTAACCTTCGTCCCTTAAATAGGATCACGTGGGATTGGTAACTATTGCTTTGACTTATCATGGGTAGCGAATCGAGAGATTCAATACTTTTTATCTTGGGCAATATTATTGGTCACATGTGATTGCTAAGATTTAATCTTAAGAATCGTGGTGCAAGCACGCTTGCTTGATTTCCCCCTTGGGAGGTTCATAAGTTTTATCATACCAAATCTTGAAAGTGGAATTAGTTTCCGGTATGGATAATAATGTTCAACCGTTCTCGACCAAGGACAAAAGATATTAATTAACGGAAAGCTATTTCAAAGGGCTTGAATTAATTAATGGGCTAGATAATCTTAAACATGGGAAATAATGACCGGAGCCATATTGACTGTAATATGGGTTAAGATGGATAGTGCAATATTAATTATGTAGTGGGATTAATTAATATTTATGGGCTTGAATTATATTGTGGCTCAATATTAGATATTCAAGGTCCATTAGAAGGTCCAATCTTAATTCTCCTAAAGGCCCCTCAGGTAGCCCAACAAATAGTCCAATAACCGAAAAAGGTGATTAAAATAAAATAAATATTGTTGCTTAATTTTCCAAGTATTATTTTCGAAATATATAGATATGTTGGGAGAAAGATTTTCTTTGAATTTTGTTATGGAATGAAGATATGTATTTTTGGAATACACGATTATCTCATTAAATTCAAGAAATCTTCCACTAGCTTATTTATATAGTAAATTTCGAAAAAGATGAAAATATAGTGGGCAAGAAAGATTTTCTTGATTTTCTTGAAAAGATATTATGGAAGATATGTATTTCTTGAAATACAAGAATATCTCATAAATTCAAGAAGATCCAAATCTTAGATTCTTGCACTAAATTTTTTAAAAATCCATATATTAGAGGAAGTGGGATTTTTGGGAAATATTTAATTATGGGAAAAAGAATATAGGAGATATATTCAAGATTTCTTGGTGACCAAGAAAAGTCTTTTCCCACATTGATTTTCTACTAAAATTTCGACCACCCTCCCTCTTATAAATAGGGGATGATTAGTTCATTCCCAAGGGCAATTCCATGTGCTGGAAATATTAGCAAATCCACATAAGTGGTGCAACAAAGTTTATTTTTTCCTTTTGTTAATTGTTCGACGAGTGTCCTTCCACCGGATAGTTGAGCAAGGGCTAAGGGAATACTTGGGAAGTCCTTTTGGTTAGTCCGTCCGACCAAAGTCACTGCCATCCCGAGAGGTACGTTCACGTAAACCCGTAGATTCCGCATGCGTAGGTTTTACGTGGCTTTTTATATGCATGATTTGTTGTTGCAATTATTATTTGAATTAATATAGGATTAATTCATGCTAGTAATAATTAATGAATTAAATTTGTATTTAAATATTCACCCCGAATAGATCTGTGCAACTCATTCCCCAACAGTTTATTGAGTTCACACTCTACAGATGTTTATCGAGTTCACACTCAACCGAACTAGAAATCAGAAAACTAGAATCCCTAGTCTGAAATCTTCCGGGAACAAACTTAACCTAACTTGCGTTTGGGTAAAGAATGTTTGAGGGTTCCAACTGGAAATCTATCCTGGTGTTTTAGGTAGCCAAAATGCTAGTGGATATGATTTTTTGCTAAGAACTAATGGGATGAACACTCTAAGAATAATCTTCAAATATAGTGTTCTTTGAGCGGAGATTTTGCTGTAGCTTTAGCTTATTTTGTGGTGTCTCTGTGTTCGTTCTTTTCTAGTTGTCTCTCTTGTCTTCAATTGACAAGCAATCCCATTTTATAAACCTCGAAATCAAAGAGCCGTTGGAGAGCAATTTGAATTTTGGGCTATACTAGGTAGGTTGTAGGATATGATTGTGACGTGCTCCAATTATCGGCGTGGCCGTAGGCATCATTAGCGTTGTTTTTGTCCGCAGCGTCGTATCCCGCATTGTCAGCTCTTTTTGTGCACGTGTCGCTTTCTCCTTGGCTTCGCGAGGCGGCACTTCAGAAATTTGTTCGTTAGACGATTGATATTCCTTTTGTAGAAGATTCGTCTTGTCTGGTGTATCTTTTAGATTGTTACCAGGTGTGAGCTGACTTGATCAGGTAACTGATCAGTCTACCTTGTTGAGTCTTCAGATGCACATTGTCTTAGCTCAATATGTAAACTCTGCTGATATAGGTCTTCAGGTCTTTTGATCTTCAGGTGTCTCTGAGCCTCAGTGTATTCAGTCATACTGAGTCTTCAGGTTTGTTATTGAGTCTTTAGGTTTATCTGAGTCTTCAGGTTCATCTGAGTCTTCAGTGTCCATCTGAGTCTTCAGTGTCTATCTGAGTCTTCAGGTTCTTCTGAATCTTCAGGTTCATCGGAGTCTTCAGTGTCTTCTTGTCTTCACCTGATCTTCTGACTTCTTGTCTTCTGATTTGTGCTTAGTCTTCTGATCATCTGACCTTATCTGGGTCATCTGATACTTCGACCTGACCTATACATATTGAGTTCCCCCTCAATATGTGACCTATCTTTTACATCAACTATCTATACATTTCAGCTGGTCATCTTAATCTGATTCTAAGTCATCAGTCAGCTAACAGGTCTGGCTGGTCCTATTACAACCTATTTTGGAACTTCCATCAAAACTAAATTACAGATTTCCCAACAACCTAAACATGCGGAATCTAGGAATTACGTAAATACCAACCTTTCGTAGAGACAACAACGGAGACGATGGATCTACCCAAAGTACCTTCCCAAGTATGTCCCATGTCCACGAACGTAATCCGGTGGGAGGATTATCAACGAACGATTTTAATGCTTAAAGGAGAAAATAAAATTTTGGCCACCACCTTTGTGGATTTCTAATTTTTCCAACACATGGAATTGAACTTGGGGATGAAAAACTCATCCCCTATTTATAATACATGGGGTGGACGATTTTTACCCTATGAATAAGATGGGAAAATCTTTTTCTTGATCTCCAAGAAATCTTGAATATATCCAATATATTCTTTTCTCCATAATTAAATATTTCATAAAAATCCAACTTCCTTATACTATAGTGATTTTCGAAAATATCAAATAAATAGGGAAGAAATAAGATCTTTTTCCTTTCTTGAACTTGTGGGATAAACTTGTATCTCAAGAATACTTATTCCACAAGATCTTTCCAAGAAAATCAAGAAAATATCTTTTCTCTCTCCCATCCTATTTTTTTTCGAAAATTGCAAGGAAAAATTGGGCCAAAATATTTTTCTTCTCCTCTTCATTAATTGGACTTTAGTTTGGGCTACTTGAGGGGCCTTTAGGAGAATTAAGGTTGGACCTCCAATGGGCTACGAAGCTTTAATATTTATTCAAAATATTATTCAAACCCATTAATATTAATTTACTCCACTATAAAATTAATATTGAACTATCCATCTTAACCCACATTACGATTTCACAATAATATGGCTCCCGGTTATTATTTCCCGCGTTTAAGATTATCTTAGTCCATTAATTAATTAAGTCACTGAACAGACTTTATATTAATTAATATCTTTGTCCTTGGAGTAAAGACAACTCAACATTATTATCCATACCGGAAATAAATTTCCACTTGCAAGATTTGGTATGATAAAGATTCTGAGCCCACCAAGGGGACAAATCAAGCAAGTCGTGCTTGAACGCGATTCTCCGTATTAAATCTTATCAATCGTCATGTAATTAATAATATTGCCCAAGATACAAGGTATCGAATCGCATTGATTATCTTCCCATCATAAGTCAAAACAATAATTATTAATTTCACACGATCCTATTTAAGGAACGAAGATTAAGAAATAACGAACCACTGAGGTCTAATTCTTGTATTTTCAGTACCGAAGAATTTGTCCTCCTGTAGGTCCTTTTCAGCGCATCAGGATGCACTAGTGTAATCCCTTGGTCAAGACAAGTCAATCTGAGCCTTACACTTGAACCTTTCATGATGGGTTGTTCATTTCCATCTGGGTTGTGAATTTGTACTTAGTCACGAGGAACTGTTAATTTGATCTTCTGTGATCTGGTATCACCAAATTAACTACAACACGACATGTACTGACTTTATCGAACGGGTATGCAGTAAATATATATAACATTCATTCATATTTAATGCAACATGTGATAAATAATTTATTTCAGTAAAATAAATAAGAAATTCAGTTTTGTTATACAAAGTAAAAGCATACTTTTCAGTATAACCCCAACAACCTGATCTTGCACGAAAAAGTTTTCAGAAGTCTATTCACGCCTCCCCTCTAGACTTTTGCCCTCACGATACCCGTTCGGGACCTACAAGTGGTATCAGAGCAGTGGTTCTACGGACCACTGGCTTTGAATATCATCGGTTCTTGAGGAAGAACCTTTGTGGTCACTTGAACAGATCTTGAAAAACCATTTTAAAACTTCATCTGTTTTCAAAACTCACAAAATGGATAATACATCTGGAATGTATCATGATTTACCCAAGTTTGGTATTGATGAGTATGCAGATTGGGTCATACTCATGAGAAACCATCTGGGAGCTATTAGCAGCAGGATGATGGAAGTTCTGGAACAAGGACCAATCATCATCTATCATAACAATCCAGCTGAAGGAGGCGATCCAGATTTTCTAGTTGGCGCTCGAGTCAGAAAGAGTCCAGCCTTGATGGATGCTGAAGAAAGGAAGCTGTCAAATCTGGATACGGTTGCTCGACATATAATCATGAAGACAATGGATAAAATCACGAGAGAAAAGATAAAGTATCTAAAAACAGCCACATAGATGTGGGACACACTTGCTGAAATGTACGAAGGAAATGATCTGATCAAAGACAGCAGACTACAAGTAGAATTGGTAAAGTTTGAGAAACTGAAGATGATGTCAAATGAAACCATCAATCAGCTCGATGGAAGACTCACCATGTCCATCAACAAGATACGGGAACTTGGACGAGAAATGTCAGACAAAGATATCAACTACAAGATCTTGAGATCTCTGACAAAGAAATGGGACATGAAAGTTACGGTGATAAAAGATTGTCAAGATATTGCGAGGATGAAGCCAAGCAACCTGTTTCTAAGCCTTAAAGCCCATGAGTTTGATCTGATCGAAAGAGGGCAAGAAGAAGATGAGGAGTTGCCTGCCGAAGTCACACCTGCCACATCAAAAGTAGTTGCATTCAAAGCAGCCGGCAGCAGCTAAAAGTCTACTGAGCCTATTGGAAACATCATCAGTCAGACAGAACATATTGCTTTGCTGACCAGAAAACTTGAAAGATCCAACATTCAACTGGGATCGAAGATTCTACAGAGATTATCAGAACAGCAGAGGAAGAGATAGGAGGTCTACTGACAGGTCACAAGAAAGGAATCGTTCTGATGACAGAAGAAATGATTATAGAGATGACCGCAGAGAAGATAAAAAGAAAGATGATCGTTCTGATGATAGAGACAACGGATCAGAAAGGAGGAATTCTGATCACAGGCAAACAGGAAAGTCACCAGACATATTCTACCGACGAAATGACTCGCCTGGCAGAAGAAGTTCCGTGGAGCGTGGAGCATGTTTCAACTGTCAGAAACCAGGTCATTACAGTGCAGACTGCCCCGACCTGACTCCGGAAGAAAGAGAAGACAAGCGGAACAGAAGAGAGCAACGGTACAGAGACAGAAAAGCCATGGTTGCTGATACATCTGGGATCGATGATTCTTATCTGCCTTATGAGGATTCTGGTTACTCATCTGTCGAAGATTTTTGCCTGATGAGCAATGCTGATGATTTCAACGACCATGATGATCTGATGTTCTCATCTGATGATGACATCTGCTTTATGGCTAAGGAAGAAGACCAATCTGAGGTATCTTCTAAACCTTCTGTGTTTTCTGTTTCCACACCTGTTGTGCTAAGCACACCTGCTGGAGAGAATGACCTGCAGCTCTACAATGAGCAATTGCTTGATGATCTCTCTAATGCAGTAAACACTTATACGATAGTGGAAGCTGAGAACGATAAGCTGAGGTCTGAGAACATTCAGCTTGCTAAAGAAAATGCTGCACTAAAGGCTGCTGAACTAAAATTAGATGAAATTGTTCAGAAGATGACTACTGAACTGGAGGTTCTGAAAGTCTGTTCTTCTGATCAGAATAAACTGATTAAGGAACAGCTAACTACTAACAAACAGCAAGCTGATGACCTCAAGATCCTTCAAGCTAAGTTCGATGAACTCTTCCGACTGCACGAGAGTCTGAAAACTACTGAGGATAGTCTATGTAAGAAAATAAAGGTTTTTACAAAATCATCTAAAACTGTTCAAGATCTGAACAACTATTTTCGTACGACGACTAATAAGAAGGGAATTGGGTATGTAAATCCTTCTACATCCTCAAAAGCCCCGTCTGGTTCACTTCAGAAAAGTGTAATCAAACGAGTTTCTGAAAAGGATACAATTAAAGCAAAATTTGTATCAGATAAGGGACAAGGATCAGCTAACCAGACAAGGCGGGTGTCTGATCAGAAAGGGAACAGGAATGGTCCCCAACTGATCAAACATCAGCCAAGGAATCAACAGAAGAATCCTGTTCTTCTGAAGAGACCTCAACCTGATCAGCAGATTAGGAATCAGAAAAGACAACCTCACAAAGGGAAATCTGATCTGAAATCTAATCAGGTCCAGCTGCCTAACAAGCAAGCAAAGGGTAAACTGCTGAGACCAAATATGCCTAAAAGATATGAATCTTTTAATGGTAGCAGTCGTACCTACCCTTATAATCAGAAACACAGGGCTGCTGCACCTGAGCCCCACTGGATCAAAAGAAGACAAGTATCAATGAAAAATCCCAAGTCTTCTGAGTCATCCAAGGCTCACACTAATAATCATACGAATCAGATTGCATATGAAAAAACGTATGATTATGTTGATGTTTATGGGAGACATATCAAGCCATCTGTTTTCAACAAAGGCACAAGATATGTTTGGATCCTGAAAGGTACATCTAACCCCCTAGGACCCGATTCTACTGGGTTACCTAAAGCCTGATCTGATTGCAGGTTCGCGTGGGTTTGGCCAACAAAGGAGGTATACAAGCAACTATCTAGTACATCGATAGTGGATGCTCAAGGCATATGACTGGAAGCAAACATCTCCTTAGCTCTTACAAAGAACAAGAAGGCCCACGTGTACTCTTTGGTGATGATAACTTTGGTATTACCAGAGGATTCAGAACCTTAGAGAATGATGATGTACAGGTTACTGGAGTCTCGTATGTCGAAGGTTTAAAGCATAATCTGCTATCAGTTTCACAATTCTGTGACAACTGATTCAGTGTTGAGTTCTCGACTGATCAGTGCACTATAAAGAATCGAGCTACTCAACAGATCTTGTTAACTGGTTCAAGGAAAGGTACGATTTATACAGCTGATTGGAACAGTTGTCCAAGAAATGCATGCCTGATTTTTAAGAGTTCCAAAAGCACCAGTTGGCTCTGGCACAAGAAAATGAGACATCTGAACTTTAAAACTCTTAACAAGATAGCAAGGATGTCATTGGTTGAGGAACTCACTAATGAGGTATTCTCTAAGGATCAGACATGTGTCGAATGTCAGAAGGGAAAACAGGTAAAAGCCTCATTCAAGGGAATCCCAGGACCAGCATCCAGCAGAGTATTGCAACTGCTCCATATGGATTTATTTGGACCAGTTACACCAGTCAATCTCAGTGGATGAAAATACACTCTTGTAATCGTGGATGATTATTCCAAGTTTACCTGGGTTGTATTCTTGTATAAGAAGAATGAGATAACAACAAAGATACCCGAGCTGCTCAGAAAACTACAAAATGAGAAGGGTGTCAGTATTGTAAAAATCAGATCCGATAAAGGTACAGAATTTCTGAACTCCTTTATTACTGACTTTGGCACAAAGTTTGGAATACAACATGAAACATCAGCTGCAAGAACACCACAACAGAATGGAGTAGCAGAACGGAGAAATAGAACACTCAAAGAAACTGCTCGAACTATGTAGCTGAACATGCAACTCCAAGTCATTTCTGGGCAGAAGCCATCAACACTGCATTCCACACTCAGAACAGATGTTCTCTAACTAAGGCTTACTTCAAAACACCCTATGAACTGTGGAAGGGCAGAAAACCTCGTGTTTCTTACTTCCATATTTTTGGGTGCAAGTGTTTCATACACAACAATGGGAAGAACCAGTTGAAAACTTTTGAGGCCAAGTCAGATGAGGGTATATTCTTAGGATATTCCTCATCCAGCAAGGCTTTCAGGGTGTACAATAGGCGAACCCTAGTTGTGGAAGAAACACCACATGTGGTCTTTGATGAGACATCTTCTGAACAAGAGAAAGTTGCCTCAGAACAAACAGTACCAGATCAACCGGTACCTGATGCACAGAAAATGGATCAGCTAAGTATCAAGGAAAAGGGATCAGATCATGTAACAGTGTATATCCCAAAACTTGATTTTACTATTTCACCAGGTCAATCAGACCCTAAGGTACGCACAACTGTCAATGAAGAAGCTGGTACAGCTGAGACAGTATCAACTGAACCATCTGGTTCAGGGGGAACACCTGAAGTTCCTACGGACAGACATCAGCACATGATGATTCCAACATCAGCTGAGACTTGTCCATGTCAAGTGGATCATATTTCCGCACCACTCCCAATCTCTAATGATGAACTACTATCAGAAGAGGATGATGTTCTCCAAACTATTGCAAATCAGAAAAGAAGGATCTGGATAACCAGTCATCCAACTGATCTGATCATCGGAGACCCATCTGATAGAGTTCGAACTAGACATCAGATTGGTGAAAGTGCCATATATTGTTGTTATCTATCTTTGAAGGAACCAACCGAAATAGAAGAAGCTCTATAGGATGCAAATTGGATTATATCCATGCAAGAAGAATTAGAGCAGTTTGAAAGGAATCAGGTTTGGAAACTGGTGGACAGACCAACTCATCAAGATGTGATCGGCACTAAGTGGGTATTCAAGAACAAGAGAGATGAGAATAATGTCATAACCAGAAATAAGGCAAGACTTGTTGCTAAGGGGTATTCACAATCAGAAGGAATTGATTATGATGAGACCTTTGCACCAGTCGCTCGCCTGGAAGCCATTCAGCTGTTTCTGGCATATGCTACCCACAGAGGGTTTATTGTGTATCAGATGGACGTAAAGAATGCATTCTTAAATGGGGTACTAGCTGAGGAAGTGTATGTTGAACAACCTCCTAGCTTTGAAAAAGTTGACCAGGTGTACCGTTTAAGAAAAGCTCTTTATGGCCTGAAACAAGCTCCTCGAGCCTGGTATGATACACTCTCTCAGTTCTTGATAGACAGTGGATTCACTAAAGGAATAGTGGACAGAACCTTATTCAGAATAGAAGATGGAGAGGATATTATGATGGTTCAGATTTATGTGGACGATATCATCTTTGGATCTCCCAACAAGACCTTATGTGAAAAGTTCAGCAAGCTGATGCAAGGGAAGTTCGAGATGTCCATGATGGGTCAGATGAATTACATTCTGGGTCTTCAAGTTAAGCAAAGTACAGAAGGGATATTCATCTGCCAGGCGAAGTACACTAGGAATTTGTTGTCTAAATTTAGAGTTCAAAACTGTAAGGAAGTCAGAATTCCTATGATGATCGGATTCAAGATGGATCCAGATGAGAATGGTCAGAAAACTAATCAGAAAGAATATAGGGCTCTCATTGGATCTCTACTATACCTGACTGCCAGCACACCGGATATTACTTTTGCAGTAGGTGTATGTGCCAGATTTCAGGCAAATCCAATGCAAAGCCACCTAGAAGCAGCTAAACGGATTCTTAAGTATCTGAAGGGGACAGTAAACCTTGGTTTATTCTACCCACCAGATGATAATCTAGAGCTTAGTGGGTATTATGATTCTGATCATGGAGGTTGCAGAATAGACAGAAAATCAACCTCAGGTACATGTCAGTTTTTAGGTAGTAAACTGATCTCTTGGTTTTCAAAGAAGCAGACATCAGTTGCAACATCTACTACTGAAGCAGAATATATGGCTGCAGGAAGCTGTTGTTCCCAACTGCTCTGGCTTAGTCAGCAGCTGAGGGATTATAACATTGTAGCTACGAACGTACCTATATTCTGTGACAGTAATACTGCTATTGCAATCACTCAGAATCTTGTTCTACATACAAGATGCAAGCATGTGGATGTCAGACATCATTTTATAAGAGATCATGTTGAAAAGAAGAACATCAGAATGGAAAAGATCCATACTGATAAGTAGAAAGCTGATATCTTAACCAAGCCACTAGCTGAAGTCAGATTCAGAGAACTCTGTAATGAGCTAGGGCTTCTGGATCTTGGAGAAAGTGCACCAGAAATGTTTGGTGGACTGGTCTCCAGAACCAGCTGGTTGAGAGACTAACCAGGTTAAGAAGGATCAGTTGAGCAAGGCACCTCAACTGATCAGAAGATCAGTCAAGGAACTGATCAGAAGATCAGTCAAGGAACTGATCAGAAAGAGCCTTATAAGATCAGTCAAGGAACTGATCAGATTGAAAGTTCACATTTTGTAAGTCGATTAAGCCTATGTTCAACAAGCAAGTTGCATAAGTTTAAAGCTACAAATCACATAAGGAAACAGAAACAACACAGCAATGAAATAAAAGAACTTTTCATTGATAAAGACCCGAAGGTCAGATTTACATTACAAGTTCATTACAATAGACCCGGAGGTCGAAAGATAAACCCTAAACCCTAACCCTGAAATCAATGGGACTCCCAGCTTTAAATGGACACGAGTGTCATTCAGACACAAGTGTCACATGTAAATATTGAGTTTTAGTATGATCCAGATCGGATATTGTCCGATCATGTTAGTATACTAAACTCATATTACATATCAGATGGAGCCTAGTGATGCTAATTTTGTCATCTCGATAGTCGCACAAGGCGCATACGGTTAGGAGAAGTGTCTTCTCAATTGCGATGACAAATCCGCCACCCCGGTGGTAGAGAAGCTTGGCAATAATTGTATGATTATTCTTCGATGACGACGAAAGTATGAATGAGGGAAACACAGGGATTGACTGAGAAGTAGAAATCTTTTGTGTAGGGTTGTAGGAGGTAGCCGGAAGTCTCACCGGAATTAAGAGTTCACTCGGAATACATGGATTATAAAGCTTAAGAATGATAACTATGGTGAAAAGGGTGTGTTGTGTGTCTAAAACCTCTGTTCTATTTATAGAGGAAAAGCAGGGGTAGAGATACAAATTTAATTTCTCAAGGCCCTTAAGAGAAATTGGCACCGCAAGGACATCACGTAGGAGACACGCGATTGGTGGTTGGATGAGTTTACGGTGTGTGTTATCACAAAGTATCCAGACCATCATTGCAGGATGTCACATCACGCCGACTTATGGAATTGAGAAGACTTTTCAACTCCCCGAGGATTAAGCCTTGGCGGGAAGCTAGCACACTTTCCAAGACCTAACTTGATCAAGTATTGGATCAACAGAAAAAGATAAATGGGTCATTGTTGGAAAATACTAAGGGATAGGCTACCATCAGTAAGGTCAACAGAAATCAGGCAGACCAGATCAGAGAACATAACAAGAAGCTTAGATCAGACTCAGACAAAGATACTGATCAGAAAAGGGGATATCAGACGCAGGGGGAACGGATCAGTTAAGAAGGACAGTGTTGGGAAATAATAAGGATTGGGCAGAAAACTAAGATCAACAGAAATCAATCAGACTTCATGTGGTATTGACTGATTACAATATCAGTCAAACAGATACGCATTTCTGATCCCTCTACTGATTAAATCATTTGTTTTACCTAAACCTTATACGTTTTTACTGTACACTTACTTTTATGACACACGTCCTACAGAACATTTAATGCGGACACGAGGAACATGTATTAAATACATTCAATGCGCGTTTTAAATCCAAAATGTTGTTATCCTTTATTTTTAACACCGCACGATTTTGATTTGTAAAATCTGGACCGTTCATCTTAAATTAAGCGACGATTCGGTTTCCTTTTTAAAAACCCCCCACCTTTCCCTCTTATTTCTAAAATGCTTCATTTGCACGATTACACATACACAAATTTTTCTTTGCAAATTACTCAAAGCGTTCAAAATTGTCTGCAAAATTCCTGCAAATCAATACGCTCTACTTGCTCATTATCTCTTGCATATCCATATCTGGTAAGTTATGTAACATTTCATCATGTATATGTTAATCTGTATATGCTAGGATTACCATTTCGTATTGGGGATTAAATTGGGACATGGCCATAGATTATCTGAATTTTCTGCAAAATTATGTTTTAACTCAGTGCATTTACGATGATTTGTGGATTTTGTTTCAGTAATGGCTTCCAAAGTACTTGCGATTGCAGAAACCGCTCACTCCTCATCCCACGCTTCACCGGAACCCGAAGATCCAATCTTCCGGGACTTTGCAGATGAAATTATTGAGGAACGGTGTGTCAATTTCCGGACCACCACAGATCCAGAGTCCCTCGAGATCCTCAAGTTGCTTAAGGAGTGTGATCTCAAGACCTATTGCTCAGTGAGTGCCGACTCGATTTTATTAGATGGAGCTTTGGAATTTCTATATAATCTCCGAGATCAAGAAGGCGTTTTATATTCGGAGGTACAGGGTGAACATCTGGAAATCACTGATGACGATCTCATCAGAATCTTCAGCCTTCCTGCACCAGCAAACGACATCATGCCCGATGCCTATTTGGCTTCTGAAGAGAGCGCAGTTATCAGGAATCTTCTTCGACCAGCGGATGCTCATCATACTAAAGGCTTCAAGAAACCCATGTTGAGAAGGAAATATCGACTTCTTTTCGATATTGTATAGAAGGTTATTGTAGGCATCACCTACAGTTTGGATGTGGTTACACAGGAGAAAGCTCGAGTCATGACTGCTATAATCCACAATGCGAAGATCAATTGGTTGGGATTCTTGAAGAGGAGATTATTGGAAGAATCTGAGAAATTTGTTGTGAAGGACAGGAAAGTGTTTCTTGCATCAAAGATCACTCTTCTCCATAAGGTCTCTTTGATTCTAATAGACATGATGAAAGATAGGGATTGGAGCGAGGATGAGATGATTCCTTATAAACTTGCTCACAAGAAAATGATGCTCATCAACCGTCAGCTGCCTGGCCTACCTGATGATCTTGATGAACCTGCTGTTAAACCAGCAGTGGACGTTAAAAGGGCAGAAAAAGGTGGTCAGAAGAGGAAGACAACCTCCAGAAAGCCTGAGAAGGGAGTTGTCATCAAAGAACCAGCAACCAAGAAATCTAAGTCTACATCTGCGGCAGAAGTTGCTGGAAAAGGGAAGAAGAAAGTTATTCTGGTGGATGAGTCATCTGACTCAGATGATGATCACGTCATCCTCAGCCAACTTCCTCCTAGAGGAACTGCTCATGCCACTCATGCATCCAAGTCTGCTCAGACTGAGCCCTTGCAGCAGACCAATCGGTTCACTACAGTATCCGTCGAATCTGAGCACATGGATACTTCTGATCATCAGATGCCAGATCCTCAACCCACTTCTGCTAAGTCTTTCTCTCCTTCTCTATCGCCTGTGCCTGAACTAGAAACACTCTCATTTACTGAGAAAATCATCCGATGGCGCTTAGAGAAAATGCTCGAGGACAAATATCCTGAGCTGGCCCTTAATGCAGATGCCAAGGCCACTGTTCTTGATGTCCTCACCTGGAGAGATATCCATTTAAATAAGTTGGAAGATTTTGGCACAGTGATGGAGTAGAAAGGTGGAGTTCGTTCGTTTCTGGATTATGAGCTGGAGATCAGAAAGATCGCTGGAGTGGAGACTGCTCCAGAACTGATTTCTGATGATGCAGTTGCTGGACTGATTACTCGACAGCTGGGACTGCCAGATACCCAAATGCACAGAGAAATGACCCACAAAATGGTCAAATACAGTCGAGTGATGCAGCAAATGAAGGCTTCTGTTATTAATGTAGAACATGTTGATGTCGGCTCGATCGAGATTGAAGAGATATTTGAACAAGGGCCTAACACAGAACAAACAGCAAAAGAGATGATAATTATTGAGGAACCCGAAGAAGCTAGAGATGAAGCTGTTGTGGGAGATGCGGCACAGTCCCTATCAGCTGAGGCTCAACCAGCCAAGAATGTGATTGACTGGACTGCTGGAGGAAGTCAAACAGAAGAGATGGCAGTGGAAGCTCCCTCGACTTCAGCAGATCAGGTAACACCTGTTTTACAAACTTCTCCTGAATTCGAAGCAAATCTGATGAAGTACATCAAGAACTCCTTCAGAGCAAACATGGCTCAGATGTTTTGCGATGATGTGAGCTTCTTCATTCCAAGACAACTGGAGACAGCCATCCGTACTGAACGTGAACAAGTATCCTCTCACTGCACCCGAATTTCTGAAGAATTGAGAGATACAACAGCTGATAAGATGGTGGAGGTAAATGAGAAGCTGGCCAAGATTGAGGAAACCAGAAATCAGCAGTTCACGCTGATGATGAATGAGGAGATGGCAGAATTGACCAGGCTACAAAAAGATCTTACTGGTGCTTCGACCAGACTCAATTCTGCTGCTGATAAGTTTGAGAATCTGTTCGACAAAGTCAGTCCAATTGTGGATAAAGCTCATTCTTCCATGCTGACCATGATCGAACAAGTAAGCCCTTCTGGTGACTCTTCTGCCCTGGATATTCTGAAGAAATATCTATCTAAGCAGATTGGTGACCTCAGCTCTGAGCTGAAAGCTCTTTTTGAGGGAACCAAAAAGGGGGAAGAAGAGAAGAATGCTAATACCATCCAACGGCTGAATCAAGTAGAAAACTATGTAGCAGGGATCCAGATAACTCTGGAACAGAAGAGAATAAAGAAAGATACAAAGACTGCTGCAGAGCTGGAAGAAGTCATTTCTTCATCATCCACTGACTCAGCTGAGCATGCCAGAAAAGGGAAGAAACCAGCTGCTGTCCCTGCAAAGAAGAAAAAATCTTCTGAAGCAGAGATCAGAAAAGCAGAAGAACTGAAGAAGACAGAGCTGGATAGACAGGAAAGAATGGAAGAAGCCGCAAGCCTTGACAAGTCTTATCGCATGAGGAAAAGGAAAGGGCTTGTTGCTGAATCCGGAGAAGGCGCACATGTAGTAGAACCTATTATTCCTGGTGATGTGGGTGTCATTGTAAAACTAGACAAAAATATGGCCAAGGAATGGCATCTGATCAAGGGAGAATGGTACATCTCGGCCCATATCAATCAAGTTATTCCAACCAACGTGGATAAAGATGAAATCTTTAGGGATTGGTTGAATAACAAGCATCCAGCTTTCTACAACAACATCATGAGAGAAGCCAAGAAGCTGAGTTGTATCCCAGTTGCTCCAGAAGTTGAAATCATGGATTACAAGAAGACTGCAGATGGGAAGATTGACAAGATAGCCTTCAATGCAGTACTCAACAAGTGTCTTGCACAAGATGACATCATTGAAGAAAGTAGAGCTGCAGAAGTCAAGGCAAGGTTGTTCGAGTTATGTGCTATTCCGGAGGAAGAGAGATTTTGAATCAGAAGACTTATCTGTGGTAAGATCAGAATAGAATTTGATGTACTTGTAAAAATCTTATCTTTAATGAAAATTCTATTTTTCTGATCTTAAGACAAAATCTCATTGTCTTCTGACTCTCTCTCTCTTTTTACTTATGTTTAAATTTGTTCAGCATTCTTTCTGAGAAATATTTTGGTTCCATCAAAAAGGGGGAAATTGTTGGGAAATTTATAATTTTGATGGAAGTTCTAAAACTGTTGTAATAGGACCAATCGAACCTGTTAGTCGACTGATGATATGATAGGAAACCAGCTGAACATGTTAGACAGCTAATGTATAAGACTAGGTGTGTCTTAAAGAAGAACTCAAGATGCACAAGTCAAGCAAAGATCAGCTGAGCGGTGATCAGTAGTGAAGATCAGCAGAGCGGAGATCAGTAGCAAGATCAGCAGTTGAAGATCAGTAGCGGATTTAGAAAAACTTTACCTAAAGACCAGAAGACCTACTCTATGAAGACATCAGCAGAGTCGATTGGTTGAAGCTAAGACAACCACATCAGTAGACTCAAGGCAACTGATCAGTAGAAGTTGTGATCAGTTCAGGCCAAGTCAGCAAGATGATAAGCTTAACTACTTATCAGAAACATATGGGGTATTCCAGACCAGAAGAATGTCAAAATGAGTTGGTGAACAAACACTGGAATGCTGTACTTGTTAACCAATGAGAAAATGACACGTATGAACAAGCTGACAATGCGGGATTCGGCGCTGCATAGTCAAACGGCTAGAAAGGACAACTATCATGATTTCAGCCATACCGTTCCTGGAGCACGTCACATCAAATCCTGCATCCTACCAAATATAGCCAGAAATTCAAATTACTCTCCAACGGCTCTTTGATTCCGAGGTCTATATATATGGGATTGCTCTTCAGAGTGAAGACACGGAAATTATCAACAAGCTCAAGCTATAGCAAAATTTTCGCATGAAGAACACACAAACTCAAGTTTATTTTATAAGTGTTCATGCCATTAGTTCTTAACATTCAAATCTCATCCTTTAGCTGTTAGGCTACTTAAACACTAGGATAGATTTCCAGTTGGAACAAACAACAAATTTTTGCCCAAACCAAAAGTTAGGTTAAGTTTGTTTAGCAAGATTTCAGACTATGGTTTCTAGTTCTGGTTTCTGGGATCGGATTGAGTGAGAACTCGATAAATATTTGTTGGTTGTACTGTGTTGGACTAACACACTAAACTAAGTCCAGTTGGTTAAGTTGGTGCCCCTTGTGATAGGGAAGAGTGGACGTAGGACTGGTTGTCTGAACCACTATAAAAATCTTGTGTGTTAACTTGTTCTTAACTGCGTTACACTACTGCACACTACTTGTTTATTATTGCATACATATTCTGAGTTAGGATCAGCTTTGCACCAAGCAACTGATCTGATCAGTTTGACACTTCAGTCAGCTGATTGAAAACAGACTCGAGAATCTGATTTGTTAAATCTGGTTTTTCACATGGGTTAAAACTAGCTTCCCCACAATCAGTTAAACTGATAGACACCGAACTAATCAGCCTTCAGGCGATCAGTAAGTTGGATATCAGTCCAAACTGATTCACTAGCACTCTGATCAGTCAACTTTCCATCACACCTGATCTTGCACGAAAAAAATTTCAGAAGTCTATTCACCCCTCCCCTATAGACTTCTGCCCTCACGATACCCGTTCGGGACCTACAAACAGCCCAAAGGTTTCATCGAAAAAGGCCAAGAACATCTTGTGTGCAAGCTCAAGAATTCCATTTATGGACTGAAGCAAGCATCTCGGGCTTGGAACCAATGTTTTGATCATGTAATCAAATCTTATGGGTTTGATCAAAACGATTTCGAGAGTTGTGTTTATAAGAAGTGTGACGGAACTGCCTTGGTATTCCTAGTACTATACGTAGACGATATTCTTCTCATCGAAAATAATGTAAAGGTTTTGTCAGACGTAAGGATATGGCTGTCAAAACATTTTGATATGAAGGACTTAGGGGAAGCATGTCATATTCTTGGGATCAAAATCACTCGAGATTGAAAGAAAAGAATGATCTGCTTATCGCAAGCTTCATACATAGATATCGTTTTGAAGCGTTTCAACATGCAAGATTCCAAGAAGGGTTTTGTACCCTCAGGCACGGAATCCATCTATCGAAAGACATGTATCCTAAGACACAAAGGGAGATAGATGACATGAGAGGCATTCCTTATGTGTCGGCAGTAGGAAGTCTCATGTATGCAATGTTGTGTACGAGACCGGATATCTGTTACGCCGTAGGCATGGTAGCAAGATATCAGAGTAATCCCAGAAATCAACATTGGACTGTTGTTAAGAACATTCTGAAGTATCTGAAAAGAACTCGAGATAGAATGCTGGTTTATCAGTCAGACAGTTTATTTCCAGTGGGATATACGGACTCGGATTTCCAATCGGACCTAGATTCCAGAAAATCTACCTCGGGTAGTGTGTTTTGTCTGGGGGGAGGAGCTGTAATATGGAGAAGCGTTAAGCAGAAATGCATCGCCGATTCTACCATGGAAACCGAATATGTAGCTGCTTGTGAAGCAGCGAAATAAGAGGTGTGGCTCAGGAACTTCCTAGTGGACTTGGACGTTGTTCCGAATTTGCCCAGCACCATCACGGTCTTTTGTGATAATGCCGGAGCAGCTGCAAATTCAAGGGAACCGAGAGCCCACAAGGCCAGAAAACACATTGAAAGGAAATACCATCTTATACGAGAAATCGTTAAGAGAAGAGATATAGAGGTGGCAAAGATCGCGTCGGAAGACAACCTAGCTGATCCATTCACAAAGGGTCTGCCTCAGTTAACATTCGAGAGACATGTGGAAGGAATGGGTGTCAAGAGCGTTGCCAATCTGCTTTAAGTATAAGTGGGAAAAATGTTATTACGTTGATGTAGGTGACATTAGATGTCACCAGATAATACATCAGACATGTTGTGGTATACTCAAAAGTAGACTTTGAGTATAAGTGGGAGATTGTTGGGGTTATACGTGAAAGTATGCTTTTACTTTGTATAACCTATGTATTAAACACTTATTTACTTAAATAAATTGTTATCACTGTTGCTTTAAATATGATTGAATGTTATATATATTTATTGCAAACCGTTCATAGCATGCATTACATTATAGTTAACGTGGTGATACTAGATCACAGAAGATCACGTTAACAGTGCCTTGTAAACGAGTGCGTGTTTAACAACTTAGATAGATCCGAATAATCTATTGGTAGAAGTTGATGTGTAAGGCCCAGATTGGCTTGTCTTGACCAAGAGATTACACTAGAGCATTCGATGCGCTGAAGCGGACCTACAGAGAGGATAAACTCATTCGCACTGACTTAAGGGATGAAGAGTTAGACCTCAGTGGTTATTGATTTCTTAATCTCTACGCAATTAGGACTGTGCGCAATTAGTAGTTATTGCTTTGACTTATAAATGAGAAGAGAATCATTGCGACTTTGATACCCTATATCTTGGGCAAAAATATTAATTGCACGACAGTTGCTAAATTAATACAGAGAATCGTGTGCTTGCAATGTCTTGCTTTATTGGTCCCCTTGGTGGGCCCGGAACCTTAATCATACCAAATCTTGCAAGTGGAATTAATTTTCCGGTATGGATAATAAAGTTGGGATGTCCTTACTCCAAGGATAAAGATATTAATTAATATAAAGCTTTTCAGTGGCTTAGTTAATTAATGGACTAAATAATCTTAAACACGGGAAATAATGACCGAGAGCCATATTACCGTAATATGGGTTAAGTTGGATAGTGCAATATTAATTATATAGTGGCATTAATTAATATTAATGGGTTGAATTATATTGTGGCTCAATATTGGAATTCAGAAGCCCATTGGAAGGTCCATCTTAATTCTCCTAAAGGCCCCTCAAGTAGCCCAAATTATAGTCCAATAAATAAAAGGTGCTTAAAATAAAATAAATTATTGTTGCGTTATTTTTCCTTGAAATTTTTGAAATATTAAAGAAATAGAGGGAGAAGATTTTCTTGGAAAGATTTTATGGAAAGGAGATAATGTATTCTTGAAATACAAGATTATCCTATAAATTCAAGAAAACTCCCACTTGGCTTCTTTAAGAGGTCATTTTCGAAAATATAGTGAAGAGATAGGGAAGAAAGATTTTCTTAATTTTCTTGAAAAGATTTTATGGAGAAAGATATGTATTCTTGGAATACAAGAATATCTCATAAATTCAAGAAAGATCTAATCTTGCAAAACCTTTTTGTAATTTTCAAAAATATAGGCTAAATAAGGGTGTGAAATTTTTGTGGAAAAATACACATGGAAAGAAGAATATATTGGATATATTCAAGATTTCTTGGAAATCAAGAAAAGATCTTTCCTAGCCCTAATTTGCCTTGAAATTTTCAAACCCCCCTCACTTATAAATAGGGGATGAATTTTTCATCCCCACCTAGAGTGTTCCATGAGTTGGAAAAAATTAGAAATCCACAAAGGTGGTGCAACAATTTTTTATTTTCCTTTGTTTTATAAATCGTTCATCGAAGAACCTTCCACCGGGGTTATTGGATGAGGACTTGGGAATACTTGAGAAGGACTTTCGGTGGGTATCCAGATACTTGATCCTGTCTGTCTCAGATCATCTCTCCAACGGGTACGTTTACGTAAACTCCTAGAAATTCCGCATGCTAGGATCTTTTACGTTAAATATTATTTGCATGTTGTTGTTGGATTGATTATTATTTGAATTCACTTAGGTAAATTCATGCTAGTAATAATTGTTAATTTAAATTTGTGTTTATGAGGTCATCCCGATAGATCCTGGCATATGTTATCCCAACACTCTTTGCCCTGAAGCTTCAAATGCCCTGGTTATACACAACCCTACTCCTATCTCAAATATGTACTCCCCCTGGATACAGGGGATACGAACTTTGAGGAAGATGACTTCTTCGGAGAGGATTCTCTTCCCTTAGAAGACATCGAGGATGATCCCAGCCCGGTCACCATCTCTCCTACAGTTACTACTCAGCGTGGCTCAAAGCCAATTCAGAATCAGGTGGTCACCATCTCTCCTACAGTTACTGCTCAGCATAGTTCAAAGCCAACTCAGAATCAGGTGCGTAGTGATTACAATACCCGACACCGTAGCAAACTCAAGGCTGCTACGCAACAGGTGCTCTCTTCCACCGAGGTATCACAACGGAATTTTTAGGTTCAACCATCCTTGGGTTCTTGTGAGCTTAATCGCATTGGATCTTGGGCCGACGAATGTGAACACCAGCCGCCGAAGCACGGCCATCCTTCTGGTTGTCAATGAATATTCTCTCTTGGAATCTTTGTGGACTAGGGAATGACAACACTCGTAACTCCCTTAAGAACTTGTGCCGCACTCAGACCCCCTCTTGGGTTGCCATTTATGAGCCAAAGGTTCGTTCTTCATCTCTTCCTCGTCGTTTCTTACACCGGTATGATCTTCATTTTTTGCATGAGAATTAGCGTTCTCCTCCTCTTCGCCCCAATATTTTGATTTTTTTTCCGTAATTCTATTATTCCCCATGCCACTGTTCTACTCTCTACTGACCAAATGGTTGCGATTCAATTCCTAGATAGCTCGACTAATTATATTCTCTGTTTTGTTCATGCTCACGTCTCTTATGTACGTCGACGCATGCTTTGGTCGGACTTATTATCTTTGCCGTCTGCCCCTCTTTGCATTATTGGTGACTTTAATGTTGTATTGAGGGCACATGACCGGCTTTCTGGTACTACATCTACACGTCCGATGTCGGATTTTTGGGATTTTCTTTCGAGTGCTGAGTGTTTAGATATTGACTCGGCTGCTTCTCAATTCACATGGGTTTCTCATCGACCTCATTTGATGATGGCTAAGCTCGATCGAGCAATTACTAATAGTCGTTTCCTTGATATCTGGTCTTCGGTTAATTTGATTGTGCTTCCAAAACTTTGCTCTGATCATCACCCTTTTTGCCTTTCAATGACTACTGGTTCAGCGCTTCATGCAAAACCTTTCTGTTTCCAGAAAATGTGGACGCTACATGCGGGTTTTCTGGATGTGGTTCATTGCTCTTGGTCTCAACCCACTTCGGGTGACCCAATTGCCCGTACAATATTCAGATTGCGCCGCCTGAAGGCTCATCTTAAGACTTGGAATCAAGAGACGTTCGGTAACGTCTATGCTGATATTAATCATGCTTCACTCATTTTGGAGGATATCCAATCGGACATTGCTCAAACTGGGGATATTGATGAGAAGTTTGAGGCGGAACTGCTTGCTTCAGTTGAGCTGAACAAGCTACTTCTTCACCGTAATACTATGTTGGCTCAAAAGAATCGATTACAATGGCTTCATGATAGGGATCGAAATTCATCCTTTTTCCATCGTCTACATAGTGTTCAGAAAACCAGGAATACGATCACGGCTTTGCTGGTTGGGGGTCAGCTCTCTTACGATTCTACCGCTATTGGGAACCATATTTTGGCATTCTACACTGATCTTTTTAGAGATCCGGATCCTGGTGGCCATGATTTCTCAGTTCTTAATGATATCATTCTCCCTTCGATCTCCGATGCGGACAATTACGATCTCACTGCTATCCCGGATGATGTTGAGATCCATGCTGCTGTCTTTGGTCTCTCTCTAAATAGCTCACCAGGACCGGATGGTTTTAGTGGGCATTTCTTCCATGTGGCATGGGAGATTATTGGTGCAGATGTCATTGCTACTGCTAGGCACTTCTTTCTTCATCATAGCCTCCCGATGGGTTTCAACTCGAGCCTTGTTGCTTTGATTCCTAAGAAAGATGATGCGCTGAATATTTCGGATTATAGACCCATTGTGATGGGGAATTTTTTATTCAAGATCTTCACTAAGATCATCGCTACCTGGTTGGGAAAGTTGATGTTTCCTTCTTAGCTCCGACCTAATTCGGATTTATCCCTGGCCGTCGGATTCACACTTGTATCGCTTTGGCTTCTGATGCTGTTAATAGTTGGGATCTGGGTCCCACGGGTAACATGGCGGTCAGGATTGACATTACCATGGCTTTTGACACGATTTCTTAGCCTTTCCTTCTTGAGGTTATTCGTAGGATGGGTTTCTCTGACCGTTTTGCATCTCTGGTCACGGTGATTCTCCACTCCGTGCGCCTCTCGGTCCTATTTAACGGCTCTCCTACGGGTTTCTTCTCTTGCACCCGGGGGGTCCGTTAGGGTGATCCTCTTTCCCCTTTATCTTTTGCATTGCTGAAGATGTTTTGGCTCATTTTCTGGATTATTCAGTGGCCTCGGGGACCCTAACGGTGCATCCGAAGCTTCCACGGTTTCTTTTCTATGTGGATGACATTTTGATTTTCATGAGGGGCACACCGGGGAACTGCTCCTGCCTTGCCCAAATTTTGGAGAGCTACGGTCGCCTTTCGGGCCAGATTTATAGACCTACTAAGTCCCGAGTTTTCTTCAGTGATAAGGTCCCACATAATGTTCGATCTGCTTTATCTAGACACACCTCTATTGCTGAGGGGAATCTATCGTTCACCTATCTCGGGGTTCCTATCTTCAGGGGTTCCCCCAAGAAGGCTCATTTGGAGTCTATTGTTGATTCGGTGATTAGCAAATTTGGTCGTTGAATGGGCTCCACTCTTTCTTTTGCGGTCCGCCACTGTCTTATTAACAATGTTATTGCCTCTTCTCTAGTCTATTCGATGATGATATACCGTTGGCCTCGCTCTCTTATTGGCAAACTTGAGCAGGCGATGTGGAATTTTCTTTGGACGGGGGATATTGCCCGACAGGGTTTCATTCGGGTCTCTTGTTCGAAGTGTTGCATGCCCCTAGCCCATGGTGGGTTAGGCATTCACTCTATCAGATTGGCTAATGAGGCTTTCCTATGTAAGTTTGCTTGGGATGTTCTCTGTCGGGCCTCTCCGAGTACAGACTTGATTTTTGCTCAGTATTTCTACCCGACGGGTATACCTCGTCGTTTCATCTGGTTTTCTTCAATCTGGTCTGGTCTTCAGCGGCATATTCCTCATTTTTTTTGGGTAGTCGTTGGATTATTGGTCATGCTGCCTCTCGGGTTCACTTCTGGATTGATAATTGGCTTGGGTACGTGATTGTGGACCGCCTACATCTTCCTGATGATCTCATCTCGACCTTATGCTACACGGTGGGTGGCGTTCTCTTTGATGGTTTTTGGCACTTTGATGAGGTCTTTTTCGCTTAGTTCCCGGAGATTGTGGTTGATATTCTTCGTATTCTGGTCTATTTTCATGGTGATAGACAGATATGGGCTGACTCTACCTCGGGTAATCTCACAACTAAGGCAGCATATTCTCTTGTACAGAGTCCACTCTTAGGGTGAGCTGGGCCTCTTGGATTTGGGGCACTTTTATTCCGCCTTGTCGTTCTATGACGGTTTGGCGCGCGATTTGGGGTAAGCTCCCGACTAGAGCTGATCTTACTCGTATTGGGATAGTTGGTCCTTCTATTTGTCCTCTTTGTTACTCTGGCCCGGATGAGTTCCAGCATCTGTTCGCACATTGCTCTTTCACGATACGGCTATATAATGAGGTAGCACGTATTTTTTATATTCAATTGGATTATACTTTTGGTTTTCTCAACATCTTTTTGCAGGTTACTCGTGTTCAGTTTGGAAAGCAAATTAACAGCATTTGGCGTCTAGCCTTCATCACTCTGGTTTGGGTGATCTGGATGACCCGAAATCGTGCTATTTTTCAGAATATTTGTCCTAATTATTACGGATGCGTGATTCTTCTCTTGACTCTTATTCGTGAGGTTGAAGATTTCAAGGTTGGTCACATGCGAAATGAGGTTAGGGAACTTGCTATTCTCCGGCATCTCAGCCTTCGGGGCAGCACTCGACCTCCTCATATCCCTTTGAGCTTCCGTTGGCTACCACCTGATCCTAGTTGGTACAAGGTTAACACAGACGGTAGTGCTTCAAGTTCGCCAGGACGTCTTCACATTGGAGGTTTGTTCCGGAACTCGAGGGGCTTCTTCGTAGCTACCTTCTCCCGTTCTGCTGGTTGGGGATATCCCTTTGAGGCCGAGCTTGCTGTATGCTTTCATGGTATTTGGTTTACAGCTGAGTGAGGGTGGTTTAATCTCTGGATTGAGACTGATTCAGAATTAACTGTCAGTGCTATTCGTGAAGGTCCGACTACAGTTTCCTGGCGGGTACACGCCCTTTGGAGCCAAGTGGAGAACTTCCGTCATGTTCTGAACATTAGAGTAACCCATATATACAGGGAGGGTAATTCTAGTGCAGATAGGCTCTCCAAGTTGGGAGTCTCTCTGGATTGGTTCGGCTCTTGTTCGGATTTCCTTTTTGATGTTTTATTTCATGATACGAATCGTGAATATTTTCGTATTTAGTTTGCTCTCTTAGGGATTACCTTCGCTCTGTAGGGTAATACTCTGTAGAGGGGTCACATTTTTCCCTTACCCGAGGGTTTTGCCCTAAGGAGGGTTTTACCTTGGGAAGGTTTTTAGGGCCCCGGCCTCTGGTTCGACTTGTGGACTTTTGACTTTAGGTTTTTTCTTTTTCCCTTTTATAGATTAGTTATTCGTCTAAGCATTAAGAGAGAAGGGATAAAGAAATTTGCGTGGAGAATAAAATTACATATTTTTTTAGAATAATAGAATTACTTCTGAGTGGACACGCGGCAGTAGTTGAAGGGTGACACTTGGCAGCGGCTGGTTAGTGTCATCCTTCTTTTATAATATAAGATATTTTTTATAATAATAGAATTACTTTTGAGTGGACACTTGGCAGTAGTTGAAGGGTGACACTTGGCAACGTTTGGTTAGTGTTATCTTCCTTTTATAATATAAGATAAAATTATTAAAATGTGTTAACAATAATATTTAAAAATTGACAATTAATATATATAATTTATAAACAACTCATATATTATAAAAAAATAAAAATTGAAATGCTGACTTACATCTTCGTTAAGAAAACCTGAATATTTCTCAATCATAGGCGGATCAGTGTTAACTTTCACCACGTACCATTATGACGTGTAACATCATCAGTCTTAATCTGAATTCTGAAAAGCATGACTCGTTCAAGTAAATCTTGTATTTCGATAGGAGCAAACTCAATTTCATCCTACAATGATAAATATGATAGCTATCACTTTATCTATATATCCCAAACAATATTTATTAAAATCATATAAAAAATATTGTATAGAAAACATATTATTTGATCCTCCCCTCCCAAGACGGTAATTGATCCTCCTCTGCCAAGTTTTTTGCAACACCGTTCCAAATTTTTGCAACGCCATTCCAGATTTTTTGTAGCGCCGGTCATAACACAAACGATCGGATTTTCATTTCAAGATTTTTTTCTGGTTTTTTGTTCGAGTTTTTTGGGCGATTCGGCGTGAACAAATACTGGGTAATAAAAGGGGTAGGTAACATTAATCTCTGTTCGTTTTTAAGGAAAAATCACACCATTTCCTATTCGATTTCACACCAATCCACCAATTCCCTATTTATTTGTTTACAAACAAGAATAAACCTCATAAATTCAACTCACCAAATTTCAGTTTTTCTTTTTATAAGATTCTAATGCTGGATCAGCCGGTCATTCTCAGTTGCAAATTCAATGGGGAGTGCTCCTAAGTCTAAGGATCAAGTTTTCTTTCGGCAATGTTGGATAAGCCTCCTAGATCATTGTGAGAATTGATATTGTGAATCGGTAAAATTAGTGTTTAAATTTAGAGTTTGGTTACGATATTAATTGTGATAATTTTATGATTTGTGTTGCATCCATGAGCTGTTTTGAGTTTGGTTATAATATTCAATGCATAATTTTTTACATGTGTGCCGAAATTTTTACGTGTGTGCAGAATTAAAAAAATTAATTAAATAAAAGTACACATAATTAAAAAAAATATTAGGCTGAGCAGAATTATTCACGGGTGTGTAGAAATTTTTACGTGTATGCAAAATTAAAAAAATTAATTAAATAAATGGACATATAATAAAAAAAATTAGGGTGTGGAGAATTTTTTTACGGGTGTGCAAATATTTTTACGGGTATGCAGAATTAAAAAAAAATAATTAATTAAATAAAAGGAAAGATAATTAAAAAAAATTGGGGTGTGCAGAATTTTTTTATAATTTGCAGAATGGTTAAGAATGTACAATTTAATATTTATGTGTGTGTGTGTGTGTGAATATGTAATTTTTTGAAAAATAATTAAGTAGATGATGTCAAGATTGTTGGTCAGCGAGTTTTTGCGTGCAGTGTTGTCAAGATTTTGTTTAATTTTCGTTGAATAGCTGAGCTAATTTTGGAGGAGATAATCAAGGAGATTTTTTATGGGAATAAATGTTTAGATTTTGGTCAAGACATTCCTAAATAAATTCAAAATCACCCAAATTTGGTATGTAGGTCCCGAACGGGTTAAGTGAGGCCCAGTCTAGAGGGAGGGTGAATAGACTTACGAAAAACTTTTCGTCTTCGGTCGGTGTGTGAGAGCGGATATGCTTTGATCGAGTCTTGAGTGAATCGGTTAGTTAACCAACTTCTTGACGCCGGAAAGCGGTCGGTTCGGTAACTATCGATTAACTCGATGTGTCGCGGAAAGCTTAAGTTTTACCCGTGAAAAACCGGTTTTGTATAAATCGATTCCAAGTTTTATCTTTTTAATCGGATGACGAAATTTTCTCGAAGCTTGGTGTCATTCGATCTTAACTTAGAATGTATCTTGCTTTAAGATTGTGCGATGTGAGAGCGATTAATCAAAGCAAAGGGCAAAACCTGAAAGATTTATAGTGGTTCTGACAAACCCGGTCCCCGTCCCACTCTTCCCTTTCACAAGGGCACCAACTTAACCGACTTAACCGATCGGACTTAGATTAGTGTGTTAGTCCAACACAAGACACCAACATGTTTTAAGAGTTCTCACTCAACCGATCCCGTAAATCGATTACTAGAAACCCTAGATTCTTGCTAAACAACTTATCCTAACTTGGGGTTTGGGTAAGATTGTTGAGGTTCCAACTATGAAATCTTTCCTTGCGTGATAAAAGCGACTCGAAAGCTAGATGAAAAGATTTCTTGCTAAGAACTTATGGGATGAACACAATATAAAATAAACTTGTAGTTGTGTTCTTCGCGGAAAAATCGACTATAGTTTGAGCTTCTTGATTATGTTGTTTGTCCAAGCATTTCCGTTTTTCACTCAAGGTGATCCCATATTTATAGACCTTGAGATCAAAAAGCCGTTGGAGAGCAATTTGAATCTCGTGCTATTTTAGGTAGATTGCAGTTTGATGTGACGTCTTCTGGTCTGAATGTGTATTTTATAGCCGTTTGAGAGAGCAACATCGAATCCCGCGATGTATCATTTCTCTGTTCATACGTGTTTCTTCCTTATTGGATGAAAGCCTTGCTTTGCGATTGTTGTTCCTCCAACTAAGGTTGGTATTCATCTTGTTTAGATCGCAGACGTATGATAAGATGAAACATCGGTTTTTTCATCTTATGAGTGATCGATCGATCGTCAATCGATCACCCACTGATGGAGTCTTCGACTTAGCTTCAACCGGTGACTCTGGCCGATGTAGGTCTTCCGGTCTTATCTTCCGGAAGTCATCGATCTTGAGTATTGGAGGTTTGAGCTTCATGACTTCCGCCGAAGTTATCCGACCGGATCGATTAGATCGATCTTCGATTCGGTTTAGCATTCTCGGGATATCGACTTTCTTCCGATTCTTGAGATCGACCTTTACATATTGAGTTCCCCTCAATATGTGACCTATCTATTACATCAGTTTTTCTATACAATTATTATCAACTCGATCTCCTATAGCGAGGTAAACATCACTACCTAACAGTCCGACTGGTCCTATTACATGTGTTTTTGAACTTTCATCAAAACTATAAATTTCCCAACAATTTCCCCACTTTTGATGAAACCAAAACACTTGAGAAACCAAACAGTTGATAAGTATAGAAACGATTAAAGAGCAAGTAATCGAAGAACAAAGAGATTTTGTCTTGGGATCGTAAAAATAAACTTTTCATTAGATATGTTGATTACATGTTACATCGTAAAAGTTTTGAATTTAAAAAGCTACGATCCCTAGACGTCTTCCGAATCTTCACTCCTTGGGCTTGTATCCTTCGGCATTTCTCTTTGGTCTTGTGGAATGTTGAAAATCGATAGAGTTTCCATTTGACATCGATTTATCGCACTTGATCGATTATCCGTGATTTGCTCAAGATGTCAAAGTAGAATCTCTCAAATGCCAATCTGTCAAATGAGCCATCTCTGCCTTCTTTGAGTATATTAACAGATCATACTCTTGGCGAGATATCTTTACATTTATAAGCTTGGCCTCATTTTCCGGATACTTGAAAAGTCCGGATATTTATTCATAACCGGTTGAGGAACTCATCATCCGGTGATTCTTCTTTTGGAACAAGATCAAGGACAAAGGCATCTAGAAGCCATTCACTTCTTCGATCTTATTCCATTCCTCAAACCTCTTAGCGTGTCAAGGCATTTTTTGTATGATCTCGCGACTCTTGCTTGTAACCGAGGTTACGGTGCGAATTTTCCGATTAATCCTTTCTTAGCCCTTGATTTGAACTTCGTTTCAACCCTTACCTTGTGCCCGTTTTACATCCTTCTTTTTTCTTCTTCATACGCTCTTTGGACAATTTTACTGACTAGCTCCTTATCGGCTGTCGATAAATTGTCTTACGGTGACTTTCTGATCCGATAATGGTCGGTTTTGATGTTCCAAAGACCACCTTGCAATTGAGCTTTGTCCATGGGCCTTGTCTTGATGTGTCAGTTGGTTTCTCGATCCTTCCCCTTTTTGGTTTGATCAAAAAGCGCATTGAGGTGGGAAGTCGAGACCCAAAGTTGATCGACAATGCCGATTTAGATCATTAGCGATAAACACGAAGTTTGAGTCATCGATTAAAACAGGTTATGTCGATTCTTTCTTGGCGATTTCCATTGTAGCAGAGAGTGTCCAAATCATTTTGTCAAATTTCTCTTACGATAACTCGAGCCTTTTTCTCGATGGTGATTTCGAAGAAGATTGATTTTGATCCACTTTTTTGAACACATCATCAAGCTTGATTTTGTAAGCTCAGCAGACATGGTGGTCATGGATTGGGAGAAGGCGATCTCTCATTGCTTGATTTGTTTTGAGGCCGATTTGTCTCGATCGAAGCTCTCCTCAATCTCTTCTTTCGGGAGATCTTTGAGACAAGATCGATCTCTTTGATCGATGGTGATTTGTGATGTAGGAATTGGATCCATCACTTGTCGAGGTTCGATTGTTTGTGCCTCCTTGGTCGTGAACTATTTCATCGGCAGCTCTGCATTCTCCATTTCTTTGTCTGTTTTACGGAGCTTCTTGGCGATTTCCACATTTTCTTCTTCCCATTCAATTCCAACTTCCTGTGGATCGAGCTTTCCGCAGTTTATCGGATATGAGCTCATTTGGTGATCCCACTTTGGCGGACTTCCTCATATCGAAGTCAAAATCTGCGAACTCATCCGCACCACCCATCTGCTCAACAAGTAAGATAAGATCCGAGAATTTTTTTAATCTGAGATCTCTCCAGGTGAGGATCTCCATGACTTCTTCTCGATTATGGGCGACCAGTTGGTACATCTCATCAATCTCTCGTTCAATTCTTAGTTACCATTTTTCCAATGATGGTCTTTGTTGATCCGGATCTGAAATTATCCGGCATTCTCGCTTGAGATGTGGAAGCTTGGTTGTGCTTGAGTCTTATCGATTGGTTCGACCGCAAAGGTTTCTGTAGTGGCTTATCTTGTTTCATGGCGGTGAACTAGCGATGATGCTCTCTGGACCTTTAGTCTGAGCGGTGAATCGGTTTGAGGTTGAGGAGAAGTAGATTTATCGATTTGGATCGGATCGTTCTGGCGAGCCCTCGTGTTGAGAAGCTTACTGTCTGATTACATTCTTTGTTGCGCAAATGATGCGGCGCTTCTTCTTCGACTCATCTTCTAGTCTTTGAGAGTCGGGGTAGGTTGCTTTTGCTTTCTTTGGCCTCTTCTCCGGCCTTCACCAGCTTTTCGTTTTTTTCGTGGAGCAACCGGTGTGGATGAGGCGGCTTCTTTGCTCTTTCCTTTCTTGATTTTTGTTGGAGTGGGCTCCTTGTCGTCTCACGGTGGCCCATATATAACTTTGATGAGAGGAAGGCATTGTAGGACTTGATCCATTCTCGATTCCATTCGGTATGAGGCGGTTTGTCTTTCAATATAATCGCAACCTTGTTGAGATTCTTGACTCTCTTTTTTTCGAAAGACACGCTGGATTCATTGACTCCAAATTTTTTCGTGTTCTTGGAGCAAGATGGCTTTTCGAAGCCGTGCCAATTGATGTTCGAGCCCCATCAATTATTAAGTACATTTTGGTGATGTGAGAGCATCTTTAATCGTTCTTGATAGAATGTCAAACAACGATCTGTATTTCTTTTGAGCATTGGCACGAATCCGAATCCGGGTCTCGATGTTTGTCGCCTCTCTAAGAGCTCCTCTCCGATTTCTTCATCCTCATTCTCCTCAGAGTGCAGTGAGATTCGCCCTTTTAAGCAGTCGAACAGACAGTGATGTCCTCGCATTTGTCGATCGATTTCTTCTCCGCGTTGACCGTCGACATCGGTTCGTCTCTCTGGTTTTTTCTCAGATCCACACTCAAATTTCGCAAAGAATTGAAGTGCTTCATACTGCATCACTGGATTGCAAAGGAGCAGAGCAATATGTTTCGATCCCAAATTTTCTTCGAATTTGTTCCACCTCCATGGATTCGTAATCCTCGGTGGTTCCAAATCGAACGAACTTATCCTCAAAGATCTTCGTTTGCGATTCAAGATAATTGCACATGATCTTTCCAAGTCCATGAGTGGCCATCATCTCTGGTGAGATAGACTCATTAAATTTGTGCATAATCAATATCAATATCATTCCGCGGAAAACAAAAGGCAATGAAGCATAAATTCCGAAAAACAACTTTTGAAAACAATGTTTTTAACGGAAAGAAAGATTCATCATTAAGCTTAAAAGAAAATATTACCAGATTCAAATTTTCAGAGAAGATTTTGAACTCTAAGAAATCGTTTTGAAACGTAGAGAAAATTTGAAGTTTTTCAGTGAGAGTAATGCAAGTTTGTGAAGCAAAAAAACTCGGTATGGTTTGATGAATCTTATATAGAGGCGAGGGTACAATAAGACAAGATTTTGAAGATCAATCGTTTTGAAAAAAGATTGTACGCTCAGTTTTAGCGGTTTTGATCGTAGGGTTGGGAAAAACGCGTCTGTAAAACTTTTGGATTTAAAAAGCACGATCAAGTAGCGGTTAATACATGTACCCCACATCCGCATTAAATGATTTGCGAGTACACCGTCACAAGGATAAGTAGGTACAATGAAAGGCAAATAATATCGACATCGTCCGATAAATAAGTAAAGAACAAGAGAAGAGAGATGCGTATCTGGTTGACTGATGTTGTTATCAGTCAATATTACTTGTCAATGTTGATTCCACTTGTTGATCTTAATCATTCTGCCTAAGCCTTAAGAAATTTCCCAACTGATCCTTTTAACGATCTTCTCCAGATGCATCTGATTTGTTGAAACTTCAGGCTTAGCTGATCTTTCCTTGAGTACGTCCGATTTCCTTTTGATCCTCCTTGATCGGTTGAAGTTCCCCTTCAACCGATATTTTGACATAGACCGATATATCCGATTTATTGGAGTTTCAAGCTCAAATTGATCTCTCATCCGATCATGCTTTGTAAATGTAATCGATTTTGGTTGACCTCATCTGATTCTTTTTTCAGATTAAGCCAATTCTTGGGATAAGTGTTACCGCCAAAACTTAGTCTAGAGTAGTAGCTTCTATTCCCTAAGTAGGCGTGATTGACATGCGTAAATATCGTCTGAATCTCTCGATATGTCAATCAACCGTAAATTTATCCAATTATCAGTCGCGTGATTTCTACACTCTGTCCTTTTGATGCAAATTTCTGATAGGCTTCTTGAAATGAAAATTGCATTTGCATCCTTGTTGGCCTCTATAAATTGGACCAATGTTTTACACAACATCACCCATTCACCATACTTATCTTCTTTGTAAGAATCATGTATCTTGGTGAACCCTTGTTTCCCTATGAGACTTCCGGCAAACACTTTTACACCCTTTTTATATGGTTTCATCTTCTCAAATCAACCCTTTGCATCCCTTATTGCTTGTTTTCTTCATCATCTTCGATTTCATCTACGATTCTTTGCAAAAGCTTCTCTACCACCGTGTTTGCAACCGAGAAGACACTTCTCCTAACCGTATGCACCTTGTGTGTCTATCCGATGACGTAACGTAACCATCGGACTTAGTCTTATAAAATATCGCAAAGACATGTGCCCATGAGATCGATGACCAACTCTTTTGGCACACGTGCTCCATTCAACAAATTTGGAGAGCCCTACTACTCCTCCTTTTTAGGGCTCCGGGCTTAAGAATCCTATCAAGGCCTCTGTCGCTCCGGTTTTCTTGATCTTGACTTTTATGACCTTTGGGATTACATTCTTTAAAAACCTCTCTCACCCCTTTGTTAAGTGGGGAAAATGAGAGTTTAAAATCTCTCTCTTTCCTTCACTTACGGGGTTAGGATGAGGGTTTAGGGTTATAGGTTTAGGATTTTGGTTAACATTTATGTATTGACCTCCGGATCTTCTTCTTTACTTGTAACTTCGTAATGTAACCTCACCTTTGGGTTTTTATCAATGAAAAGTTCATTATTTCATCGTTGTGTAAATTCACCGCTTTCTTATGCGATTGATAGCTTCTTAATCTCTGAATCTTGCTTGTTGAATATCAAAAACGAATCACAAAGAAATACTATAACCAAATTTGATTTAATCGATAATCCTTTAAATCGAAAGCATTTTTCTTAAATCGATAAACCTTGAATCGATCGGTTCCTTTAAACCGATAGACTTTAAATCGATACTAAAAAATCTAATCAGTTCCTTTGAATCAAAGCGTGTATATCGATCGATTTTTTGCTTATCGATCTCTTGAGATCGATTAAGATACCAAACTCAATCGATTTCTCTCGTCTGGTTAGTCTCTTAACCAAAAATCAAACATTTTTTAACATTTCTCCAAGATCTAGAAGTCCTAGCTCATTGCATAAATCTCTCGAATCGATCTCATTTAGTGGCTTGGTTAGAATATCACCTTATATATCAAGATGAATCTTTTCCATTCTCATTCTTCTTTTCAACGTGATCTCTTATGAAGTGGTGTCTTCATCCACATGCTTGCATCTTGTATGTAGAACCGGATTACGAGTGATTGCAATAAGACTATTATCGCGAAATATAGAAATGTTCTTAGCTACAATGTTGTAATCCCTCATTTCTTGAGCTAGAGCGATTAGGAACAAAAACTTCCTGCGACCATATATTACCTTGATTTGTTGATGTCGCAAATCGATGTTTGCTTCTTTTGAAAACCACGAGATCGGTTTACTTCCTAAGAACCGACATGTTCACGAGGTTGATTTTTTTACGTCGATCTTGCAACCTCCATAATCGAATCGTAATACCCACTAAGTTCTAGATTATCATCGATGGGTAGAATAAACCAAGGTTTATTGTTCCTTCAGATACTTAAGAATCCGCTTTAGTCGCTTCTAGGTGGTGACCATTGGATTTGCTTGAAATCTTACACATACACCTATCGCCAAAAGTGATATCCGGTTCTTGGCGTATAATAAAGATCCAATGAGAGCCCTATATTCCTTCCGATTTGTTTTTTTTACGACCGGCCTCATCTCCATCTTGAATCCAAATCATCATAGGAATTTTGGCTTCCTTACTATTTTGAATTCCAAACTTAGCCAAAAGATTCCTAGTGTACTTTGCTTGGCAGATGAATATCCTTCTCGAACTTTGTTTAACTTGGAGACCTAGAAAGTAATTCATCGACCCATCATGGACATCTCAATTTCCCTTGCATCGGTTTTTTGAATCTTTCACATAGGTTCTTGTTTGGAGATCCGAAGATGATGTCGCCCATTCCATCGAATATCTTCTCCATCTTCTATTCTCAATAAGGTTCTCGTCCTTTGTTCCTTTAGTGAACCCACTTTCGATCAAGAACGAGAGAGTGTATCATACCAGTCATGAGCTGTTTGAACCATAAAGAGCTTTTCTTAAACGATACACTTGGTTGCCTTTTTTCAAAGCACGGAGGTTGTTCGACATAAACTTCCTCCGCTAGTACCCCGTTTAAGAAAGCACTCTTTCGTCCATCGATACACGATGAACCCTTTTGGGAAGCATAAGCGAGAAAGCGAACAAATGGCTTCAAAGGATAAAGCCGGTGTGCAAAGGTCTCATCGTAATCAATTCGTTCCGATTGTGAATACCCCTTAGCAACAAGTCTTGCCTTATTTCGGTGATAACATTTTTCTCATCTCTCTTGTTCTTGAAGATCCATTTCGTTGCCAATTACGTCTTGATGACCGGTCCGCATCTACTAGTTCCCATACTTCATTTCTCTCCCAATGGCTAGAATCCGGTTTTGGCGTCTTGTAATGCTTCCTCGATTGTAGTTGGTTCCTTCATAGACAAACAACAATACATGGCACTTTCACCAATCGATGTCTAGTTTAATTTTATCGACGGGTCTCCAATTATCGGATCATCCGTCCTTCGCTTACGATTTGCGTCGGTTTGAGAACATCGTCCGTTTCGATAAAATCTTATTACTAGTGATTGGGAGTGGTGCGAGGTTATGGTCCACTTGATAAGAACAAGTCTCGGTGATGTTGGAATCATCATGTCTTTGATGTCTGCTCGTGAGAACTTTTTCCCCACAACCGGATGGTTCGATTCTTCTTATCTCGGTTTGAATCAAGCTTTTTTTATCGATGATTGTTCGTACCTTTAGATCCGATTGATCCGGTGAATCAGCTAGATCTGGAATGTAAATTGATACGATTTACGATCCTTTATCCTTGATCGTTAGGCTGATCCATTTTCTCAATATCGGCATCGGTAATTTCTCTTGATCGTAAGATGCTTCATCAAAGGCTACATTTGTTTCTTCCACAACAAGAGTTCGTTTGTTGTAGACCCCGAAGGCTTTGCTAGATGAGAATACCCTAGAAATATACCCTCATTTAGCCTCAAAAGTCTTCAACACTTTTCCCATTGTTGTGTATGAAACACTTTTGCAAAAAAACATGGAAGTAAATTTTACGCCCTTCCACGAATAAGGTGTTTTGTAGTGAGCCTTAGTCGAGACATCCGTTACTGCGTATGGCATGCAATTATACGCTTGAAACGGTTTGGTATCGCATGTTCAAATTAACATTGTTCGAAAAAAAAATTTTGAGAGTTCTGTTTCTCCGCTCAAATAAATCCTCGACATGTTTCATCTTCAGATAAAAACTTAGAAAAAAAATTAATAAAGGAGTTCGAAATTTTACCTTTATCCGATTTTTTACTCACGGGGTAATCTTCTTAGTAATTAAATCTTGGTTGTCGCCTCATTCTTCTTATGTAAGAATATAACCTGTAAACTTGGAATAGTCATCCACGAAAAATTTAATTAAATAAATGGGTCCAAACAGATCCATATGAAGCCTTGCGATTTTTTTGGATCTTTGGTCAGGAAATTCCTTTGAATGAAGCTTTGACTTTTCCTTCCGACCACGCATGTCCGATCCTTTGAGAACACTTCATTCGGAAGTCCTTCCACTAGAGACATCCTAGTTATCTTATTAAGAGTTTTAAAGTTCGGATGGCTCATTCTTTTTTTGCCGAGCCAATTGCTACTTTTGGAACTCTTAACAATCGAGCATGCATTTTCTTGGACAACTGCTTCACCGTAGATCGCCCTTTTCTTGAAATAATTAAGAATATCCGCTGAGTGACTCGATTCTTGATAGTGCATTGATCAATTTTCAACATTAATCCGTTGTCGTTTGTGAAACCGATAATAGGTTGTGCTTCGGACCTTCGACATAATTTGTACATCATCATTCTCTAAGGTTCCGAACCCTTTTGGTATAACCAAAGTTATCATCACCGAAGTACACGCGGGCCTTTCGTAAGATTTTGCTTCCAATGTGCCTTGAGCATCCACTATCGATGTACCAAGATAGTTGCTTGCACACCTCCTTTTGTTGGCCGGACCCACGCCGAAAAAATCGGATCGGGTTTTAGGTACCCCTTTTTGGGTCCCGAGGGGTTAGGTTTGGATTTGGGGATCCATACAAGCGAGCACTTCTATGGTGATCGATCGGATCGAAGGCCTGATTTGTCTCCCATACTGTCAACATAATCATACTTATCCTCATATGCTTTCGATTTATATGATTACTTGTGTGAACCTTGGATGACTTAGAAGACTTATGATTTACCTTTTCGGTTTGTCTTCTTTTTATCCAAAGGTGGTTTTTTTTCGACTATAGGGGTAGGTCATTTTGCTACCATCAAAAGATTCATATCCTTTTCGCATAGATGGTTTTTCGCGGTTTACGAAGCATGCTTATTAAGGACCTTGATAAACTTCCCTTTTGTAGGTTGTCTTTTTCGATTCTGATCTTTGATCGTCTTCGGAAGAACTTCTCGGTGATGCTTTACCAAATAATTTACATTCCCTTTAAACTTGCCTTACCCGCTCAATGGTCTCTTACCCCTATTAGATACAAGTTTAGCTTTTGGTGTATCTTTTTTCGTAAATTGCCCGATTACACCTTTTATGAATCGAAGGATGTGGAGGGTTTCTCATAGCCAAGTCCTCCTTATCAATCTTTACTCGAAAATAGGCGTTCATGTCTTTAATTGGTTTGAGATGATTTTGAAAAAACATCTATTTTTTCTTACGCAGATTTTCCTCGGAGGATTTCGGACTTTCATGCATTCGGAATAGCTCATCGAATTTCGCTTGCAAGATTTTTTGAAGTCATCGACTTGTCATTCTGTTAATTTCCATCTTTTTTTGATCTGCTTTTCCGATCGAAGCTTTAACTTCGAAATTTTAAATTCCTCGATTACCTTCCGAAAGCGCTTTTGGTGATCTAAGTTTAAGGTTTTTCGAGATCATTTTCTTGAAGAAGTGATTATTTCGATCCTCGACTTATCATTCTCGGCTTCCACAATAGCATAAGTTTCTCTTGATTTGAGAGATCTTCAAGCAATTGCTCAGTAGAAACAGTCAATCTCCCCAAAGAAATTTAATGATAGCGGTGTAGAAGCGAACGAAGGGGTTTGGAGGTTACCTCGGACGGGTCCTCCTGGCCATCAGCAGAGTTCATTATCGTCTAAATATCGATCTTCACTTTCATAATTTGAGTCATATCCGGAATCAGGAATCGTCGATTCTGATAACCATAGCTCTTTCTCGGCTCTCTTTTTGTTCCTCTTTTTCTTCCCTCTCTCTCGTTGTCAAGAATAGTGACCATTCTCACAGATTAAAGCATCGATCCACCGTTTTTCCGAATCACTCATTCTCCTATCGGTGATTTCCCTTCGATAGTAGTCCATTCTATCGATTGGTTATCTCTTCCTTCCTTCGTCTCGACTATCTCTTTCCTTTTCATCTCTGTGATCCCTCCGATCATCGATCTGGTTCTTTCTGAGATCTATTATTCGATCTCCTATCTCGAATCTCGGCTATGTTGATAGTCCTTATAAAATCTTCGATACTTACCAAGTTGTATATCCGACTTCTCAAGCTTCCCAGTAAGCAACGCGATCTTTCTCCGACTTAATATATTTCCAATGGGTTCATTGGCCTTTGTTCTCGCTCTTGGTTGCCTTGAAAGCAACCGATTTTGAAGTCGAGGTTTCAAAGGGGGCCTCGTCTTCATCAAACGACCTCTTTCAATCGGTCGAACTCGTGAGCTTTAAGACTCAAGAACAAGCTACTAGGTTTCATTCTTGAAATGTCCCGCAATCTTTGATTACCGCGGACCTTCATGTCCCACTTCTTGGTGTAGAGACCTTAGGATCTTATAGTTGATATCTTTATCACCATTTCTCTACCAAGTTCTCGAAGCTTGTTTATAGACATTGTAATTCTTCCATCGAGTTCGTTGATGGTTTCGTTTGGGCAAAGATCTTGATTTCTCTCGAACTTCACCAGTTAAAGCTTGAAGACGGTCTTTTTTATCTGTTCATTTCCTCGCAGATCTCAAATGAGTATCCCACATTGCTTTCGCAGATTTGAGATACTTAATCTTCTCTTTGGTGACCTTATCCATTGTCTTCATGATGATATGTCTTGCAATGGTGTCCGTAGTATGCGCGATTTTCTTTCTTCATGTGTCCATCGTATGGGCTTTTTTTTTACAAGACTTCCTGGGGAAAGTCTGGATCTCCTCCGATCGGGATTGTCGAGTAAATGATGATGGGTCCTCTCTCGATGACTTCCATCATTCTCGCCAACGATCGAGCCTAGATGGTTGGACATATATATGGCCCAATCTGCATACTCATCAATTGAGAACTTCAGATCATGATACATACCCGACGTGTTATCCATGCCGAAAATTTTGGAAAATGAATGAGTTTTTAAAACGGTTTTTTTTTTAAGATCGGGCTCAGTTGACCACAATGACACGTAGTCGATTGTCGGAAGAACCAACCGCCCGATACCACTTGTAGGTCCCGAATCGGGTTAAGTATTAAGTCTAGAGGGAGGGGTGAATAGACTTACGAAAAACTTTTTCGTTATCATAGCTTTCAGAGTCTGAGTGAATCGATTGGTCCGATAACCAACTTTAACAAAGTTGTTCGGTTACTAATTAATGACCGGAAGCTTAAGTTTTACCCGTGAAAAACCCGGTTTGTATAAATCGATTCCAAGTTTTATCTTTTTAATCGATGATAAAATTTCAGGTCCGACGATCGTTGTGTCTAACTTAACATGTATTAATAAGATTGTGCGATGTGAGAGCAAATTTCAAAGCAAAAAGGCACAATATTTTATAGTGGTTCGACAAACCCATCCCTACGCCCACTTTCCCTTTCACAAGGCACCAACTTAACCGACTTAACCGAATTGGACTTAGATTAGTGTGTTAGTCCAACACAAGACACCAACAGATGTTTTAAGAGTTCTCACTCAACCGATCCCGAAATCGATTAGAAACCCTAGATCGAATTCTTGTAAACAACTTATCCTAACTTGGGGTTTGGGTAAGATTGTTGAGGTTCCAACTATGAAATCTTTCCTCATAAAAGCGACACGAAAAGCTAGATGAAAAGATTTCTTGCTAAGAACTTATGGGATGAACACAATATAAAATAAAGCTTGTAGTTGTGTTCTTCGATGCGAAATCGACTATAGTTTGAGCTTCTTGATTATGTTGTTTGTCCAAGCATTTCCGTTTTTCACTCTTGATCCCATATTTATAGACCTTGAGATCAAAGAGCCGTTGGAAATAATCTCGTTATATTTTAGGTAGAGTTGCAGCTTGATGTGACGTGCTTGAGAAAACGCATGGGGCCGAAAGCGTGAATGTGTATTTTATATTTTGAAGAGCAACATCGAATCCCGATGATTTCTGTTCATACGTATTGGATGAAATTGCTTTTTTGTTGTTCCTCCAACTAAGGTTGGTATTCATCTTGTTTAGATCGCGAACGTATGATAAGATGAAACATCGTTTTCATCTTATGATCGTCGATCAAAATCCCAAAATGTTGACTTAGCTTCAACCGGGTGACTCATGTAGGTCTTCCGGTCTTATCTTCAAGTCATCTTCTTCTATTGGAGGTTTGAGCTTCATGACTTCCGAAGTTAATCGATTTTTCGATCTTGATTACTGTTTTAGATTCGCGCCTGTCGGATTCAATTTCTTCCGATTCTTCAGATTCGACCTTTACATATTGAGTTCCCCCTCAATATGTGACCTATCTATTACATCAACAATTATTATCAACTCGATCTCCTATAGCAAGAATGTAAACATCGATCAAATTGTCCGACCGGTCCTATTACATGTGTTTTTGGAACTTTCATCAAAACTATAAATTTCCCAACATGGTATATGTATCATATAAGGTTATTTAAGTCTTTAACACCTTTTTTTTAACCTAGGAGTAACACTTAAAAAATGTAGCACTTAAGAGTAAGAGCTACTTATAAATGATATCTTTTCGTTACTACCCCATGTTTAAAATACCATGACAGTTGTTGATTAATTTTTTTAAAAAAAATTGTCAAAATACTCCCGTCTTTAACACCCAAAATACAACTGGCTACGGTAGACCTAAAATACATATCATATATATACTCTCTTAGAAGAATCAAAGAATTTATATTCTTTCTGAGCAACTGAAGAATATGATTCTTCATCATCTGGTTTTGAGGAATTATCGTCTACTGGAATATTTTTACCACGTTGTCTGAGGAATTCTTGTTGTCGAGAATGACGATGAAAAATTCAAAGAGTCCACATGGACTCTTATGGATAAGTATCTTCCAGCTAATAGTTGGAACGTTGAAACTTATAAGACTAGAGGGTTTTATGAGAACATCCTCATCAGTCTTGGAAGTGTTGATATTCAGCATTTCCCCCCTAAGAGTAAAGTTATAAACTACTCTAAATTCATCATTAAAAAGATTATCTCCATCCAAGAATGGAGTATTTCTCCTTTTGAAGAAGAGCCACTGCCAGAAATGTTCTGGTTGAAAAGGGATTTTTTCCCATGCTGTATTATAGAAGGATGACCTCTGCCTCCTCTTCCCACTATGCCAGAAATTGGATTTGACAACGGGTAATCCCCGTTGTCGTAGTTATTTTCCCCCCGTTGTGGATGCCGGGGTTGTCATAGACTCATAGGTCCCGTACATATGACAACGGGTAATCCTCATTGTCGTAGGTGTTTATCACAACGGCATTTACCCGTTGTCGTAACTCATAATGACCCGTTGTCGTAGGTTTTAATTACAACGGTTTTTATCAGTTGTGTTAACTCATAATGACCCGTTGTCGTAGATGTTTATTACAACGGCTTTTACCCGTTGTGTTAACTCATATTTACCCGTTGTTGTAGGTGCTTATTACAACGGTTTTTACCCCGTTGTGTTAACTCATACTAACCCGTTGTCGTAGGTGCTTATTACAACGGTTTTTACCCGTTGTGTTAACTCATATTAAGCCGTTATCATAAATATCTACGACATTGGGAGAAAACCGTTGTTAAATGCTTATTTGACCTGCTGTTAAAGTTATCTACGACAACTGTTCTTCCCCGTTGTTAATACTATTTTTTAACCTGTTGTTTTATGTTTTCTCTTGTTTCAGAATATAAATATAATACACATTTTTACTGAATGAAACAAATAATAAGAATCAATAGACTTCGTACAATTAAGTAATAAATTCATACATTGTTCAAAATAAGTAATAAGATAAGAATTTGTTCAAAATCACAAAAACAAACTGTTAGCTATCATCTTCCGACCACCTCTACTGATCAACAATGTAATTTGATAGACATTCGGCCCACTTCTTCCGTACTTCATCAATTTCTTTTTCGGAGTAAATCTTTTGTAAGAACTGTGAAAATACAAACAAAAAAATATAAATAAGACCACATCAACTAAGAATACACCACATAATCAACACAAATTATTCTTACCATAGCTTGCATCAAATCTGTGTTCACATCTCCATGAAATTCAAATATCTCTTTCATGTAGCGTAGTACATAAAAACCACATTGTTTTCCATCAGGTTGTTTAGGTGCCTAGGTTAGATTAAAAAAAAACTAATTCATATTTATATGAATACTCAAAATAAATGTAAATTTATGTACCTTGATTATATTCCATGCAATATTTTTCTTCACTCTCTTACTCGAGACCTCCGAACTAAATATTCTTAAAGCCCTACAACAGTAGATTAACCAGATAAACACAATTCACAAATAAATCACCATTGAACAACTGTTGTGTAAATGTTGTGTAAATGTTTTAGAAAGCGGTTGAGAACCGTTGTGTAAATGTTTTTAGACAAATGGTTTTGAACCGCTGTCAAAGCATAGTTTGAATAAACTGATTCCGAACCATTATCAAGTGTTCTTAATTAAATAACCCAAATCGCGAACCTCCACTTATATTTTTCCCCAAATTAAATCTCTGCGGTAGGGCCTCCTCCTTCCTCTACCCTAAATCGAACTCCGTCGCGTCCTCCCTTCCTTGCGCTTTCTTCCATTAGCTCTTATTTCCCCAAATCGCGAACCGAAGCCCTAGCCTCCTCCTCCCTCTCCCCAAATCGAACCATCCACATCCCTCCCCTATATCCTCCCCTATGCCCAATCTCCCTCTCCTCCAAATGTCGCCGCCTTTCTCATTCCATAGGTAATTATTCTTTTATATATATATATATGTTAGTATATATATATATGTTAGTATATGTATATATATATATATTGAATTAATGTGTATATGTATATATATGTTAGTATATATATATGTTAGGATTAATTGTTTATATAATTTGTTAGGATTAATTGTTGTTAGTGTTAGAGATGAACAATTGATGCTTGGTTTATATATTGTTAATTGTTTATATATATATATATATATATATATATATATATATATATATTGTGTGGCTTTGTTTAATTGTTGTTAGTGGCTTTGTTTAATTGTATGTATGGTGTATGTATATTGGTGTATATATATTATGTTGTATGTATTGGTGTATGTATATTGGTGTATGTATATTGGTGTATATATATTGGTGTTTGATGCACTCAAGGTGTTTGATAATATGCTTGTGTGGGGATTTAAGCATAAATTAGTGTTAATTTATTAGGATTAATGTTGTTAGTGTTAGAGATGAACAACTTGTTAGAGATGAATATATATTGTGTGGCTTGGCTTGATTTTTTTATGCTAACTTAGATATGAACCATTGATGCACTCAAGGTATTTGATAATATGCTTGTGTGAGGATTTAAGCATAAATTAGGATTAATATATTAGGATATATTTTGGTTATATTAATTTGATGATTTGGTGAATGGATAGTAGTGTGTTGCTTTAGATGATTAATGATGGTACATTAGGTTATATACATTGTTTTGAGATGCAACAAATCCTTAGATACATGCAATATACAAACCTTAGGTACTACCACATTCTATATGCAAGTTTTATACATTAGGATTGTAATACTTTTAGGTTTAATACTTTTAGGTTTAATACATTAGGATACATTATCTTGAGAAACACTTCATATTGCCTTTTCTATAGGCATCTCTAGTTCTATATGGATCGAAAGTGGGATCGAGCAGATCGATTATCAGATGAGTATAGTAATGGGGTGAAAGAATTTTGTAATCATGCAATTAGACACTGCACCGACCCTCGGTACATTCCATGTCCGTGTTGGAAATGTATGAATGGAAAAACCGTTAGTGGTCGAGAAAGTCTGTTTGACCACTTGATGATTCACGGTATTGATAAAACATATACCATTTGGACATATCATGGTGAGAGGAGAGATGGATGTAGCTCAAGCAACCTAGAAACTGACTTTAGGTTTGAAGATACAGTGGATGCAGATATTTTCGATGATGTACCGACTGTTGATACACCGAGTGTTGAATGTTGTTTCTTCTGCTTTATTAAATGTTGTTTCTTCTGCTTTATTAAATGTTGTTTCTTCTGGTTTATTGAATATTGTTTATTTTTTGTTTATTAAATATTGTTTCTTCTGCTTTAATAATAGTGTGATGACGATGTATCGGAGTCGCCTTCAGAGTCAAGGTTCAAGATCTAAGTTAAATAAAGTGAACTGGATTAACATTAAGGTAAATTTAATTTAGTAAATTATCAAACTAATAGAAAGAAATCATAATTGTAATACGTGATTATAATTGTTAATCAACAGGTTCCGAGGCAATGAGATAATGAACATTGTGGACATTTTATGTGTTGCTTTATTGAAGATATAATCTGCGCTTCTCTAACGAACATTCCTCTCAATGTAAGTTAATTTATCGATTTATTTAAATTATTATTGATTGAATAAAAAATCATACTATATTGATTGATTCGTTGTTTGCAGTTTGTCTATGAACGTGAGCTCAAGTCTTACTCTAAGAAAAGACTGGAAAAATGGAAAAACGATTGGATGGGGTACCTTTACAATCGATTCTTATATTCATACGATATTTAGTGATCATTGTTTAAAATTTTGGTAGCATGTAATTAAATTATATATTTGTGATGATATATATTTCATGTTTTTGGTGTATTGGACGTATGTTTATGATTGTATGTTTATTTATTTCATGATGTGTATGTTTATTTATTTGATGTTTTGGTATATATATATATGCGTTATAAGTTTTGGTTTATGGTTTTATTATAGGATTTTTGGTTTATGGTTTATGGTATTTGACGTATATATAAGTTTTGGTTTATGGTTTATGGACAGCGGTTTATGGTTGAAAACTGCTGTCCAAACCCAACTTTTGGACAACGGTTTTTTAATAGATGTCCAAGCTTGGACAGCTGCTATAACCGTTCTCTAAGGGTTTTTTTAACAGCTGTCCAAGCCCAAATGTGTATTAGTGTGTCAAGTAGGATTGGCCACTGAACAAAATTAATTATAACTCACTACTATAAAACGGAAATGAGAAAGGAAAGGGCAGAATCATGATTTTTTGAAAATAAATCCATACTAATTGAGTAGAAAAGTAATTAGACTATGAAGTCTATCTTTCAATATCATACGAAACTGAAAGTAAATCAAAATTGAAAAGGAAATCCTAGAAATCAGTCGACGATGTGGGCAACGAAATGAAACAGCAAAATCGGTAGATCTGGAAGGAAAAAAAGAAAAAAATGGCGAACTTAACTTGAGAGGGAGCGAGAGATTTTCTGAAACATCTTCAAAATCGAGCAAAATTTCTTCATTCCTCCTTCCAATTTCAAGTTTCCTCCCGCAATTACACCTAAAACCCTTAGAAAATAAAAACATTTAAATATCCCATGTACTAAGGGTTTCAGTGCCAATTAGGGTTAGAATTAGAGCTCACCTGGTGACGCGGCGGGAGAAGGCGGCGAACGGCGGCAGAACGCCGGCACAGAGCGAGTGGACAACCTACATCGACTGCCTGCGAGTGGAATGCTCTGACTAAGCAATGGATCGCGGGCGGTGGGCGGCGACTGGAATGCTCTGAGTACGTGACGGACGGCGGGCGGCAGATGGCGGGCGGCGGACGGCGAGTTTGAGGGTTTGGAGAGGGAAATTTTTCCTGCCCTAAGCTGGAGCGATAGAAATTGGGAAAGGCATGCTAAATTTTTTCTAAGTGTTAGTATTTATACTTATTAAATATTAATATTAAAAAAAATGGCAATAGTATAAGACAACGGGTAATAAAACCGGTTGTCTTTGGGTGCAAATCCCCGCATTTCTATTGAATACGACAACGGGTTTAGCTACGACAACGAGGTGTAAACCTACGACAACGGGTTTAATCAATACCCGTTGTCTTTTCTCCGTTGTCATAGCTAGTTTTTGGCATAGTGTCCTCTATAAGAGGAATATGGATTTCTTCCAGAGTGACTCATTTCTGTCATGAAGAAATAAATTCACGAGTTAAAAAATCTAGAAGATGATTATCTTTCCCCTGCTTATAGACAATATCGAAATCAAAGTAAGTAAGATGAGATTGCCATCGGGCAAACATTTGTTTAGAAACATTATGTTCAAAATCTTTGAATAGCATAAAAGTAGCAGCCCTGCAATCAATTTTAATAGTAAATTTCTGATTGTATAAGTCATCCTGAAATTTAAGGACACATTTCACAATAGCAAGAATTTCTTTAGCCGTAGTAGAATAATTCTTTTGAGCATTATTCCATTTACAAGAATAAAATCTAATAATGTATTCGATTTTATTATCAGGGTTAATCTGTTTTAAGATACCACCATACTCCAAATCTGAAGCATCAGTTTCAACAATTTTATCCCATAAAGGATTTGCTAACATGAGGCAGGGAATGTTTTTAACCTTCTCTTTAATTTTAATAACAACCTTAGTATAATTATCATTCCAAGGAGATGGATTCTTTTTAAGTATATCATATAAAATAGCAGAATCTTCAGAAAGATTTTTAATATAAGAAGACACATAATTAAGACTTCCTAAAAATCTTTGTAACTGAGTTTTATCAGTGATAATATCCAGAAATTTATTTCCGAATTCAATGCTTCTTTGAATAGGAATAATATTTCCTTTTTCAATTTTATGACCTAAGAATTTTACTTTGGTTTGGAACAAAACCATTTTTGGTTTTGAGATGACTAAACCATTTTTAATTATTAAAATTTTAAACATATCAAGATGTTTAAAATGTATTTCTAAATCTTTAGAAAACACAAGAATGTCATCTATATAAACAATGATAAAATCACTATAAGGATAAAAAATATCATTCATAATTTGTTGAAATTCTGAAGGAGCATTTTTTAAACCAAAAGGCATAACAGTTCATTCATAATGGCCGAAAGGAACATTGAAAGCATTTTTATATCTATCTGCTTGATCGATATGTATTTGCCAAAATCCTGATTTTAAATCAAATTTTGAAAAAACAAGAGCATTGACTAATCTGTCAAGAAGATCATTTTTATTAGGAATAGGGTGTCTAATCTATTTTAGAACTTTATTAAGAGGTTTATTGTTAATAACCAATCTAGGAACTCCGCGCTCCTGTTCAGAATGCTTATTAATATAAAACGCAGTACAAGACCAAGGGGACTTGGAAGGAGTAATAAGCTTCTTTTGTAATAGGGAATATATTTCCTTCTTACATAACTCTAAATACTCAGAATTCATCTGACAAGGTCTAGACTTAGTCGGGGTTTTATTGTCTTTAAAATCTTCCTCATAAGGAAGAGAAACAATATGTTCCTTTTTATCCCAAAAAGCATTAGGAAACTCATTGCAAATATCCAGAGAGACTTATTATACAAAAGTTTTATCTTATCTTGAAGATTAGAATTTTTTAATCTATCTTCAATAGTTAAAGAATTTAATTCTTCTTTAAGAAAATTAATCTGACAAATTTTATAATCAATTTGGTCTTGGATCAAATTAAGAACCTTATGGATAGGCTTAGTTATAAACCTGAAAGTAATAGGTTTACCATTATATGTACCTGTAATACCTCCCTCACTGACAAAGGTAAGAGGATAAATTTTAAAAAGAAAAGGAAGATCAATAATCATTTGACTAGTAATGTCTTCAGCAATAAGAAAGTCATTAGAAATACAACAACCATCAACACAAACATAAGTATTTTTAAGCTTATAATTAATTTTTAAAGAACCTCCACCTGCATGAGAAAGGGAGTGAGTAGTCTTTTCAAAGAACTTAGTAGGAATTATTCCTAGCTGTATGACACTTAAGTCAGCACCACTGTCAATCATAGCAACAAAATCTTTCTTATAAGAGTTATTTATAAGAAGAGAAATCTTGGTATACCATTTTTGGGATATAATCATGTTAATAGTAGATAAATAATTTTTATCAATATTAACATTACTACTAGAATCTAAGAATTGAGAAAGAGTAGTTGAGCTAGTTTCACTATCTTCAATTTTTCCTTTTCCTTTCTCAATGAAAGAAAGACGAATAGAAAGGTCAGAATTCTGGTTTTAAAGAATCTTGACATTGGTCTTAAGATTATTAATCTCATGAACTAAATCATTAATAGTCATAGAATTATTTTTAATATTCTTAAGGCGAAGAAGTTTTTCTAATTCACCCATATTATAATAATTACTATCAATCTTATTAGAAAGACTAGTTTTATTATTATCCTCATTCTTATAAGAAGAATTATGCAATTGTTCAATGATTTTATCTCTTAAACCTGAATCTTTAATCTGTTTAAGAAATTCTAAAATGTTATTATCAGTCAAGACACTAATATTCATATCTTGAAATTGACTCATAAGTTTATAATACTCATTATCAATATTATTATCAGTATTACTGATACAGTTAAGACAAGGCTTTCCAAGCATACAGTCATTGCATTTATCCTTATCAGACGTAACAGAAACTTCATCATCAGATGTAGATTCAATAGAAGAGCAGTTATTATAAGACTTTTCTGATTCTGAATCAGTATTAGGATTCATAACAATTTTAAAAAGAGTTTCTTTGAGCTCATCATTAATATCAAGATTTTTAATCTTGTCTTTAGCATAACACTAATTAGCATAATGACCAGGCCTATTACATTTTTTACAAATAATCGTATTATATTTTTTCTTTTTAAAGAATTTTCTTTTATTTTTATCATGTCCATGATCCTTTTCCTTATCTTTATTCTGCTTATTATTAGAATAATGTTTTCTTTTTTTATAAGTAGATTTATGTTTAAAATCTTTTTTATTAGTCTTAGACAAATTATTTTTATAATTAGGATTATCTAATGAAAAAATTACAACTAGATACAAGATTGAGTAAACCATTACAACCAGGTACAAAGTGCAGCACTATTGAGAAAAATTGAACTAAAGTACATTGTACTTTAGTGCAATGTTTCTGCACTTTGTAACTGGTTGTAATGTTTTGGGTGACTTTGTAGTTGAATGTTTTTCTCCCTTATCTAATCCAAATTGGTCACAGAATTGACCCAATTGTTTTCTTTCCAAAAGATTGTCTTTTTTAATTTTATTTCTTAATTTAAGTTCATTACAAAGATTTAATCCTTCCAGAACACAAGTGCTAATGATTTGACCAAAAGTATAAGACTCATAATAAATATAATCAGGGTCTCTTCTAAGAATTTTCTTAACTCTTTCACCGAATAAATGAGGAAGACCATCAACAAATTTATTCTTCCAAATATCCTGATTACATTCAGGAATCTCATAAATTCGAGACAAGAAAGTATCTTTGTACCATCTGAAATCAGTAAGAGTTTTACACTTCATGTATAAAAGAAGAGTTCTAGTATTTTCATATTTATTGGTATACTTACCAGTAAAATGATCTAAAATAGTAAGAACCAGAGAATAAACAACATTAGGTTTAGTCTCACCATTTCTGATTTAACAGAAGTAAGAATGTCATTTCTATTATGGGGAGTTAAATAATTATCCCACCAGCTTTTAAGCTGACCAGTAAAACCCACAGTAATAGCCTGTGCAGTATTAACATCATTATTACCACTTGTTCTACAAGCAAAACTATACATCAGCATACGATGACATTGAGTGAAAATATGATTATCACTCCCACCATCAATATTCCATTCATAAATACTTTTACCAGAATAAGAATTACTGAAAAAGTTTTTATGTTCTTCATGAAGAACATCCATCGGAGTGGGTCTCTTATAATAGTAATTAGACATGGTAGGTCTATCAGCCCATTTCATTTTATTAATACTATAAGTATCAATATTATTCGAACAACCAATATCAAGGGGTTGAGTAATATGACTATCATCTAAGTCATCATCTAAAGCCGAAATATTAAGATTGCCAAATTTTTCATTAATGATTTTTTCAAGATCAGACACAGATGCCTCAGATTTAAAATCTTTTATCTCAATAGGAGACTGAATGGATGAAGCAGTTTTAATAATAACATTATTATTAATATTATCATAATTTTCATATTTATTTTGAGAATCAATTTTAGAGATGATTTTATCAACTTTATCATGTAAAGAAATAATTTCTTCTCCTAGAATAGAAAGATAAAGATTACATAAATTATTTTGTTCAATCATTTGATTAACATGTTTAATAGTAATTTGTAAAACGTCATTTTCCGTAATTCTGGAGAATGGAAGAAAATTAAATATCCTGTCATTTTTCTCGATTTGAAAAGGAACATGAGGAGGGTATACATATTTTTGTATTCCTCCAGAAATAATTTTATAATCTCGTTCCATAACAGAAATATAGTTAATATAAAAGGTTTTAATAAACCAAGGAGCATAATAAGTAATTTCATTATGCTTTTCACATAATTTATAAAAATTGTCAACAAAATAGTCTAAATCATCTTTTGAGAATGAATTGAAATACCAAATTCTAAAATTATCCCATTTAGGATTATTAAACTTATCATTAATATGAGCTCTAGTTGAAGATCCTTCAGAAAAATCTAAAAAGTTTGTAATATCCATAAAATTATATTTTAAAGTTACAATCCGAAATAGTTTCGGGATCAATACCTTCTTTATGGATGATGTTGTTTTCATTAATAATTATTCTCTCATTGTTGTAATTATTCGTTTTACAAAAAGTATTTTCTCTATAAGAAGAAGTAGAAGCCCTAGAGTCAGAAGGTAATTCTACCTCATAATCCAAAGGAGATATGAAAGAATGACTAGACATAGATCTAGAATAAGAAGTTGAATGTCTTCTTTGATTATTTTGAAAACCAATACTAATAATTCCATCATTACTTTGAGTAATATGTTGAAAATCACTATTAATAAAATGAACTTTAGGAACAGATTGTTCTATAATCCAATTTTTAGGAAAAATAATTTCTTCCCATTTAATGGATCTTCTGGTAGTAATGTTTGATTTACCAAAATTAGTTTCAATAAGAATAGTCTCATTATTATCTTTTTCAATTCTTTTACACATAGGATTTAGTGTGCATAAAGGTTTATAATAAATACGATAACAGATACACATAACTTCAGTGCCTGGTATGTAATTATAACCATGAGTTTAACATTTAATGTTAATGCTTCAAGAATATTACTATCTGATAAAGATAGAGATAGATTAGGATAAGCGTCAAAATAGACAGGTCATAAAGTCAAGCTAGACTCTATAATTCCCATCAGGGATTGTTTCCCGTTAAGGTTTCTGCCATCTCTAAGAGAAGCTAGAAAGCTTTCTGGTAAGCCATTTAAGGTAAGCGGTCTAAAAGCGACCTGAACGCATCCAATATGTAAGAACTTATGAGTTCTTTTGTAAGGTAAAATATCATTTTTACTAAGTAATTTAATAACCATTTCTTCTTCATGAAGAGGTATGGAAGATTCAGTGGTGTTAACAATTTGTTTAAAACCTAGCTTTTCAAAAGCTCCTAATTTATAAATCATTTTAGGTTCAATTTTAGGAATAGTCCATTTATTTAATAAATCAAGATTTTCAGGAATATCGTATTCGTGAGTCATACTGTTTTTTACAGTATCCTTTAAACGGAACAGATTCATAAGAATCAAAGTTGTATTGAATCATTAACCATATTATATTTTGGATCGTGCAAAGATCTATATCAATAGTATCATGTGGATCTTTTACAAACACAGATAGGAAGTTACTGAGAAATTCCATAGTCTATGAGTTAACCTGAAAAAAAAGCTTTTACGCCCACAAACGCCTATGCTAATTTATCGGCAATACAGCAAAAAGGCTAGCCCACATGGTTAACTCATAGATATCACTAGAAAACTCAAACCTACCGGTTAAACCAACTCTACCTTTTGATATATCAAATTACATATCAAAATAGGAATATAATTCCAAATGCACATGATGGTAGAATATAGTTAAGTCAGGTCATGATTCAATACAAGAAACTTAGTCGACTATTAAGGCGGCAACAACAGTTAATATAATAAAAATAGAATATAAACAGTAGATAAAACAATATGTACCTTTAGATTGCAACCATAAACAAGAACAAACAAAATTATACAGGGTTCACACAAGGAAGTAGAAAGAGAAAGAGAGAGGCGAGTAAAACTCAAGCGTACCTCTAGAAGAAAAATACAAACCTATTTATAGGAGAAAGAGCCGGACATCAAACCCTTGATTTCAAAATAAAAAAGAAATAGTGCGGAAAAAAAATAAAACCACAAAAAGACAAAAAAAAAGTTTGAATAGTAATTACTATTCATCAACAAAGATTGGTCTCGTAAAGTGGCGCGTCAAATTTTTATTCGTTGTTTTACATGAATCATATCTTGCAATTTTATTTCAAGGTTCTAAATTTTAAAGAGGCTTGTTTTTTCAATCATATCTTGCACCAATCCATTCTTCATTCTTCCATAAGAAGCTTCAACCCATGGAATCCATTCTTCCAGTACTCTGGTCTTCTTTTTAAGACTTTTAAGATAATTGTTATCCTTAATAACATTGTTATCATTATCAATTAAATTATCAAAAGGAGTTCTCCAGATATTATAATGAAGTCCTCATGTATCATTCAAGAGATAGAATAATCTATAATGGATTATTTCGTGTTGAATGTCCCAACATTCCGTTGAAACAGATGTAAAGAAGCCATGTGGATAAGAATAATTCATAATTACTTCTTTTCTTTAATTCTCTCTTTAAGAGAATTCTTCAGTAGATCAAAACTCTCTTGAAGAGAAAAATCTTGATAATCTTCATTCGGATCCTGAGCATCTTGAAGATCAGAACCGAAAATCATAGAAGCATCTGACTTTGAATCATAAAAATCAATATCATTGAACAAGTCGTTTTTAATATTGTCCATATAAAGATCCATAATTTTCTCTTTTGAAAATATACCAAAATACTTCTTAGAGTATTCAGAAAATGAAGGAAGACTATTTGAAATCTTTTCATCAGAAGAGTTTTTGCATTCTTCTATTTTGGATTTAATCCTATTAATGTTTTCCTACAATGGTGACTCATTGGAGCCAGGAGTAATAACATTTAAATTATTCCAAAATCTGGTAGTATGGATTCTCCATATACATGGTGTACCATATTCAGTATAACCGAATTCTGATTTTCATTTCCAGACCCATGAGATTCTGGAATCAACAAAAAACATACAAATAATTTTACTACTTGTATTATGAGTCTTTAATGAAGAAAAATTAATAGAATATTCTTCCAATAGAGATTTAATCTCTTCAGGAAAAATGTCTGCCATTGCACCAAAATTTCCCCACCAAGAAATAAGCCAGTTAGGAATTTGATTCCTGTGGATATTATCACATATTTTTATCAGCCAAGTGTGAGAATGTTTAGTATTCTAATATAATAAAGTTTTATAAAAACTTTGTAAGTAATCCCAATAATTATATTGGTAAACCGTTTTAGTGACCCCATTAGTCATGCTTCTCTCAGCAAAAGGAGAAATACCCCATTCTTGGATGGAGATAATCTTTTTAATGATGAATTTATATATATATATATATATGGCATTGAGATGAAAACAATTAAATAAATTAATTGCTAGAATATATAAACGTAGAATTATTCTCCGTAATCGTTGTCGCCTTCTCCGCCCTGCGAGTTCTCAATTTGCAGAATTGTAAAGGTATAATGATAGTAGTGATTAGTTAATTTTTTAATGATTTTTATGTTTGTTGCTGATGAGTATTGGAGTAAGAGTGAGCTTAAATCTTTGTTGGTTTCTGTTTAAAGGTGTGTGTTTTCATTGGTAATTGCTTGAAAAGATAAAAGATTCCCCCTTCCTTTAAACGTACCATCGCCGGAGCTTCTGGCCGCCGCACAATGTTGTCGTCGTACCAGTAATCATATCGACTACTTTGATGGTGAGCTCAATATGTGTTTCTTTTGGAGGACTGAGAATGTTTAACGGGGTGAAATTCCATCGCCAATTTCAGAAAGACTTGGTTAATTTCTTCTTTGCTCGCATTCTTGTGAACCCCTTTTATTAATTTGTAATGATCCATTTTCATAATTCCTCTTTCTTGTTTGTTATTATTTTGTTGTGTTGATTGTGAATTTCCAACATCAGTTAATCTGCCGATGAAAAAAGGGGCGGTGAGCGGCCGCACTAATATAGTACACAACATGTATACAAATGAACTCATTTATACAAATAGTTGATTTTTTTCTTAAATTTTATACGAAAATCAAGAAAATTATATCACTGGAATAATATTACAACTATCAAATGAATAAAGGCGTAAGATCAATAAAAAAAAAAAAGTTATCTTCTATTCTATAAAGTAACAACTTTGTTGATACCACTCAACGGCGACGAAACCACCACACCTTTGAAAGCACCTTCGCACACATCATCTTCAACCGCGACACCAACAATATGGAGTGTAAATCCTCTCTTTAAATAGGTGAGATAACAAAAAATTTACCCTCATAATAATCAAATAATAAAGAGGTATTAATGTCATCAATTAAATTATCAAAATTACTATGATTACATTGTGAAAAAAATGAAGGCTAAGATCGATTAATGAAGATCCAACGGCTCAGGAAAAAGAGTATGATATGGAATTTTTGCTTAGATACAATGAAGAACACTCTTGAGTAAATTTGGATATTTAATGCTTCTGTGTTCTTGAATGGAGTTGCTTGAATATTTGACTTTAATTTCACTTTCCAGATCCTCCATTTCCTTCTTTTGAAGATAGTGCAATGTATTTATAGTTTGGATTAGAATATTACCATTGGAGAGTAATATTCAAATCCATATTAATAATCTTCCAGCTTTTCTTTGACATTTTGCATTGTTGTTTGCAGCTTTATGTCACATCCATATATGTGTTGTTATCTTCTCATTTGCTAGCTGTTTTTGTGTGTCTAACGGATCTGATCAGCTCGCCATATTCTTTATTCATAAACGCTTTAAATCGCTTTGATTTGATCGCTTTGATCCGGTATTGATTTACAGTCTGCTTTGAAATCTGCTCTGCAGAAATCTGGTCTGCAGATTTACGTCCGGGTCCGTGATCAAGATCTTTGATCGATTCGACATATCGGATATATTCAAAGACAGCGAATCGATCTGATTCGATCTGGCATAATCGATCTTGCCTATCGATTCGCGCAGAAATCCCGACAAATCCCGACCGCAATGCGATTCGAAATACCATGACAGATCCGTTATTCTGATTTCTTCTTCTTCTGATTTCTGATTTCTTCTACTTAACTTGTTCTCTCGTTCCCCCTCAACTTATTATCTGAAGATTAATTTAAATAACACAAGTTGATAATGTTTTGACATAATTCATCAAAATTAAAATATCCCAACAAGTGGGAAACCAAAAGTCAACATCCATAGATATAAAATTTTATAAAATATACTCCCTCCGTCCACCAATCTTATGTGTGATGCCTTTGGCACAGGTTTTAAGAAAAAAATAGATAAAGTAAGGGTATTATAGAGTATTGTGGGATTTATTTATTAATAAAGTGGTTGGTTGTGAGTTAAAGTACAATGACATTTGAAGTAATTAAATGATGGTTGGGGGATAAAGATAAAGTGACTTTTTCCATAAACTGAGTGTGCATAAGATTGGTGGACAGACATATAAGGCAAGTGTGCATAAGATTGGTGGACGGAGGGAGTAACTACAAAATACTACAAAACATAAACATAAAATTGAATTAGTTAAAATGTAGATAAGAGGGAAAAAAATAGACGAACGTGTACAGAGAATTAGATTGTGAGTTTACCAATCGATTTGTGAATTCAACCTGTTTGACCCGTGCACGAATACATGTCTTAATTTTCTAGGAAGTACCCTAGAAAAAAATTAGCAATAAGAAAAAAGATTAATATAAAAGATGCATAATCTAGAACTCTATATCATAAATAAATTGAAATATATACAGAATTCAAATAATAAAAATGGAAAAAAATAATGTAATTTTTTTTACCTGATAGCATAAGTATATAGAGAAAGGCGATCGTGCAACAATTTGATGCACCTCTTGAATATTAGGAATCTAAAAAAAAAAGATTGATAAAAAATTATTAAACAAATCAACATTTAATAAAAATAAAAAAACTAACCACTCTCCGTTGGGGTACATCGTTTTCAGAAGCTATCTTTTATTCTATAAAGTAACAGATCTGTTGACACCACTAAACTGCGATGAGACCACCACACCTTTGAAAGCACCGTCGCACACATCATCTTCAACCGCGACATCAGCAATATGGAGTGTAAATCCTCTCTCTAAATAGGTGAGATAACAAAAAATTTGCCCTCATAATAAGCAAATAATAAAGAGGTATTAATGTCATCAATTAAATTATCAAAATTACTATGATTACATTGTGAAAAAAATGAAGGCTAAGATCGATTAATGAAGATCCAACGGCTCAGGAAAAAGAGTATGATATGGAATTTTTGCTTAGATACAATGAAGAACACTCTTGAGTAAATTTGGATATTTAATGTTCTGTGTTCTTGAATGGAGTTGCTTGAATATTTGACTTTAATTTCACTTTCCAGATCCTCCATTTCCTTCTTTTGAAGATAGTGCAATGTATTTATAGTGTGGATTTGAATATTACCTTTGGAGAGTAATATTCAAATCCATACTAATAATCTTCCAGCTTTTCTTTGACCTTTTGCACTGTTGTTTGCAGCTTTATGTCACATCCATATATGTGTTGTTATCTTCTCATTTGCTAGCTGCTTTTGTGTGTCTAATCGGATCGATCATTTCATGATTCATCGTTCATCGCTTCGATTACGTCACTTTGATCCGGTATTCATTTTGTCTATTTGAAATATGGTCTGCAGATTTCATCCGGTCCGCATCGAGATTTTGCATCGATTCAAAGATATCGGATCTGTTCGTGACATGAAGATCCGATCTGTTCGATTCTAGATAACAGATCTTGCCGCATGACAATTCGAAATCGCCGCAAATAGATCGAAATCGCATGCCAGATCCGTTATTCTGGTTTCTTCTTCTTCTGATTTCTGATTTCTGATACTTAACTTGTTCTCTCGTTCCCCCTCAACTTGTTATCTGAAGATTAATTTAAATAACACAAGTTGATAATGTTTTGACATAATTCATCAAAATTAAAATATCCCAACAAGTGGGAAACCAAAAGTCAACATCCATAGATATAAAATTTTATAAAATATACTCCCTCCATCCACCAATCTTATGTGTGATGCCTTTGGCACAGGTTTTAAGAAAAAAATAGATAAAGTAAGGGTATTATAGAGTATTGTGGGATTTATTTATTAATAAAGTGGTTGGTTGTGAGTTAAAGTACAATGACATTTGAAGTAATTAAATGATGGTTGGGGGATAAAGATAAAGTGACTTTTTCCATAAACTGAGTGTGCATAAGATTGGTGGACAGACATATAAGGCAAGTGTGCATAAGATTGGTGGACGGAGGGAGTAACTACAAAATACTACAAAACATAAACATAAAATTGAATTAGTTAAAATGTAGATAAGAGGGAAAAAAATAGACGAACGTGTACAGAGAATTAGATTGTGAGTTTACCAATCGATTTGTGAATTCAACCTGTTTGACCCGTGCACGAATACATGTCTTAATTTTCTAGGAAGTACCCTAGAAAAAAATTAGCAATAAGAAAAAAGATTAATATAAAAGATGCATAATCTAGAACTCTATATCATAAATAAATTGAAATATATACAGAATTCAAATAATAAAAATGGAAAAAAATAATGTAATTTTTTTTACCTGATAGCATAAGTATATAGAGAAAGGCGATCGTGCAACAATTTGATGCACCTCTTGAATATTAGGAATCTAAAAAAAAAAGATTGATAAAAAATTATTAAACAAATCAACATTTAATAAAAATAAAAAAACTAACCACTCTCCGTTGGGGTACATCGTTTTCAGAAGCTATCTTTTATTCTATAAAGTAACAGATCTGTTGACACCACTAAACTGCGATGAGACCACCACACCTTTGAAAGCACCGTCGCACACATCATCTTCAACCGCGACATCAGCAATATGGAGTGTAAATCCTCTCTCTAAATAGGTGAGATAACAAAAAATTTGCCCTCATAATAAGCAAATAATAAAGAGGTATTAATGTCATCAATTAAATTATCAAAATTACTATGATTACATTGTGAAAAAAAATGAAGGGCTGAGATCGATTAATGAAGATCCAATGGCCCAGGAAAAAGAGCGATAAACCAAAAGCCAACATCCGTAGATACAAAATGTTACAAAATATAACACAAAATACTACAAAATATAAACGTAAAATTAGATTAGTTAAAATATAGATAAGAGGGAAAAATAAGACGAACATGTACAAAGAATAAGATTGTGTGTTTACCAATCGATTTGTGAATTCAACTTGTTTGACCCGTGCACGAATACATGTCTTAATTTTTTGGGAAGTACCCTAAAAAAAATATTAACAATAAGCAAAAAGATTAGTATAAAAGACATATAATCTAGAACTCTAAATCATATATAAATTGAAATATATACAGAATTCAAATAATAAAAATGAGAAAAAATAACGTAAGAAATTTTTTACCAGATAGTATAGGTATATAGAGAAAGGTGACCGTGGAGCAATTTGACGCACCTCTTGAATATTAGGAATCTAAAAAAAAAGATTTATAAAAATTTATTAAGCAAATCAACATTTAATAAAAATAAAAAACTAATCACTCTCTGTTGGGTACATCGGATTCAGAATCCGGTGATATTGAAATATTTTTTTCGAATTAGACATTAATGGAAGCAAAGAATATGAAAGAAGCAGATAATATGAAAGAGCCAAATAATAGAAAAAAAAATTCACAGAGTGTAGCTTTTATATAGGAATGAATCCACCAATAATTAAATGAATCCGATATTTTTCAAGGCATAATTAAATGAAACCACCACTAATTAGGAATTTTGAATACTAATAGGTGGAATTAGTATGATTATGGAATTAATATTTGAATGAGGAATCTTTTTTCACGGGTGCATAATTTATGAGAATATTGATAAATTGGTACGCAAGACGGTCAATGCAAATTAATGCCTTTTAATTATGAAGACGAATTGAGATTTTTTTTTAATTTAAAAATAAAGATAAAATTTGTTTTCTTGACTTTAATATTTTGAAACATGTTATTTTACATTTTCCAAAAAAGAAAAAAGAAAAAAAAAAAAAAAAAGTAGTTTGTGTCTTATTATTTAAAAAAATGAGATTTTATATTAGAGTCGTGGAAGGTCGAAAATATTTAAATTCTCCCAAAAATTTGCGTTAAATTTGAAAAGATTTTATATTGATGGTTTCCTTTTATATATATATATATATAATTTTGATATGAAGCCTAATGCTGACGTGTCTTGCAATCTCATCTGTACACCTAATTAAATAATTTTGTCATATAATTAATTAAAATAAGATTAAGATTAGAGTTTCACGTTCTATTATTTTAGCAAGACTGATTCTCTTCTCTCTCTTCACCTTTATCTCAATCTCACGATTCTCTCTCTCACACACTCGCAAATAATTTCCTGCAAATTCAACTTTCATAACTCTGTTTCTTCATCAAATAATGTTAATTCAATTAAAAAAATCTCACTACTCAATCTTTAAAACAAATTTTTCTGTTCACATTTATGTTCTTAATTTTTACATAATTTACTTCATTTATGTTATATGATAAAATAGAACATTGTAAATCTCTTTCAGTTAACCATCCGTCAACTCTCTCAAATTTTAATATCTTCCACTACAAATTCTCTACTCAAAGAATTAGCGTGTTTGACACAATCGTTAGCATAATATAAGAACTGACTTTTAGGTGATCAGATGCCACCCAACATTTGAACACAATCATGTAGTTAAGTTATCGAGTTTGAAAGTGATGCTTGTGTGCATCAATTGCACAAGATGCAATTGGTGCAATTGGATTCAATTTTTATTTGGATGAACTATCTACACCCTAAATACTAAATCATGACCCATTTGGGCCGGGAGAACCATGAACCACTCGGGCCTGGGCCGGGTCTGGTTAAATTGGTGCAAAGGGTGCACACAAGAATTTGCCCGAGTTTGAATACAGTATTGCAGAAGGGGATGCAAGATGAGCCTCAAATTCATTGAATACAAACTTAATTCAGAAGATCATAATAATTATTTGAGAAGATGGAGTAGTGAGATTTTTTTTTATTAAATTAACATTATTTGATGAAGAGATAGAGTTATGAAAGTTGAATTTGCAGGAAATTATTTGCGTGTGCGCGTGAGAGAGAGAGAGATAGAGAGAATTGTGAGATTGATATAAAGGTGGGCAGAGAGAGGAGAATCAGTCTTGCTAAAATAATGGAACATGAAACTCTAATCTTAATCTTATTCTAATTAATTATATGACAAAATTATTTAATTAGGTGTACAGATGATATGGCAAGACACGTTAGCATTAGGCTTCATAAAGAGTCCAATATTAGACTTCATATAAAAAATGTATGTATATATATATACTGCGCATTATCAATCAATAAAATTGAGTAGACACAATATCCATTTTACAAAAAAAATAAATTAATTTAGGTTATTTCATAAAATAGTAGTAATAAATTTTGGAATAAGCAATATATTTTTAGTATATTATTCATGCATGCCTATAATATATATATTGAGTTTTTTAGGCAGATGAATACGGTTTGATTGGGTTGTTTAAAATACCATGACAGTCGTTGATTAAATTAAAAAAAAAATATTATCAAAATACTCCCGTGTTTAACCCAAAATATAACTGGATGTGGTACACCCAAAATACATGTCATATATAATATATATATAGCATTGTGATGAAATTATGGCATTGAGATGAAAACAATAAATTAATTAATTGCTAGAGTATATAAATGTAACGTCCCAAAATCACATTATGAATTACTAAAAAATTTATTAATTAATTCTAATCAAATTGAGTAATTAAATTAGAGAAATCTAAATTTCTATTAAATTAGAAACATCTTTTAATGTAATTAATTATTTTGTTTATTCTCATTCAGGATACTCAATATATACCCCCGAGACATGTTATCTAATAATTTAAATAATGTCATGCCCCCTAATTATTCAAAAACTAATGGTATAAAGATTTGAGACCAAACAATCAACCTAATATTATTTATTTAAAGAACCATTTATTTATTTTGACATCTATCCTATCCCACCGCCTTTTCACATCTCTTCCCTCTTCTGTATATATCTTCTTGACGTGCTCCATCTTTATCCTCTTTCTTATATAATAAAAATAAGAACCCTCACCCTTTCGGCTTTCCCTCTGTTCCGATCAATCACTCCCTCTCTTTATAATCCGATCTCCGCCAAATAACCAAGAAAATATACTAGTAAGAAATTAAGGAAGAACCGTCGTCGATTGCCGTATCTCGAGCGGCTACCATGAGTAATCACCGTCATATTCTTTCCCCTTCCAACATCACCCTATATTGACACTCTTGGCTCTTGCTATTTATTTGAGGTGCTCTGAAATTGTAGTTATGGTATAGGCGTGTGCGGAAGCAGAGAGATGTGTGTGTAAATTGTGTGTGTGCTGAGTGAGTGCGTGCAGCGTGTGTGAGGTGTGTGTTTGAGTGTGCATGTATATGGTACACTTGTGGTGTGAGCCTAATACGCGTTTTTTTCGGAAGACTAAGAATGTTTGACGGGGTAAAATTCCATCGCCAATTTCAGATAGACTTGCTTAATTTCTTCTTTGCTTCCATTCTTGTGAACCCTTCTTTATTAATTTTTAATGATCCATTTACATAATTTCTCTTTCTGGGTTGTTATTATTTTGTTGTGTTGATTGTGAATTTCCGACATCAATCTGCCGATGACACAGTGTGTTTACAAATGAACTCATTTATATAAATAATTGATTTTTTTTCTTAAATTTTAGATGAAAACCAAGAAAATTATATCACTTGAATAATATTAGAACTATTAAATGAATAAAGGCTTAAGCTTAATAATAATAATAAAAAAAAAAGTTATCTTTTATTCTATAAAGTAACAACTCTGTTGATACCACTCAATGGCGACGAAACCACCACATCTTTGAAAGTACTGTCGCACACATCATCTTCAACCACGACAACAACAATATGGAGTGTAAATCCTCTCTTTAAATAGGTGAGATAACAAAAATTTTGCCCTCATAATAAGCAAATAATAAAGAGGTATTAATGTCATCAATTAAATTATTAAAATTACGATGATTACATTGTGAAAAAAATGAAAGATTTGAGATCGATTAATGAAGATCCAACAACCAAGAAAAAGAGCGGAAACTAAAAGTCAACATCCGTAGATACAAAATTTTACAAAATATAACTATAAAATACTACAAAATATAAACATAAAATTAAATTAGTTAAAATGTAGGTAAGAGGGAAAAAAACGAACATGTACAAAAAATAAGATTGTGTGTTCAATAATCGATTTGTGAATTCAACCTTTCTGACCCGTGCATGAATATAGGTCTTAATTTTATGGGAAGTACCCTGAAAAAAATATTAACAATAAGCAAAAAGATTAGTATAAAAGATGTATAATCTAGAACTATAAATTATAAATAAATTGAAATATATACAGAATTCAAATAATAAAAATGGGAAAAAATAACATAAGAAAATTGTTACCAGATAGCATAGGTATATAGAGAAAGGCGACCGTGCAACAATTTGTCGCACATCTTGAATATTAGGAATCTGAAAAAAAAAAGATTAATAAAAATTTATTAACAAATCAACTCTTTAAATAGGTGAGATAACAAAATTTTGCCCTCATAATAAGCAACTAATAAAGAGGTATTAATGTCATCAATTAAATTATCAAAATTGTTATGATAACATTGCGAAAAAAATGAAGGGCTGGGATTGATTAATGAAGATCCAACGGCCCAGGAAAAAGAGCGGGAAACCAAAACTCAACATCGTAGATACAAAATTTTACAAAATATAACTACAAAATACTACAAAATATAAACATAAAATTAGATTAGTTAAAATGTAGTTAAGAGGGAAAAAAAATGACGAACATGTACAAAGAATAAAATTGTGTGTTTACCAATCGATTTGTGAATTCAACCTGTTTGACCCGTGCATGAATATATGTCTTAATTTTCTAGGAAGTACCTTAAAAAATATAGTAACAATAAGTAAAAAGATTAGTATAAAAGATGTATAATCTAGAACTCTAAATCATAAATAAATTGAAATATATACAAAATTCAAATAATAAAAATGGGAAAAATAATGTAAGAATTTTTTTACCAGATAGCATCGGTATATAGAGAAAGGCGATCGTGGAGCAATTTGACGCACCTCTTGAATATTAGGAATCTTAAAAAAAAAGATTGATAAAAATTTATTAAACAAATCAATATTTATGTTGATAGTCAAATAATTATGAATTCTGATGTGGGTTGTTAAATTTGACCACCAAACAAGTAAATAATCGAACAAAAACACTGCGGGAAGAACCCTTGAGTTCTTCCCTGAATTATGGTTTTTTGTATATATGAGGAATAATGGAAACATTCCAGAGAGTCGGAGAGTTTACATTGAAGGGTGAGATCCTCTATTTATAAAGGACCAGCACGACAAATCATAAGCATGACAAATCATATGTGTAAGCACGACAAATCATCTTCTGTTTGACTCTTGACCTCCTGTCGGGTCGCGTCGATTCAGGTCTTTGTGGGCCCTGCTAACGTGTGATAATTCGTCCTGCTGACGTGTGATAATTTGTGTTACAACAATTTAATAAATATAAAAAACTAACCACTCTCCGTTGGGGTACATTAGATTCAGAATCCGGCTATATTGAAATAATTTCTTTCGAATTAGACATTAATGTAGGCAAAGAATATTAAAAAGCCAAAGAATAGAAAAAATAATCACAGAGTGTAACTTTTATATAGGAATGAATCCGCCACTAATTAAATGAATCCGCTACTTTTAAAGGCATAATTAAATGAAGGCAAAAACTTGTATGCAATATTGCATACAAGTGATATGTGCAATTATAGATCAATTGGACTTTTTTTTCATTTTTCGCGGGTCAGGCCTGATGGGTTGGGTTAGGGTAGGGTCTAATGGGCTTTCTTCTTTTTTTTCGCATCGCGCAGCGAGGCTAGATTTCTTCTTCTTCCTCTTCTCTTTAGATTGCTGGTGGATCTCACGGGCTTTCTTCTTCCTCGCCTCTTTAGCCGCTCCATACCACTGTCACTTTCCTCTTTGTTGTTTGTAGGCAGAGAATCTGTCCATCGTTCGTGCCATAAATTTTTTTCCAATTTAATTTTCTTCAATTCGCTCCGATCATTAGATGAAATTAGGTTGTTCAATTTGGATTTTGGTGTGGATTCTGTGAGAAGAAGAGAGAATATATGTGTGGTGTTGGATTATCCCTCAACACAAAGTGTGTGTTGAAATTCAGATTCTTCTGCACTCTTTTCACGTTTGTTGTGTTCGATACAATTACTCAATTTATTTGTACACATCAGAGGGACACGTGTATTGATCAACTATTAAAATAACCATGCTCGATGGACAAGTGTACTCGCCAGCTTGCCGACCAAACATGTTTGTTTGCCAGCTCGCCAACTAGCTGATCAAGCGAGTATGCTCGCCACTTGCCGACACTCGCCACTTGCCGACCAAGCGAGTATGCTCGCCCACTTGCCGACCAAGCGAGTATGCTCGCAGCTCGCCAAATTTGGCAAGCATTATAGTCATTCTTATATGCTCGATGAGGACAGTGTTCCAGTATAATATTGATATGGTCAAAAGGGCGAACATGGCAATCAGTCAAGCAAAAGTTGATATGGACGACAAAAAGAGTGCCTTATAAACAAGTAAATTCAAAGGTCAACCAGGAAGACGAAGTTGAAAACGTGGCAGCATCACATGAGTTCTTGCAAGACACAAAGTCTCTAGCTCATGCTAGCCAAACCAGCTCATGCTTGTCAAAATACTATAAATAGGTCCAAAAAGAACGAGAGAGAGGTTCACAAATTTTCCGTTCAGAAAATTCCCGTTCAGAAATCTTCCATAGGAGCTCAGAAAAATCTCTAGCACTCACACACTTACTCTCCAAATCATCTTCTTTCATAGAAGTTTTCCGAATGAGAAGTATTGTGTACTGTATATGTAAACCTCACAATATGATATCACTGGCTTGGAATTCCCCCAGAGTAGTCATTACTGATGAACTGGGTCAACAATTTCCTGTTATTTACCGTATATCGTACAAGTACTTATTTTGTTTGTGAGTTGTTATCAAATTAGCCACATAATATTCTCCATAAAAAATGACTACTTAAACAATTCAAGGAATGCTTAGAAGGATAGAAAAAAAAAAAACCCATACACAATCCCTTAGATAGGCCGAGGCGAAAAAAGAAATATAATGCCTCAATCTAGGAATACTTTCGAACCGAGAGGGTCGGGACAGAGCCGACCTCACGTTGAAAAGAGGCACAACATCGACCTCACAAAAAATCGGGACCCATGAAACCATCAATCTTGAAGATATCGCCAACGATCCGGCCCTTACAACAAAGGCCATCACTTTAGTGTTCGAAGTCTGAAAGAGAGGGCCGAAAAGGAGTTGGCCAAGTTGAAAGTCCAAGATGATGATGATCGACGCTCGCATACACCTGATAGCGAGCAAGTTAAGTTGAAAGCTGCGCGGAAGCGGGCCAACAAAAAGGCTGATGATATGTCGGACGACGAGCAGCCTCAAGGGTCCAGACCATCAGCGTTTGGACGTTTGAGGCTCTCCGTTAAAGACCGAATCGACAATCATAGGCATCAGGATCCCGGAAGGGAACAGCCGACGAACATGCCGGCTCCCTCAGATCCTCATGATAGCCCGCATCCCAAAAGACAACAAGAACAACAAAAATCGACTGGAACTAAATTGTCTATCCATCATCGGTTGGGTAGTCAAGGACGAACATGGAAAGGGGGACTGCCCCACCATGAGCATGACCCCCCGGGTCCTCATGATGGGACACAACCCCGATCCAAGTCTGTCAGTTCCACAAAATTTGCAAAAATGTAGAAAGCAATCGAGGGTTTACAGGCCGACTTGGCCGCAACGAAAGGACGTCCGCGGGCGAGCATAATGTCGTGTTCGCCATTAACACCGGCGATCATGGCAGCCAAAGTACAAGAAAAAGTAGCAAAGATCCGACCACCAATCCCTATGTTCGATGCTGAGTCTGACCCACATGTTCACCTCAGCAAATATTCAGACTTTATGATCGCCATGGGCGCCACCGATGCAACGCAGTGCCGATCATTTCCCATGACGTTGGGTGACCTCGCCCACAGATGGTTTTCTACTCTGCCCGCTGCATCCATCACGTCTTTCACCCAGTTGGGGCAGAAATTCATGTCCTATTTCTCATCCATGTGTGCTCGCCCAGCACCAAAACAGAGGTTGGCACATTTCTCCCAGCTAAAGGGCGAGTCAGACCGAGCATACATTGAAAGATTTGACAAATGTTTGTACGATGGAGCCCCAGTTGAAGAGGATGCCAAGATCCTCACGGTGGTCGGAGGCATGACCCTAAATACGGATATGTGGAAAGCCATGCATCAGGATTGGCCGAACACATATGCCAAATTTCGAGAGCGAGCAGCCAATATTATAGCTATGCAGGATCTGCTCGCCCAATCACGGTTAGGCCAAGAGGTAGCAACAAAAAGAGTTTTTGGTAAAAAAGTAATGAATGAGGGGGGGTATAAACCCCCAGGATCTTTTAAACCTTTTGAAGAAGGAGCAGAAGCACATGCCCTACGAAGTCTTCTGGGCATTTCAGCAGAAACAATATTTAATCAAATTAAGGATCGGGATATGTTGGATAAGCCACGAAGAATCATAAGAGATAAAAATTGGCTTAATGCTTCCAAATTTTGCAATTATCATGAGTACATTGGACATAATACCGAAGAATGTCGCGATTTACTTCGTCAACTTTGGAAGTTATATGAAGAGAATTATCTTACGCAGTTCCTCAAAAAGCCGGCGAACAGAGATTCCCGAACAGAAAAATTAGGCGATCGTAGGGGTAAGCGTAAGGCCGAAGAAGCATCTGACAGTGATCCCGAGGAATCCCGCAAGAGGTTGGAATTACCCAAAAGAGGGGCTCCTACCATGAGTAGAGGTCGAGAGAGTCAAGAAATCAACATGATTTGTCCTGATTATGGTTCGGTGGGTGGATGCTATCAGGCGCCGACGTTATCGAACAGACGAAAGAAGATGGAGATGCGTGCCATGCAAAGCATCCATCAGGTGAAGGTGGCGAGCACATCAGCTAGCACGCCACCCTCTCACCAAATCATGTTCTCAGAAGATGATCTTGAAGGCATAATCACCCCCCCACAATGACTCTCTAACCATCAGTGCTCGTCTTCTCGGTTTGAAGGTGCATCGCCTCCTGGTCGACACTGGAGCATATGCGAACATTCTGTTCATTAACACTCTGCACCAAATGGAGAAGCAAGTTGGGGATTTAAGTAGTTATATAGAACCATGTGATCACACCATCATGAGTTTCGGGGAATTTATAACCCGGCCCTATGGTCTGATCAGGTTAGGAGTCGAGCTAGAATCAATTTTAAATCCGGAGATCCGACAAACTAGAATGCTAGACTTTGTAATCGTTTATGCTCCATCTACTTATAATGGATTTTTAGGTCGCCCGTTTATTCAGGAATTCAAAGTTGTCTGTTCGACTTATTACTATTGTGTTAAATTTCCAACTTAAGAGGGAACGGGAAGCGTAAAAGGCGACCAGAAAAAAGCTCAAGATTGTTTGCTGTCCTGCGCACTAGAAAAGCAAAATATCATTAACATGATGGAGCAAACATGGGAGACCGGAGAATCAAGCTAACAGGCGAATATATTGCCGAGGATGCTTATACCTCCTCTGACGAGCACATCTCCACGGGCGAACACAGAACCCGAGATGATGACTCATGTTCCAGATCTAATGAACATTGATCCACCGAACGAGTTACCGGACTTAGAACCTCGTATAGGTTTTGATCCTATGGAGGTAGTTGACGAGCACTGGGGGTCGACCGAAGATCCTCGATGGAAACAAAAAAAGAGGCGAGCTACGCCTGTTGAACAATTGGAGTCTATCAATATCGACCCAATCAGACCGGAGTTAGAAGTGTTTATTGGTTCAGAATTACCGGAACCATTCCGAACAGAAATGATCTCGTATCTTCGAGCAAATTTGGATGTGTTCGCTTGGTCACATGAGGACATGGTCGGCATTGATCCTAAACATGCATGTCACTCTCTTAACATTGACCCAACACAAATTCCAATAATCCAGAAGCGGATAAAATTCAGTCCGGAGAAGTATGCAGCTATGGATAGTGAAATCAAGAAATTGCTCGATAATAAATTGATTCGAGAAGTAAAATGCCCAAGATGGCTTGGAAACCCTGTGCTCATCCGCAAATCTAACGGAACTTGGAGGTTATGCATAGATTTCACTGACTTGAACAAGGCATGCCCGAAAGACAATTTCCCGATGCCACATATCGATTATTTGGTCTATAACACAGCAGGACATGAGCTCATGACCTTCATGGATGAATTTGCTGGCTATCACCAAATACCCATGCATCCGGACGATCAAAAGAATACGGCTTTCTGCAGCGAAAAGAATATGTATTGTTGGCAACGCATGCCATTCGGATTAAAGAATGCCGGAGCAACGTATCAACGTTTGGTGAAAAAGATGTTTGACGAACATATAGGCCGAATAGTTGAGGTGTATATTGATGATATTGTGGTAAAAAGCGAGCATAAAGAAGACCACATCACCCACCTAGCACAAACGTTTGATATTCTCAGGGGGTATAACATGAAATTAAATCCGAAGAAATGCAGCTTTGAGGTTCATTCAGGAAAATTCCTTGGACATATGGTCAGTCAACGGGGGATTGAAGCCAACCCATCAAAGATTCAAGCCATGCTCGACATGCAGGCCCCCAGAAGTGTGAAAGAAGTCCAAAAATTAACTGGACGTTTGGCTTCTGTAAGCCGGTTTATATCACGAACTGGAGATAAATGCAAACCTTTCTTTGACGCATTAAAGAAAGGGAAATTCCAGTGGACAGAGCATTGCCAAAATGCATTCGAGTCATTAAAGCAATACCTTGCAGATACTCAAAGATTATCTAAGTCTATTCCAGGCGAACAACTTTATCTGTATCTTGCTGCATCAGAGCATGCAATTAGCGTTGTGCTCGTTCGGGCAGAGGGGGCAACACACTTGCCCATTTATTATGTAAGTCAAGTACTCAAAGAAGTCGAGCTCTGGTACCCTCCACTGGAAAAACTTGCGTATGCTCTCGTTATGAGTGTTCGAAAACTGTGACCATACTTTTTCGATCACTCAGTCGAGGTATTAACCATATTTCCATTGCGACAAGTTCTCCACCGACCAGACACTGTGGGCAGATTACTCAAGTGGGCGGTGGAGTTAGGCTAATTTGGCATTACGTTTGCCCCACGAACAGCAATGAAGGGCCAGGCTATGGCCGATTTCAAGGTCGAGTTGACATATCCGCAAATACCTGAAAAAGGTGTCGACCAACCATGGCACATGTATGTAGACAGTTCATCAACAAGTTCAAGAGCCGGAGCGGGCGTGGTTCTCATCAGCCAAACGCGACAAACTTTCACAACAACCATCCGTTTTGATTTCCCAACCACAAATAATGAAGCCGAGTACGAAGCTTTGATCGTTGGACTACATATGGCTATGACAATGGGAATCAGAGGCTGATGATTTATAGCGATTCTCAAATAATCGTATATCAAGTATTAGGTGAGTACAAAGCCCGAGGCGAACAAATGGCACAGTATCAGCAACTAGTAAAGGAGTTGCTTGAACAATTCGAACAAGTTTACATAGAACAATTACCACGATTGGATAATTCGTTCGCTGATGCCTTGGCACGATTGGCAACAACAGAAGAAGTGACGAACACGACAGACATTGTGGTCATCACAACTTGTTCGCCATCAATTCCCAGAGTTGTGGTCGCCCATGTAACAGGCGAGCAGGAAACCTGGATGACTCCAATTTTAAGTTACTTACAAAAAGGACTTCTCCCCGAAAATAAATCACAAGCTACTCACCTCAGATTACAAGCTGCTCGATATACTATCCTAGACGGGCATTTGTACAAAAGAAGTTTCTCTCTTCCTTTATTGAAGTGTATTACTCCTGAAGAGGGTCATGTAATTCTGGAACAAATTCATGAGGGGGTATGTGGAAATCATACAGGTGGACTTGTCCTGGCACATAAAACTATCAGACAAGGTTACTATTGGCCTACTCTCAAGAAAGATTCGCTCGTGTATGCACGCGCATATCATAAGTGTCAGGTACATGCCCCACTTATCAATAGCCCACCTGAAGAACTAGTGTCGGTTTATAGCCCGTGGCCATTTGCTAAATGCGAAATGGATTTGATCGGCCCATTTCCTACTGGCACATCAGGAGTAAAATATGTCGTGGTTGCCGTTGATTACTACACTAAATGGGCGGAAGCTGAAGCTATTGTTAAAACCACCGAACAAAGAATGTGGAACTTTGTTTGGAAAAATATCATTTGTCATTTTGGGCTTCCCCAATCATTGGTAACAGATAATGGCAAACAGTTCGATGGAAGTGAATTCCGATAAAATTGTGCTCGTTGGGGCATAAAAAAGCATTACTCTACTCCATATTACCCCCAGTCAAACGGACAAGTAGAAGCTGTCAATAAAATTATCAAGCATATCCTCAAGGCTAAACTTGATAATTCCAAGGGGGTGGATGGGCTGAAGAGTTACCAGAAATATTATGGGCCTATCGTACTACTTTCAGAACATCAACTGCGGAAACCCCGTTTGCCCTGGCATTTGGTGCGGAAGCTGTTATACCGGCAGAAGTCAAGATTCCGAGCCATCGGACAATGACTTTTGGAGAGCACATCAACGACCAGGCGCTCGCCCTAAATGCAGACCTGTTGGAAGAAAGAAGGATGGAGGCCGATTTCAGGAACGCTATGTATAAAAAAAGATCAGAAAAGTTCTACAACTCCAAAGTCCGAACACGCAGGTTCAACGTGGGCGAGCTGGTTCTAAGACGAGCAATGGGGGTACCAAGTGGTGTGTTCGGCCGAGCATGGGAAGGTCCATTCAGAGTTACAGAACGCTTGTTAAACGGGGCATATGATTTGGAAGACCTGAATGGAGTTCTATTGTCCTATTCATGGAACGTGTCAAATCTGAAAAAATATTATCAGTAATGACGAGCATAACTGACCGAGCATAATTAGCCATTCAGCTAAGACGAGCAGGACAAACATGAAGGAAGAACATACCATGTTCGATACAAATTTCTGAATCTTCTAGAAGAAATTCTGGCCAGCACTATCAAAAGATAGAAGATACGTGTCAAAACAAGATAAGAAGTGGCAACCAAAAAAGGTACGTGTCAATCCTTGAATAAGAACTGGCAAAAACAAGGACATATGTCAAAATGAAGATTTAAAACAAGAAGGCCAACACCAACTACCTATGCCAACACCTGTTTGGGATAGTGGTATAAATAGGCGTATTGATAGCTGAAGAAGGTGGAAGAAAAACACAGAAAAAAGAAAAAATACTGCAAACATAGTAGAAGAAAATTCAGTTATCAAGAGATAGTTGGTTTGGTATGCCTCCAGACAAAGTTTTCGACACTTGATTCAGCAATCATTTTGCTGACTCAATCATGTGTTCTGGCACTTGCTCTAGTACGAGCTTTATACCCCGTAAGGCCTTCCGAGCAAAGGTTGGTGCTCGTTACGGACTCAAGATGCTCAACAGAGTCATGGTTGTCACTCCACGTTGCTCGCTGCTTATACAGTAGTAAATCACTAGTCCCCTACGCATCCCTAAAATCTCCTCCGAGGTGGGATGTCGTGGCATCCGCACGAAACGATGCGCGGATGCTGATGCTCAGGCATCTACAGAAGGGGATAAAAAGGTGCGAGCAGAGGCTTTTGCCCGCGCCTGATATAGGCGAGCAGGCGTGCTCGCCACATGCTCATGTCCACAGCAGCCCGCATAATCACAGCTTGTCCAGGAGGGGCAAACGCTGATGCTGATGCTGCTGTTGCTCGAGCATATTACTTGAAGAAGAGTAGACAGGTTGATCCGCCTCATACTTGTCAACATCAATTCCGTGGACGAAATGAGGTCAGCTCATGTCTATTTCAAGACAAGGTTTTGAATTTAGCAAAACCATAGATGTCTATAGTTATGTGTAATAGAAACAGTCTTCTTCAAATGTAAAAGTTGTAATAGAATACAACGTGTTGCAAAACATTTTTGTTTGTTAAGTTTTTCTAGTTGAAGCCTATCATAGGTCGCACCTAAGTTGGACGACCTGAACAAAGATGAACGAGTAGAAGTTTATGTTCACCTGACGAAACAGTTCGTACTTAGATACCCGCAGCAAAGCGAGTGATGGGTACGCAGTCGCAACTAAATAAGAGGATTCATACTTACAGATACCCGCAACAAAGCGAGTGATAGGTACGGGGTCGTAGCTAAATAAGACGACCCGAGTAAGAATAGTGATTGTGGCTAAATAAGACGATCACGAAACAAGAAAGGGGGGGTTGCACATAAGTTAACCCATCTGGTCCCAGCTAAATAAGACGATCAACCTGATTGCACCTCAATAAGACAATCAAAAAACCAAAGAAGTCAGGGTGGAACATAGACACAGATCATGTTCGAATTCATTCAGAAGAAAAGATGGCATGAACTAGGAAACAAAGCAAACATCAACCGTTCATCAGCAAAATTCATCCTCCACGATCAAGTTAGAGGAAATTGTTCAACAATCAAATTCTATGGAAACAGCAAAATTGTTCAACAAGCAAGTTCAACAAGTCAAAAATTACATGGTAGTTCAGAAGAAATTGTTCAGCAAAGCAAAAATAAGGAATAAATTCATTATTGGGGGTGGGCGGAAGCGATGTGTCCAATAAGTCCTGCCTCGTCTGCTCGGCCCCTTCAGGAGCAACTCCTTTCGCATCATCGTGCCTCGTCTGCTCGCCAGGTAGCACATTCTGCTCGTCTTCGGGAGGACCACTTTGTTCGCTCTGCACCTGATCGAACCCGTGCTCAGCTCGATGATTTTGGTCGATAACACCTTCAACGTCTGCATCCGAACCATCTTCCTCATCCAAAATAGGATCATCAATCTCGATCCCATCAGGAAGATTAGAGAAATCGCACAGATCACTTAAATCAGATATTGGAAGGTTGCGATCCGGGGGGTTGTCGATCAGGTACTTCTCGAGATGGGTTACGAGCGGGGTAATCTGGTCGGCAGTAAGTGTTTGTCTAGCAGAACGGATGGCATCGGCAAAGGCGCATATATAAGAGAAATTCGACATGGAATCAACATACTCCTCAGTGTGCAATTTTGAATTTTCAAGACCCAGATGAGTGTTGGTCTCTTCAGCAGTGAGGAGTTGTTGGGCGAGCAAAGTTTTCTCGCATTCTACAGTCTCGATGCCAGTTCTGAGTTTTCGGAGCTCAACATTCAGCTCGTCCTGAACTCTCCTAATGCCGGCCACCTCTTCCCGATTGCGGTGCAGCTTCTCCCGAGCAAGGCCTAGCTCCTCTCTCGCCTGGCGAACATCTTCCCGAGCTTAACGAGCATCCTCTTGAGCTTTGCGAGCCTCTGCCTGGGCTGAGGATACTTGTCCCTGAGCTAACTTCATTTCTTCTTGAGTTTTGGTTAGCTCGTTCACCTTCTCTTCGAAACTTTTAATAAGAGCCACGTAGTTAGCATGAAGATTGGCGGACTCGGCGTAAGCTTTCTCAAGGAGAACCAAAGATTGGCCATGGTGCACTAGGCCAAGTCGCATGGTTTCCAAAGGTGTTGGACCCTCAGTGGCCTCTTCGAGCTCAGTAGTCCATGCTCGGAAGGGGGTCTCGCACGCTTTCTGGACATGCTCGGGAAGGCCAGGAACATTACGAACACTTGGAGAGCAGTAATAATCTTTCAATTATGGCATTAGAGGCGCCAATCTGTTCAACCTGTATGTTCACCCGAGCAAACAAATGTGATTAAGCGACCAAGTCAGATGGAACAAAGAAATACTCAAACAGGCGAGCAAACGTACCTGTTCACCCGAGCAGGGTCCCATCCCAAAAATGATTTGTCCTCGGGAGAATGGAGCTGGGAACTCATAGGGGTCCAGGTTCGGGGTCCTGCAGGAGGTGGAGAAGATGTACCGACCTCCATTTTGACGATTTGTGTGATCGGACCGACCACAGAGGCAGCTTATTCTGGTCGCTTCAGCAGTGGGGGTCATCTCAATGACATCGATGCTCGTTTGAGCTATCAGATTTTGCTCGTCAGGTGCCCTCCTGGATCTCTTTGGCGCGGCTGACTCAACTCGCCCGGTCCGGGCGCGGCTGGTTGGGTTTCCTTTCTCACTCTGCTCGCCTCCCCTCGATTTGCTCGCTGGGCATCTCTCTCGGCTTGAATTCGAGCAAGCTCTTGAGGTTTTTTAGTTCGAGCCATTTCAGTATGTTCGGATGTGCTTACAGCAATAGTGACGGCAGGGAAAGCTATAAACAAAAGAATTTCTTAAAAAGAAAGAGAAACCGGGAACAAAGGGCACAACACATTTGCAAGTATAAAAAATAATCCTTACCAGCTGGATTGACGGCAACTAGATGGTGAGGGGGACGTACAATCCTCCCTTCTTCCTTTGATCAGTAGTATTCAACGTCTTCACTGAGCGTTCTGAGTATGGCTCAAGATCAATTTGCCAGATACTGCTGAAATAACCGTCGTTTATCTCTTTTTCCGTTGCTGCTTGAATTCCTGAAATTGAGAAAATAAGTTAAAATCAGTTCATGGTGAAGAGCAAAAACACAAAAATACTTACTTCGGCAGATCCCAAAATCTGCGGGGATATCTAAGCGAGCATTTGGTTCACATCCAGAAGCCGGGCTTTTCCAATCACCCCCGACGAACCAGAACTTCTCTTTCCAATCTGTGATTTTATTGGGCACATCCTCGATGACCTTACATTTGGCATTTGCCTGCATGAACAACCATCCGTGTTCGCCCTTGGGTTGAGACAAATGCACTAATCGAGAGAGTTCTGCTGTTGTTGGATAATACACGGGCTTCGTTTTACCAAACAGAGTTAAGAAAATCATAATCATATGCCACCCATTCGGCTTTAGCTGTGTAATGGTGATGTTCCATTTTACGAGCAAATGAGTGATAGCCGGATGAAGTGGGAATCGAAGACCCGCTTCCATTGTGTCTAAGTTCACAGCAACACAACCCTCAGGAGGCTGGTCTGCTCGCTCATCGGGACCAGGCGCCCAGAAAAACACATCTTTCGGAGTATCGTAATTCCTATACAATTGGCCGAGCATATCAACATCAATCACGCTTGCAATTTTGCTCACCGGATATTCATTCTCAACCCTGGTCCTATGAGGTTGTTCAGGCCAATCAAAATCATAACGAGCACTATACTCGGCATATGTTGATCAACAGGGATGTCGAGCTCCGTGTTCTGCTCGCCGTCGAATCCTCCGTTCGACTCAATAATGTTCTCAGCCACCAAGATTTCCTCCCTCATATAGTCATCATCCCTATTTACATCGTGACTATATACAACCCTAGACCTAATTTGGGGTTGGGACAAAGAATCTTCACCCGAATCATCTAAAAAATCGGTACGGGCTAAATCCTTATCTAATTCATTTAGGGCATCATCGGAATCCGATGAAAGAATGGCAAATGGCTGTCGAACTTGCCAATGGGATCTTGAACCCGAGGCATCCATCTCCGACGCATTAGCGCCGCTATGGGAGATTGGGCGAAAAGAGGAGGAAGAAGAACTTGAATGAGAAGTCATAATTGAAATTAAAGAGCGTACGAAATAGTTACCTGAAAGAAATCCTTTGCCAATATAATCAAGCTCTTGCCAGAAATTTCAAACGGGACGGAATGTGAAGAAAAAAAAAAGAGGAGAAGATGAAAAGAAGAAAGAAGAACTGAGGCGGCAAAATAAGTATTTATAGATGCTGTAAAAAAATTTGAAATTTCCGCATAGAAGACGAAACGACACTCATGAAGGCCCACTCAATATATCCAACAGTCGGGCCCCCATGATGAATACAAAGCGGCCCGACTGGGGGGTATTGTTGTGTTCGATACAATTACTCAATTTATTCATACACATCAGAGGGACACGTGTATTAATCAACTATTAAAATAACCATGCTCGATGGACAAGTGTACTCGCCAACTTGCCGACCAAACATGTTTGTTCGCCAGCTCGCCAACTAGCTGATCAAGCGAGTATGCTCGCCACTTGCCGACCAATCGAGTATGCTCGCCACTTGCCGACCAAGCGAGTATGCTCGCCCACTTGCCGACCAAGCGAGTATGCTCGCAGCTCGCCAAATCTGGCAAGCATTATAGTCATTCTTATATGCTCGATGAGGACAGTGTTCCAGTATAATATTGATATGGTCAAAGGGGCGAACAGGGCAATCAATCAAGCAAAAGTTGATATGGACGACAAAAAGAGTGCCTTATAAACAAGTAAATTCAAAGGTCAACCAGGAAGACGAAGTTGAAAACGTGGCAGCATCACATGAGTTCTTGCAAGACACAAAGTCTCTAGCTCATGCTAGCCAAACCAGCTCATGCTTGTCAAAATACTATAAATAGGTCCAAAAAGAACGAGAGAGAGGTTCACAAATTTCCCGTTCAGAAATTTCCCTTTCAGAAATCTTCCCTAGGAGCTCAGAAAAATCTCTAGCACTCACACACTTACTCTCCAAATCATCTTCTTTCATAGAAGTTTTCCGAATGAGAAGTATTGTGTACTGTATATGTAAACCTCACAATATGATATCCCTGGCTTGGAATGCCCCCAGAGTAGTCATTTACTGACGAAGTGGGTCAACAATTTCCTGATATTTACCGTATATCGTACACGTACTTATTTTGTTTGTGAGTTGTTATCAAATTAGCCACATAATATTCTCCATAAAAAACGACTCGCAACAACGTTGTACTGTAAATATAATTTTGGACTAAGAATTTTTTCCACGTTTGTACTGGTTTTTGTTCATGTAGTAACATTCTTTTGCTCATAGGGTAACACTCTTTTGTTCATGTAGTAACACATAAAGTTGTTCTTTAAATCTGTAATTTTGGACTGAGGATTTCTTTTCGCGCTTATACTGGTTTTGTTCATGTGGTAACACATTTTTCTTCATAGGGTAACACATTTTGTTCATGTATTAACACATGTTTGTTTAGTAATATGTAACACTGTACACATGTCGTCGTAATACTAAGTGAGTACTCATGTGTTACCATATGAACAACAATGTGTTACCTTGTGACCCATGTTACCTTATGACCATTTATGTGTTATGTTATACTTTAATACGTGCTATGTAAGATATGAAGTTTTTTCAATATTACAATATAGTAACACTTACGTATCCATTCAGTAACACATGGAGAATGATAATGTATTCTTTTTTAAATGATAATATAATTTTGATTTCACGTAGTAACATATTTCGTTTCTATATGTATCACTGTTTTTTCATGTAGTAACACATAGATGTAGTATATGAAGTTTTTTCAATATAACAATATAGTAATACTTACTTATCCATTCAATAACACATGGAGAATGATAATGTATTTTTTTTTATAAATGATAATATAATTTTTATTTCACATAGTAACATATTTCGTTTCTATATGTATCACATTTTTTTCATGTAGTAACACAGAGATGTAGTAACCGATATATTTTTTTTAAAATTATGTGCTCAATAAAAATTGAACCTGCGACTAGATGCATTAACAATAAATCTAAACCACTAGGCTACAACACATATTAGATAAAGATATCCATCTATAAATATATATGTGCCCTGCCTGCCAAGCTCCCGATCCGACCCGCTTCTGACCCGTGAATTTTTAGTAATTTACCTTAATTATGGTGTATTGCACATATCAATAGGGTGCAATATTTTACATGAGTCATCCTCTTAAATGAATCTGCCACTAATTAGGAATTTTGAATACTAATAGGTGGAATTAGTATGATTATGGAATTAACATTTGCACGGGTGCATAATTTATGAGACTGTTGATAAATTGGTACGCAAAATTGTGAATGCAAATTAGTGCCTTTTAATTATGCAGACGGATTGAGATTCATTTTAAATTAATAAATAAAGATAAAATTTGTTTTGTTGACTTTAATATTTTAAAACATGTTATTGTCCATTTTCAAAAAAAAACTAATAGGCTACTTAGAGCTTTATTAATAAGATTGTTATACTAGAGAAAAAATAAATGCATTGACCTACTTAATCTTACAAATAATAGAGTCAATGGCTGAATAGATTATTAAAAGAATATTGTGTTCCTCAATTATTAAGAGAATAACGGTTTGATTGGATTGTTTAGATTACCATGACAATTGTTGATTAAATTATGTTTTTAATCAAAATACTCCCGTGTTTAACACCCAAAATACAACTGGTTGCGGTACACCCAAAATACAAGTCATATATACATAATATATATATATATATATATATATATATTGAGATAAAATTATGGCACTGAGATGAAAACAATTAAATAAAATAATTGCTAGAGTATATAAACGTAGAATTGTTCTCCGTAATCGCGGCCGCCTTCTCCGCCCTGCGATTTCTCAATTTGCATAATTGTAAAAGTATAATGATAGTAGTGATTTATTAATTTTTGAATCATTTTTATGTTTGTTCTGATGAGTACGTAGTTGAGTGAGAGTGAACTTAAATCTTTATTGGTTTTTGTTTTAAGGTGTGTGTTGTCGTTGGTAATTGCTTGAAAAGACAAAAGATTTCCCCTTTCTTTAAACGTACCATCGCCGAGCTTCGTCACAAGACACCGTCATCGTCGCATTCAAATCTGATGAAAAAATGGAGCGGTGAGTGGCCGCACTAATACAGTAGACATCTCCTTTACAAATTAACTCATTTATACAAATAATTGATTTTTTTTTCTTAAATTTTAGATGAAAATCAATAAAATTATATCACTTGAATAATATTACAACTATCAAATGAATAAAGGTGTATGATTAAATTATCAAAATTAGTATGATTAAATTGTGAAAAAAATGAAGGGCTGAGGTCTATTGATGAAGATCCAACGGCCCAGGAAAAGAACGAAAAACCAAAATTCAACATCAGTAGATACAAAATATATGTACAAAATATTAAAAATATAAACATAAAATTAAATTAGTTAAAATGTAGATAAGAGGGGAAAAAAAGATGAACATGTACAAAGAATAAGATTGTGTGTTTACCAATCGATTTGTGAATTCAACCTGTTTGACCCATGCACGAATACAGGTCTTAATTCCCTGGGAAGACCCTAAAAAAAATATTAACAATAAGCAAAAAGATTAGTATAAAAGATGTATAATCTAGATATCTAAATCATAAATAAATTGAATTATATACGAAATTCAAATAATAAAAATGGCAGAAAATAACGTAAGAAAAATTTTACCAGAGAGCATAGGTATATAGAGAAAGGGTCTTGCAGCAATTTGACGCACCTCTTGAATATTAGGAATCTAAAAAATAAAAAAATTGATAAAAAATTATTAAACAAATCAACATTTAATAAAAAAAAAAAACTAACCATTCTCCGTTGGGGTACATCGGATTCAGAATCCCGGTTATATTGAAATAATTTCTTTCGAATTAGACATTAATGGAGGCAAAGAATATGAAAGAAGCAGAGAATATGAAAGAGCCAAAGAATAGAAAAAGAAAAATCACAGAGTGTAGCTTTTATATAGGAATGAATATGCCATTAATTAAATGAATTCGCTACTTTTCAAGGCGTAATTAAATGAATCTGCCACTAAATAGGAATTTTGAATACTAATAGGTGGAATTAGTATGATTATGTAATTAACATTTGAATGAGAAATCTTTTTTCATGTGTGCATAATTTATGAGAATATTGATAAATTGGTATGCATGACCATGAATGCAAATTAGTGTCTATTAATTAGGAAGACGGATTGAGATTCGTTTTAAATTAATAAATAAAGATAAAATTTGTTTTCTTCACTTTAATATTTTAAAACATGTTATTTTACATTTTTCAAAAAAAAAAAAAACAGTAGTTTGTTTCTTATTATTTAGAAAATTAGAGATTTTATATTAGAGTCGTCGAGGATAAAAAATATCTAAATTCTCCCAAATTCTCCCAAAAATTTGCGTCAAATTTGATAAGATTTGATATTTATTATTTTCTTATATGTATATATGTATATATTGCACACTATCTGTAATGTCACATTCCTGCCTTAAAAGAAAAAGGAAATAAAATAAATTTATAGGGATAAATAAAAAGGAAATGCCTTAAAAGAAAAGAGAAAGAAAAATAAAATAAAAGTTTTAAAATAATTTGAGAGAAAAAGAGAGAGCTTGTCGACAAGAAGAAATAAGGGAGTGAAACTTGCTTGCTAAAAGTTGAATTTTTTAGAATAAAAAAATACAAGCTTCCGAAGTTTAACAATTAAAACGAAAATTTAAAAAGGAATTGGAATCTTTCTATATATGTATTGTGTAGCCAATGGTCCCCCCCACAATACATACATAAAAACTCACGCTCCAAGAAAAGGTCAGAAAATTTTACAACACCCTCTTTCTCCCTCTTTTCTCATCTTTCTCGGTCAAACCTCACGGCGCGCCGCCTCCATTGCCGGAATTCTCTACCAAACTTTATTTCACACCTTATATCAAAATGACCGTCTCGACTAACACTTCACGGATCTACCACTTTCTTCTCCATCCGACCAATACCGCCGCCGGAAATCGAAGCTTAAGCCCCAGTTCCTCCACCACCGTCGCAACGCCGGGCGCGTCCGGTCTCACCCACAATACCATCGCGAGGCTCTCGACGAGATGAGAAAAACCCCTCTGTCTATTTTGCGATTGGACCCCAGGAAGACCTCCGATTTAAGGCTTGAAGCCGAAAAAAAATAAAATCTACCTTGAGAACAAAAAAACCCCTGTTTTCGTCCTTTCTTTTATTCAAAAAAAAAATGAAAAGTGCTACTATTTAGCTTAGATTGCATTTCATAATTACTTACGCTTTGTTTTGGTTGGTATTATTGTTGAAGAAACAAGGTATAAAACGGAATAGGGGGAGGGGGCGGCGTCGGGCTGCCGGACGCGTTTTCCAGCGTGCTGGGGCCGACGGTCGTCGACGGTGCGGCGACCTCGGCCCCGACCGGAGGTCACCGTCCGGCGATTATTGGGGAAGAAGGGGGGAAGGGGGCTTTTGTAAAAACTTTAAAAACAAAGGGGGAGCAAAGAAAATTTTGATTAAGCATTGGGGTTAAAATGCAATTTCACAAAAAAATCCATGGTCAAGCTTAGACTTGCCCATCCGGTTCGAATCGCTTGGGTTCCCTTAAAAAAGTTGGGCAACCCAAACCCAAAAAAAATTGTTTAATCTGATTCGGTTCGATTCGGTTCCTTTCAATTCGGTAGGTTCCAACCCCATTCCTGGTTCACGGTTCCGAACTTTTTTTTTTTTTTTTTTTATCAAAATAAAAATAAAAAAAATAAATTGAAGTAAATTTAAAAAAGATGAAACAAAATCTTACGTTATTAAACATACAAAATTATAAACAAATAACAAACAACTCAAAAAAATTACAACTTACAACTTAAAAGTTACAATTTACAAGTAATTTACAATTTAAACAATAAACATGCTAAATTGCTAATGTGGTAAATTACAACTTAATGCTAAACATGCTAAACATACAATTTACAAGTAATTTACAATTTAAACATTAAACAATAATTTAATACATTACAAAAATTACAATTTACAACTTAAAAGTTACAACTTACATAACTAAATTGTTAATGCTACAAATACAAGTGTACAACTTATAATTACAATTAAAAAAATTACAAATAATGAAAAGAGAATAAAAAAAAAAAAAAGCTTGGGCATAATTTTAAATTTTAAACTTAGAAAATTCTAAGTTAAAACTTAAAATTATGTTGCTTCTACGATCCCATTTAGAATCAAAGCGCGTGGTTCTCTTTTTACCTTGTTTCTTACATCAAGACTTAAATCTTAAGAAGATTTAAGCTTCACTTTCGGTTTCGGTTGTGTAGTCGATCACACTATCTTCGCTAGAATCCGTGCTAAGAGCTTCATTTTGTGTTCGATCTTCGGCTTTCACCCAATCATCAAGTAAATATTGGTTTTCCAAGTGCTCAACTGTCAATCTTGAACGCCTTTCATTCAAGATATGTCCACCCAAGCTAAATGCTTTCGTTAAATGACTCTGGTTGAGACGGACATGATATACCTCTTTTTTGAATCATCATCAACACCGGATAAGCATCTAAAATATAAAATATAAAAATATAAAGTAAAGTAAAGTGTATTATGTATATAATAATAATATAAACTATATACTATAATGTATAAAATATATCAATATAGATAATATATGAAGTATGAATTATGAACTTTAATGAAGCTTATAATTTATAAAGTTAGAACTTAGAACAAGAGAATTAGAGAGATGAAGAAGAATTGATCAATTTGGATCAAGTTGGTGCGAAAAAATGAATACAAATGAGGGGGTATTTATAGAGTTTGAGAAAATTAAAAAAAAAAAAAAAAAGTGTAACTTTCATTTAAATCTCGACCATTGGATCAAAAAAAAAAGTAACATTTGACTCAATCTCAACCATTGATTAAAAATAAAAAGGCAAAACCGGGCAATCCGTGGTTCAATTCGAACAGCCTTGGCCAGTTCAACTGATCATCATCTCATTCAATCCGGTGGCGAAACCGGCGATTCACGGTTGAGAACCGTGGAACCGCCGGTTCAAACATCCATATTTTGTTTCAAAGCCGATTCGGTTGAACCGGAAAACCGGTTTCGGCAACCGTGGAACCCGTGATTCTGATTTCGTATGATGAATGGAACGGCAACAAACCGTGTAATACACACGATTCGATTCTTCCTTCATTCCGGTTTATCCGATTCCGGTTCCGGTTTATCCGGTTCCGGTTCCGGTTCGAACCGCCGGTTCCGGTTCCTTTGGGCAACTCTAGTCAAGCTGACCACTTAACCGGTCAAATAGTCAAACTTTAAAAAATTTCAGTTTTGCCATCCATACTAAAACACTCGTAAAATCTTCGTTATTCATCTGTTTTAGTGTTTTCATAATCGAATCGGTGATCGAATCGGACTGGTCACCGATTGACGGTTCAACTGGTGAAATAATATCTACTTATAATTTTTTTAAATATATCATATGAAGTATGTAACATCAAAAAAATAAAACAATTCAACACTTAAAATTAAATTTTTTTCCCATTTTTTTTATCAACAAAATAACACACATTAATGTGGACTAAATGTTCATTTTCCTTAAATTGACAAGAACACAACCACCAAATATTTACCTATATTCAAATCATACATCCCACATTTGGGGGTAACTCAATTATAATTGGGCTCAAACTTTAATAATAAATAAATAAAGGGGCCCATTAAAAAGGAAAAAAGATTGATTAGGGCATATGGGAGGGGCTGCTAGCTGGCGGCCGAGAGAGAAAAAAGAAACAGAGGAGAAAAGGGGGGAGAAAGAAAGAGTGGGGAGAAAGAAAGAGAGGGGTTAAAGAAGGCTGGACATTTGAGTGGATTTGCAATTATAAACAACTTGCACAGCAATAGTGCAGAATCACATGCACAGATTGGATATTTTTGGGCGACGGGGCGGTGCGCAGCGGGGCGGTGATTGGCTGGGCGGCGGGCGCGGCTGGATAGGTTTTCTAGTTCTGTGAAGTGTGAAGGTGAAAACGCGTCTATTTTCTAATTCTGAAATTCTGAATATATATTTTAATAAAAAATATATATATATGAAAACCGGTTTTTTTCGGTTGGCCGATTGAACCGGTCAAAACCCGGTTCAACCCGGTTCAACCTTAAAAGCGGTTATATAGGTGTTTTTTAACCGGTTTACCGGCCAGTTCCCGGTCCAACCGGTTGAACCGGCCGGTTCAACCCGGTTTTAATATCACTGATCCGTTTTGGTTCAAACCATTTTCAAAAGGCTTCAAATTTAAAGAACTATTTTAAAAGACTATTTTAATCATAAAAGGGTCTCAGAAAGTTTGTGGTGGTCGCATTTTTTCTATAATCGAGGAGAAAACCTTAAGTGAATGAACCCTTTTAAAACATCACATGCAAATCGTCTATGTAACCTGCCACACTTACGGCCACATCAAACACCACGTTAAGCATATGCACATACACGATGTAATTATAAGGAAGTATTAACTTCGTTATGCCTGTAGGATCTGCGGACGCTGACACTTCTTAGGATTCGATCGCATTCCCTACTTGTGTTACTCATGTACTATCCAAGGTGGAGGTAACTTCCACTCCTTATCGAGTCATGTGTCATTATTGCTATCATGTTGACATGAATGATGTATAAATTATAAGTATTACGTGGTGCATCTGAATTGTTTAAGTGAAGTTTTAATCACTAATTTATGTTCATAATAAATCATGTGTTTTAAGCCTTAGGGATATTTGTTTCACGAATATGATATGAATTCGTACGATGCGACATATGCTATACGAATTATACAGATACTAAGCGTATGGAGACATGGTACTAAGCGTACAGGGACATGGTACTAAACATACAGAGACATGGTACTAAGCATGCATGGACATGATTCTAAGCATACATGGACATGGTACTGTGGAAACATGATATGGTATTTTTATATGATATACGTTTAAAGCATGAATGATAAGATATGCATGTAATATGAACATCCTTAGTATTAAGATAATTTCAATTAAACTCACATCCTTCAATTAAATATATGTCGCATACTCGAACCCGGTTTACAAACTCAAACCCATGATCTGTACATATCAGTAGATTTTACTTCATGAATTGAAAACATAAACGAATGTAGTCTTACATATGCTCATTATGACTGATTATCTATGAGTGTGATAATAAATGCATAACTTGTTATGGGTCCTGGTTAGGTCTTTGAATTTATACAATTATAGTGTTGATTCCCACTAAGTATATGTTTAGACACTCACCCCAACATTTTACAGATCGGGAGTAGTATCGGAATTCCCACAAGTAGCTGGAACTCTATCCGTACGATGTTAATATTATAGTGTGCTATATCTGAACAATAAATAACCTGATCATGACTCTAAGTACTTTAATGATATTAATTTGCTATTAATAGTTGTGTAACTTAAGACCATTTACTACTTTATTTTACTACTATTGGCATGTAATATTGGGTGATAATACATATGAAGTTAATTACTTATTTACTTTTTCTCGCATTCCCAGCAATATGACAGTTATGATAAATAATAGGGAATATTCTATGGATATCCCTTAATTAGATAAGAGCGAATTAAATTGATGTAAATCATGTATAGATTTGTTGTGATCTTTTCCCTTGAATGGAGTTGTGATCTTGAATGGAGTTGCTTGAATGGAGTATAATACATATATGTATAGATTTGTTGTGATCTTGAATGGAGTTGCTTGAATATTTGGCTTTAATTTCACTTTGCAGATCTTCCATTCAAGAACACAGAGCATTAAATATCCAAATTTACCCAAGAGTGTTCTTCATTGTATCTAAGCATAAATGCCATATCTTAAGCTTAAAGAGATTTTCTCATCCTTAGCATTGAGGCTAAACAAATGTAAGGGAAAATCTCAACCTAGTTGGAAACCAAACAAACCTTACCCAAATCAGTCGATTAAGTTTGTAGGTGAGTGTGAACTCGGTAAACATCTAGCAATCCCGAAAGGGAGGGTAGGCAATCCCGTGAGGGTGATAAGTCCCGTTTGAGTGTGAACTCGGTAAACATCTGTTGGGTGTTGGACTAACACGTTAAACTAAGTCCAGTTGGTTAAGTAGGTGCCCCTGTTGATAGGGAAGAGTGGATGTAGGAGTTGGACTCCGAACCACTATAAAATCGTGTGTTCTTTACTGCTTTATGTTCTTACTTGCCATATGCATTTGATTATAAGCAAAACACACACATCGTTCTTAAAAGCAAAAAATCTGGAATCACTCTGCCCTCACCCCTGTTTTATATGCATTGAATGAAATGTTTGCTTTCGCACGTGCAAAATCGATTTTAATTGGGACCTCACATATACTCAGGTTTCAGTTTTTCCTATTACAAGAATGGTATATCTCTTAACAATTATTTCAGCAATGAATTTCTCAACAATTTCATCACCAAACAATAATAATCAGGCATATCAAAATTAAAGACATGTAAAAAGATAATGAGGTATTATCTTTGAGCATAAAGATAAAGTTTCATTGATTATATGATAGCAGTTACAGATTACAATGAACTTGTCAGAAAAGTAAAGACAAAAACATAAAGAATTACAAGTCTTGATCTTACATCTTACGCTTTCGCTCTTCTTCATTCCTCTTCCTCTACGGACCTTATGCGTCGGGCATCTTGACACTCATCTTGGTGAGTTCGGTTCCTTCGACTTGAGACATCGACCCTCGAGTCTCTCTTACTTACTGAGTCTCAGATCAGTTTTCTTTACTGAATCTCAGATCAGTTTTACTTACTGAGTCTCAGATCTTACTGAGTCTCAGATTACTTTACTCAGGCTATCTGATTTCTTCTTTGCCTGATCTGATTAGCTCGACTGATTAGATCAACACATCTTCAGATCAACATATTAGGATAACATCAGGTCATCATATCAGGTTTGCATATCAGGTTTATCATATCTGATCTCGATCACGTCGATCTCGTCGATCCTTACCTTTCATCTTACGATGCGCAACCTTCTCTTCTGATTTGCTGGCTTTAGCTTTTCTTCTCTTCTGATTTTGCACAGCTCATCAGTTAACTCGGAACTCATCTAACTCATCTGATCTTGATCAGTCTCGTCTGTAGCCTCGTCTGATCTCGATCATCTACTTTTGATTCCGTGAGTTCCCCCTCAATTTGTTCTCTCGTTCCCCCTCAACTTGTTATCTGTAAATTTTCTTGAATAACACAAGTTGATAATGTTTTGGCATAAAACAAAAATTATTCCAACAATTTCTTAATTGATAAAGATGCCAAAACATCAGAATATATACATTTTTAAAGAAATGAGTTTTTCTTTAAAAAGATCAGTTCAGGTGGTCACTCTGAAATTAGTGAACCTTTTGAACTCCCGCTCTGATACCACTTGTTGGTATCAGATCAGAGACAGGTTTTAAAAATAGATCTGCTCAGCCGATCACATTGAAAAAGTAATCTTTTGAGCACCTGCTCTGATACCACTTGTTGGTCCCGGTGGGAAAACCCATTTTGCGCGTTCGGAAGCAAAACATGTCGAGCGATGCATATAAAAACAGGGGAGAAGGAATGTTGATTCCAGATTTTTCTCTCACTAAGCTCATGTGTTGTGTTTTGCTTATAATCGAATGCATAAGACAAGATAAGAACGTAAAGCAGTAAACAACACAACAATGTATAGTGGTTCGGAGACTCAAGCTCCTACATCCACTCTCCCTGTTCCTAGGGAAATTCCTTCAAACACTTCCTAAGGTTTTCTGACTACCTCTGTAGTTTACTAACCTTTCTACTTTGAGCTTTCTGACTACCTCTGTAGATTACTAACTCAAACTGGACTTATCACCCTCTTGGGCTCGCCTCTTAGATGTTTAACGAGTTCACACTCCTTCGGGACTTATCACCCTCACTCGGGATTGCCTAACAACTACCTCACTTAACCACTAGTCATCTCTTACGAGAATGGGGTTTGGGTTTGGTGTTGTCTTCAACTATGGTGAGATTTTCCCTTACAATGGTTTAGCCTCAATGTTAAGGTTGAGAAAATCTCTCTAAGCTTAAGATACATCGTGGGTTGCTTAGGTTGGATTCTAGAACACTCTTTGAATATATTTGTATATCTACAGACTTGTGTTCTAGGGTGGGAATGCTTTGACTATAACGCTCTTGGCTCTGTAGCATCTTTTGCATAATCTCCACTCTTAATTTGATGGAAGAACTTGTATTTATAGTGTGGATTTGAATGTTACCGTTGGAGAGAATCACATTCAAATCCATACTATTCTTTGTAAGTTCTGCAGCTTTTTCAGGCTGGTTGTCTTCCTCTCATTGGTCCACGTCACCGGATTCCAATCGCTATATTCCTCGACCGATTGCCTCGGAACATTCAGGGATATCTTGAGCATTCAATATATTCTTCGAGTCTATAGTAATTCTTGTGCCTTGATATCCTTTGTCTTGATCTTGATATCTTGATCTTACGAGTCTTGATGTCTTCGAGTCTTCCGAGAAATTTGATTGATATGTTGAGTCTTACTGAGTCTTCAGTTTCTCAGTTTCATACTGAGTCTTCAGATTCTCAGTCTCATACTGAGTCTTTCAGATTCTCAGTCTCATACTGAGTCTTTCAGATTCTCAGTCTCATACTAAGTCTTTCAGAATCTAACCTGTTCTATATCTGCCGACTATACATGGTGCAAATATTATCCTGAACACTCTAAAACTGAATCCTGACTCATCTATCAAGATTATCCTGAACATGCCATACTCAGGGGTTTTGGGATCTAATCAAAATCCTCTTTATTAAATTCATTTCCCAACATGACACCTTCGAGCCTTATACCGGTAATGGACGCGTCATCGTTGGTAATGGTGACACACTATCTATTTCTCATTTAGGTTCCCATTTTTTCAATAATAAATTACCTCTTTTAGATGTTCTAGTAGTTCATCATATAACAAAAAATTTGCTCTCCATAAGTAAATTAACTACGGATTTTCCTGTTGACGTTTTGTTTTCTAACAAATCATTTGTGATTCAGACTCGGATGGTAAAGGAGATACTAGCAAAGGGCAGGTGTAAGGATGGATTATAAGTTTTGGAACATGGCACTCCAGCCTTGATTGCTGCTTTATATTCTAAAGTTTCTAAGTCGTCTTTTGAATTATGGCATTCTCGTTTAGGACATGTTTCTTTTTCCATTATTCAGTTATTAAATAAACTAGGTCACTTGGCCGTTACTTCTGTTTTGCCAAAACCTACCCTATGTGCATCTTGTCAATTAGCTAAAAGTAAGCATTTATCTTTTTCTTTGAATGAAAAACGTGCTTTGAATGTTTTGAATTTAGTTCATTGTGATCTTTGGGGTCCTGCTCCTGTTACTTCTGATGATGGTTATCGTTATTATGTTGTGTTTGTGGATGATTTCTCGCGTTTCTCTTGGCTATATCCTATGCGTGTTAAATCTGAGTTTTTTGATATTCTTCAATGTTCTCAGCTTTGGTTTGTAATCAATTTGGCATTAATATAAAAACATTCCAAAGTGATGGGGGAACTGAATTTACTAATATTCGTGTTCAAAGTTTTTTTTTTCTAAAAGTGGTGTCTTGCATCGTTTTTCTTGTCCTTATACTCCACAACAAAATGGACGGGCTGAACGAAAACATAGACATATAACTGAAACTGGATTATCATTGCTTTTTCATGCTCATACACCTGCACGTTTCTGGATTGATACCTTTTCCACTGCTGTTTATATCATAAATCGATTACCCTCTTCTGTGTTGAATAACAAATCTCCCTTTGAAATTCTTTTTGGGTCCGTCCTTAATTATAAAAAATTTAAAGTTTTTGGTTGTCGCGTTTTTCCCTACTTGCGTGATTATGCTTCTCATAAGTTGTCACCTCGTAGCACTCCCTGCATATTTCTTGGTTACAGTAGCATTTACAAGGGTTTTCGGTGTTTCGATCCTATTACATCTCATTTTTACATTGCCCGTCATGCACAATTTGATGAGCTTAATTTTCCTTTTCAAAATACCTCTCCTTATTCGTCTACTGCATCTAACTTAGAATGTGTTTTTTTAACCGCAGGTCCACTCAAACAGAAACGGTCAATCTGGTCAAACTTCCCTAAATGGGCCGACTGCCTCTACCCGCCCAAATGGCCCACAAATACCCACTAGTCCAAATGGGCTGCCATATACTCCCCACTCCATTGGCCATCTGCCCGCACTGGGCCAACCTCACAAACCACCCCTCACCGAGTAAACACAGACCTCCTCCAACCAGATACACCCATACAGCCCACCACCCTACCCAACCAACCCATTCAGGCCCATGTCGACCCTTATGCAGACCAACATCTCCCACAACCTCAACCCCAACAACCCGCTCCGGCCCAGTTGTCCGAGACAATTCCAGCCTAGCAACCCGAGCCTGTTCCGCAACAGGTTCCACCTGTCAACACTCACTCCATGCAAACCCGTGCAAAATCCGGTATTTTTAAACCCAAATACTTTGTGGATATGGCTTCTACTGCTTTGTTGTCTTCTTTGTCTGTTTTTCAGGAACCAAAGGGCTTCAAATCAGCTATTAAGGTGCCCCACTGGCTCGCCGCCATGCGTGAAGAAATGGATGCCCTGCACCAAAATAACACTTGAGAGTTGGTTCCTCGTCCAGTTAATGAGAACATTGTTGGATCCAAATGGGTATTCCGGAAAAAAATTAAATCTGATGGCACAATCGAAAGATACAAGGCTCGCCTGGTTGCACAAGGATTCACACAAATCCCAGGCTTCGATTTTTCCCACACCTTCAGTCCCGTCGTTCGTGTTGCTATAGTATGAGTCATTTTAGCAGTTTCTGTACAACGCCATTGGCCCCTCCACCAACTTGACTTCAAGAATGCCTTTCTTCATGGCGTTCTGGACAAACCGGTCCTCATGGCGCAACCTCCAGGGTTCATCGATCCGAGATATCCGAACCACATCTGCAAGCTCAAAAAGGCTCTCTATGGCCTCCGCCAAGCTCCCCGTGCCTGGTTTGATCGTTTCAGCAATTTTCTTACTAGTTTAGGCTTTCTTCGAAGCAGGGCAAATACTTCCTTATTTTTCTTGCATACTTCTGAGTACATTATTTTCCTTCTACTATATGTTGATGATATCATTTTAACAAGAAGTAATAAATCTGTTTTGCAGGACTTTATTGTTCGTATGAACAAAGAATTTGCTGTCAAAGATCTAGGCTCTCTAAGTTACTTTCTCGGTCTTGAAATATAACACTCTGATCATAGTCTATTCTTGGGCCAGGCCAAATATGCTCATGACATACTCACCCGAGCCTCATTATTGGACTCGAAGTCTGTTTCCACACCTTTGGCCCCAGGGGAATCTCTTGTTCGTGCTGGCGAACCTTTCAAAGATCCAACTCTATATCGCTCTCTCGTAGGTGCTCTTTAGTACCTCACGATCACAAGACCAGACCTTTCATATGGTGTCAATCACGTCAGTCAATTCCTGTAGTCCCCTACTGATGATCATTTCTTGGCTGTTAAGCACATATTGCGCTATGTTAAGGGCACCATTCATTTTGGCCTCACCTTCTCTCGATCATCGAATTACTCTATTCTCGGATATTCTAATGCAGATTGGGCCCGTTGTGTGGACACACGTCGATCCAATTATGGCTACTCCATTTATTTAGGAGGAAACCTGGTCTCCTGGAGTGCTAAGAAACAACCAACAGTAGCTCGTTCGAGCTGTGAGTCCGAGTATCGCGCACTAGCTAATACAGCTCAAGAGATGATTTGGCTAACTCACTTACTTCGTGAACTATGTGCACTACCCCCATCGCGACCCGTGCTGCTATGTGATAACAAGAGCGCTCTATTTCTGAGTCAAAACCCCATTGCTCACAAACGCGCCAAGCACATTGACATTGACTGTCATTTCATCAGAGAACTCGTCTCTTCTCAGAAGTTGGAAACAAAGTACGTGCCTTCCAATCTTCAAGCCGCTGATATTTTCACAAAAAGCCTCGCTCGACCACTGTTCGAGTTTTTACGTTCCAAGCTTTGTGTAGATGAAAATTCCACACTTTCGCTTGAGGGGGGTAATAGAGAATATTCTATGGATATCCCTTAATTAGATAAGAGCTAATTAAATTGATGTAAATCGTGTATAGATTTGTTGTGATATTTTCCCTTGTATCTACGTAAGTTTGTTATACCTTAGATTGATGTAAATCTGTTGTAATCTCTCATTATAAATAGTGGAACCGGGCATCACCAAATTCACGGTGAAAACAATTATCTTCTCTTATGATTTAATTTCATTCGTTACAATAAATCCCTAAAGGCTAGATGCGTTTAAAGGAAATACAACCATTCCATGACTTTAGTAAAGGCAAAGAAGCAAATATATATATTAGATAAAAAGGGATACACGTCAGTAATGCCAATCACATCCGATAAAATTAGAAATAAATAAGGGGTGTTACACTATCAATCAATAAAATTGAGTAGACTCAATATCCATTTTACAAAAAAGAACATTTTAATTTGTGTTATTTCATAAAACAATAGTAATATGTTTTGGAATATGCAATACATTTTTATTTTATTATTCACGCATGCCTTTTATATATATTGAGTTTTTTAGGCAGGTGAATATTGGAAATAATAGGCTACTTAGAGCTTTACTAATAAGATTGTTATACGAGAAATAAATAAATGCATTGAACTACTTAATCTTACCAATAATAGAGCCAATGGCGGAATAAATTATTAAGAGAATATTGTGTTCTTCAATTATTATGTTCCTCAATTATTAAGAGAATCACGGTTTGATTGGATTGTTTAAAATATCAATACAATTGTTGACTAAATTTAAAAAAAAAATTAATTGTCAAAATATTCCCGTGTTTAACACCCAAAATACAACTGCTTGTGGTACACCCAAGATACATGTCAATGAGATAAAATTATGGCATTGAAATGAAAACAATTAAATAAATTAATTGTTAGAGTATGTAAATGTAACATTGTACTCAGTAATAGCAACCCCCTTCTCCGCCCGACGAGTTCTCAATTTGCATAATTGTAAAGGTATAATGACAGTAGTGATTTGTTAATTTTTGAATCATTTTTATGTTTGTTGCTGATGAGTAGTGGAGTGAGCTTAAATTTTTATTGGTTTTTATTTAAAGGTGTGTGTTTTCATTGATAATTGTTTGAAAAGACAAAATATTCCCCCTTTCTTTAAACGTTCGTTGGAAAGGTAATTATATCGACTACTTTGATGGTGAGCCTAATATCGTTTCTTTTGAAGGACCGATTTTGGTTAAAATTTTTTTAGAATGGCTTTTTAATTTTTTTTTGCTTTCGCATTCTTGTGAACCCCTCTTTATTAATGATCCATTTTCATAATTCCTCTTTCTGGGTTGTTATTAAGCGACCCCCTTCTCCGCCCGACGAGTTCTCAATTTGCATAATTGTAAAGGTATAATGACAGTAGTGATTTGTTAATTTTTGAATCATTTTTATGTTTGTTGGTTTTTATTTTTTTATTTAAAGGTGTGTGTTTTCATTGATAATTGTTTGAAAAGACAAAATATTCCCCCTTTCTTTAAACGTACCATCGTTGGAGCTTCTGGCCGCCATTGTACCGGTAATTATATCGACTACTTTGATGGTGAGCCTAATATGCGTTTCTTTTGAAGGACCGAGAATGCTTGACGGGGTGAAATTCCATCGCCAATTTTAGAATGGCTTGCTTAATTTTTTCTTTGCTCGCATTCTTGTGAACCCCTCTTTATTAATGATCCATTTTCATAATTCCTCTTTCTGGGTTGTTATTATTTTGTTGTATTGATTTTGAATTTCCGACATTAGTTAACCTGCCGATGAAAAATGGGACGGTGAGCGGCCTCGCTAATACAGTAGACATTTCCTTTACAAATGAACTCATTTATACAAATAATTTATTTTTTTTCTTAAATTTCAGATGAAAATCAAGAAAATTATATCAGTGAAATAATATTACAACTATCAAATGAATAAAGGCGTAAACTTAATTAAAAAAAAAACTATCTTTTATTCTATAAAGTAACAACTCTGTTGACACCACTCAACGACGATGAAACCATCACACCTTTGAAAGCACCCTCTCACACATCATCTTCAACCGCGACACCAACAATACAGAGTGTAAATCCTCTCTTTAAATAGGTGAGATAACAAAATTTTTGCCCTCGTAATAAGCAAATAATAAAGAGGAATTAATGTCATTAATTAAATTATCAAAATTATTATGATTAAATTGTGGAAAAAATGAAGGGCTGAGATCGATTGATGAAGATCCAATGACCCAGGAAAAAGAGCGGGAAACCAAAAGTCAACATCCGTAGATACAAAATATAACTAGAAAATACTACAAAATATAAACATAAAATTAAATTAGTTAAAATGTAGATAAGAGGGGAAAAAAAGATGAACATGTACAAAGAATAAGATTGTGTGTTTACCAATCCATTTGTGAATTCAACCTGTTTGACCCGTGCACGAATATATGACTTAATTCCCTGGGAAGTACCCTAAAAAAATATTAACAATAAGCAAAAAGATTAGTATAAAAGATGTATAATATAGATATCTAAATCGTAAATAAATTGAAATATTTACATAATTCATATAATAAAAATGGAAAAAAAATAACGTAAGAATTTTTTTACCAAATAACATAGGTATATAGAGAAAGGCGGTCGTGCAGCAATTTGACGCACCTCTTGAATATTAGGAATCTAAAAAACAAAGTATTGACAAAAAAATATTAAACAAATTAACATTTACTAAAAATAAAAAACTAACCACTCTCTGTAGGGATACATCGGATTCAGGATCCAATGATATTGAGATAATTTCTTTCGAATTAGACATTAATGGAGGAAAAGAATATGAAAGAAGCAGAGGATATGAAAGAGCCAAAGACTTTGCCCTCATAATAAGCAAATAATAAAGAGGAATTAATGTCGTCAATTAAATTATCAAAATTACTATGATTAAATTGTTAAAAAAATTAAGGGCTAAGATCGATTGATGAAGATCCAACGGCCCAGAAAAAAGAGCGGGACATCAAAAGTCAACATTCGTAGGCGTATTATATATTTATAGATTTTTCCATATTCTTCTCGCTTTATTCAATTTTCTCATCCTCGCAAATTTATAGGTCCTTCCGTTCTTTATTCTCTCGATTTTATAACGCATTTTTTCAGATCCTTCTGCATTCTTCTCACAATGTTCTTTAAACCTGTAATTTTTTTTAGTTTTCTTCGGTTGTTCTTCATCTCTTTGGACTGGGGATTTTTATTTTGCGCTTGTATTGGTTTTTGTTCATGTGATAACAGGTTTTTCTTCATACGTTAACACTTTTTTTTTCATGTAGTAATACATAATTTTTTAATAATATGTAACACTGTTAACATGCCTTTGTAGTACGGTGTGAATACTCATATGTTACCATATAAACAACAATGTGTTACCTTGTGAACATTCATGTGTTACGTTATGTTTTAATATGTGTTATGTAAGATATTAAGTTTTTTTAGTATAAAAATGTAGTAATATTTACTTATATGCAGTAACACATGGAGAATGATAGTGTAATTTTTTTAAAAATAATAATGTAATTTTTTTCACGTAGTAATACATTTCGTTTTTATAAATATCACACTTTTTTCATGTAGTAGCACACACATGTAGTGACACACATAAAAACTTGACAAAAACAAACCCATGGAAAATGATAATGTAATTTTTTGGCACACCATTTAAAAATTATGCGCTCAATAATAATTGATCCTGTAACCAAATACATTAATAATAGACCTGAACCATTATGATACAACACACATTTGGTAAAGATATCCTTCTATAAATATGTACGCGTCGACACCGACCGAATTTAAGGAGCGACCCGCCCATAACCCACGAATTCCTGATTTTTTACCTTAATTATGCTAATATTGCACATGCAATATTTCACAAGAGACCTACTCAATAAAAATTGGTGGTAGACAATGCCCAAGTTATTAGCACCCCCTATAATGAGTTCCCTACCCCCACCCCACACCACCTGCAGATTGAGTTCAAACCCAAAGGAACACCCTATAATACCCTATTTTCTATTATCTTTCTCGTCGATTTTTGAGCGAAACATACACCCCCAACCATTGAACAAAACCATTAAAAAACTTCACATGTCATCCGCAGCCGAGGCTCGTCAGCCACCACCGTCCACCACCGTCATAGCCACAATTATGGGTTAAGGTTTAGCGTTGACATTATTTTTCGAATGTATTTTTTATGTTGAATACTCATATAATATATGATTTATGCACAAATGTATGATATATTACTCGAAAAAATCCGGATTATTGCGAAAAATTCTAGGTTTTTGCGTGTTTTCGCGAACTCAAATTTGAATTTGATTTTCCAATTTGTTGAAAGGTTTTCGGAAATAATTTTAAAAAATGTACAAGCTTTTAGAACTTTTTTTTCCTGAATTATTATAAACCAAAAATAATAATAAACTTTAGGAATAAGTTTCGAAAAATTGCTTAATTTTCGAAAATCTTTCCCAAAAAAATCAAATTTTCAAAATTTTTAGTCGAGATTTGTTCGAAAATTCGAAAAACTAAAGTCTAGTTTTGCATATACCGAGATTTTAAAAAAAAGCGTGAAACCATTAATATGATCATATTATCCTACCAAAAGCTTTTATTTACCCAAACTACAATCACATTCATAATAAAGTCACAAATAAATAACAATTCCCGAACTACAATTATATTCATAATAAAGCTACAAATAAATAACAAATATTAATAAAAAAGGTTAAACCCTGACCTATATTAAATTTAAAACATGAGTTCGTTTAAAAAAGTTAAATCTTTGCAATGTTGACCAAAAAATGAGTAGATTATTGGAAAAAAAAATGTAAATTCGTCCAAGAGAAATTTTTTTTCTAATTTTTTTTTTCTATTGTGTTTTAATTTCCTTGTATTTCTTTAAAATGGGGGTGCGAATAACCTGGGCTAGTAGACAAACTAGCCACTAATTGGCGGCCCATCTAGAAACAATATTTGAAGGGTCCAGTTATTGGCACTCCCGACCTTAGGAAATACACCCACAAAAATTATAAATTACCCATTATGTCTTTTAATTAAAAAATCCTTAATTATTTTCCCTTTTTCCCTTCGCCTGCCCGCCGCCTACTCGCCGCAGTCCGCAGCCCACCGACGTCCGCCGTTGCTCCTAGGGGTGGGGATGGGGGTGGGTTTGAGGGGACACTTCAATTTAGCAGAAATCTTCAACATCTTTTACTTTGAATGAGGAGCAGCGGCAGACGGCGACATCAAAATCCATTCGAATAGAACTCCTTCAGGATTTTTTTTATTGAAGGACATAATGGGTAGTTCAGAATTTTTGTGGGTGTATTTTCTAATGTTGAGGGTGTGAATAACCGGACCCATATTTGAATCCAAAGAGTGACCAAAATTCTGGCTCAAAACAGGAAGAAACCTGAACTAAAACATAAAAATATTCAACGTCTAAAATTACCGGCGAAATCAAGAACGGTGGCTCTTGCCGGGAAAATCGAATGCGCCGGCTCAAGATATACGCCGATTCTGAGTTCTAACCCATAGTTAATCGATTTAATTGCTTCAAACCTGCTGCTTCTAAAAAAATAGCATAAACTCTTTCTGCAATTCGTCACCGGGAAAACAGATGGTAATTCCGACTTTATCTCTTTATTCATGTATTCTTATTTTCTAATTTTGAGATCAAAAGGAAGTGCTATGTTTCAGGATATCTTTTAGTTGATTTTTTTGTCTATTTATTGCGAGTGAAGTTTGCGGTTTTTTTTCCCTGTTATTTGATTGCAATGATCTGTGCTGAAATCGCAGGAATTTGAAATAATATAAACTAGAGTGAGCACATGTGTAATTGCAGATGGAGGATATATTGGTTTTTTTTTTTTAATTTGGGTTTGTGGGCAAAAGAAATCGAAAAGTAGAATACTATCCAAAATATTGAATTTCAACTTGATGTTTATGGAATTAAAGGATTTATGTCAATTGCATTTGATAAGTTGATTTGTAATTGGAAGCAAGTTTGATGGCGCTTTTGACGATACCAAGTCTATATAAATATTACCTCATAGTTCAGAGGTAACTTAGTGCAGACTTTTTCCAGAATTCATCATTGGCATTGGCTAATGTGTTCTTATGGTAGTAATGCTCTTAGGAGGCCTGGAAATAATGTTTGTCTCACAATAATGAAATTGAGGGCATAATGCTCTGTGTGTCGACCAGATTGCTTGATGATAAATAATTGAGGGGGATCAGGAAAGTAGAGTAATAAGTTTTAGGCTTGCTTAAGAAGTTTTGTGATGTTTGGTTTCATTTCCAGTATTTTGGTGGAATATATTTGGGATAATGGGATTGAGAAATATGTGTAGATTGTAAATATGATGCATGTTCCTTTGAGAAAATATGATGCATTTTGGACATAATTTCAGTTCTTGTTGTCTTTTCTTGTATTGTTGTGGACAGTCAGGGAAATAATAAATGCTTTGCCTGTTTTCTTTTTAATTGGTTGTGGTATAATTATGTACAAGAATATAAACATTTTTATCTGTTACAGTGAGTTATTCATATTTTTGAAGAAAGCGTAACTACAATACCAAAATGCAAGAGGCAAACACTTTTTTCATATTGGGAGAATAAAAATAGAGATAGAAAATGAAAACAAGCACAGCCTTACGGGGGGCAAGTAAAAGTATACCTTGCTTAGGGTTGGAAGAGTGGGATACTTCTGTAGAAGTTTATAAATGTCTTGCTCAACAAATGCTTAGGTTCCATGCACTCATCACATATTGGATCATGCACGGCCGGATACAGTTATCCGCGTTACACCAGATTCTCACCCTAAGCTCACATTGATGAAGAGTTCTTTCTGTTATTTTCTTATTTTGTATCAGAAGTTGTTACAGCTAGCATATAGTGTGCCTTTTGCGTTTCATTGGCTGGTGAGTCACTATATAAAGAGCACCTGCACCATTGCTTTTCACATATACAAATCCAGTATTGCATTTGAATATAAAATACAAATTTCATCTGTGAGTTTTAGCTTTCAGTATATAGAAATTATTCAGATCTGTAATATCTTCTTTTAGCTTTCTTTTACTAATGGATTTTACTTGGCTTTTCTCAACAACTATACAGTCTATACTGTGATATTTGAGAGTCGTCTTCCTGATGAGAGACCCCCGCGGTTTATTTAAGCATCTTTGTTCTGTCTGTTATGGGGCAATGTACCAAGCACATCTATTGTATGTATTGACTGATGTGCATGTTGTGTTTGATCATTGTGTGAAATACAAATAGTAGTATTTAGTAAATGAGGGTTACCAAAATTCTAATCCTAATCTTTGATTTTTATTTTGTCTAGGTGCGCTTACAGCCTGATCCCTTCCTCAATGAACTTACCAACATGTTTGAGCGAACTACAGAAAAGGGCTCTGTGTGGGTTACTTTGAAGCACTGTGAGTATTGACCTGTAGTTGTCTTCTTCCTTTTTACCCCTGGGATATCTTTTGGTAGACTAATATTTTTCCTATTGCTTCTGTTGGAAGTTGATTATACTTTTGTTGCTCCTTTACTCCCTTCTAGCTTCTGACAAGTCTAAGGTGCAAAAGAATAAGATGAAGACGTCTGGGGAGAAGATTGAATTCAAGTGCCTTATTCGAGCTACAGATGGGAAGAAAAACATTTCAACAATGGTAGATATTCTAGCTTCCCCTCTTTGGTATCTGTCTTCATTCTATATGCAATTCATACCTCACTCCTCATTGACTCTCAAAGAACTATGAGTTGGGAAATAAGCATTGTTAAGTTATTGTCTAACATTATTACCCTGATGATGTTGTAATTGCTCTGATGTGCCTAATTCTTTGTTTCTTACTAATCATGCATGTCATATACATATACATACAGGTCTAATTATGACCTCTCTTTTACTGACATAATCACATTAAATTCTAGAGACATTTAGTTTATAAAAAGAATGCTAAAAGCCAAGGTGTCAAGATAACTCTTCAGTCAATCGTCTCCAGTACCCCCTAATTATTGCTTGGATGTAGTTGCAACCTTATTTCACATGTTACAAAAACATATATTTCATCATTTCTAGTCCTTAACTACTCTACTCATTCAGTATGATATATATATTTATTGAGGTCAAATCTCAGTCTCGCATCCTTCCTGGAGATGAGATGCTTCTGTATTTGCTTTTCAGAAGTAATCCTTTGGTTGCTTGATGGTAGCAAATATTGATTTCTTGTTCAGCTTCTCCCGCACTCGATGCTTTAGTTTCAGACTCTAGGATTCAACAAGATGTTTCCAAACTGAAATCCTAAAGTGATAAGTCTTAGCGCCCTGGTCTTTAATGTTTACCATCAGTTGAAGATCAAACCTACTTCTGTCCAGTCAAATATGACTCAAGGACCAGTTTTTTTTTTTTTCCCGCTTCCATTGTAAGATGCTTTGTATTTTAGTTTCAGTTCGACATTTAGTTTGGGTCAGGTGGTTGATCGTATTGGACATTTGCGTCTTAATTTTGTAATTCGTTAAACAAGTGTGTGCAACAATTGTTTAGGACTGCCTATACTAAAGATACCGTGTTTGATTGGTATGGGACAGGTTGGCCATAAAGATCATCAACGATTTCAATCGAGTTATGCGACTATCTTGAAAGCTCGGATGACTGCATTGAAGAAGAGGGAGAGGAAGGACAAGAAAAAGGCGGCAGATTCTGATAAGAAACAGGATACAAAGAAGCATGCTAAAACCCTTAACTGATCTTGATTTTCCTTGGTTCATTCTCTTTTACTACATACAATGTATGACTTCTACATTTTGGCTTATATAGTTTTGTCAGGATTTGGTTATCATATTTTGCTGATTACATATTGGATTTTTTTCTTACAAGCATATGCATTCAGCATTTTGGTTTGTAGTTTTTGCATACCACATTAACTTTGGCACTTATACACCAGATTATCGATGGTATTTGTGTATGTTTATTGTTTGTGTTGCCCATGATATCATAGTGAAATGGAAAGAATCTTTTGATGAGGATTCTTGATTATGCAAATAAATCTGTCTTTATATTTTATGAAAATATATGTCTAGATGTACTTATACGGTAATACCATCAGTCCATTTCTACAGGCAGATCAAATTCAACTATATATCAACGGATATGTGTTGTAAATATATTAATATATTGAGGACATTACTTGTATGAGTCAGCAACTTTCCAGTCCAAAATGAGACACTATATTACTAATAGGTCCAACCAATTTAATTTAGTACTCTTAGGTCCAAAATGAGTAGGAAAAAAACATAAATGTCCTTCCTTCTCACCTTTTACAAAAAGTACAACTCATCAGTAAAGTGATAGAAATCACGCCTATCCATGCAAAATGGTTTCAGTCGAATTATTACACTCCCTCTTACACACCACCTACCTTCTCTCTCATTCCAAAATTTGAACAAAAAATATCAGAGAAGTTTTTGTTCTTGTTTATAGAGGCAAAACTAAAAAATAGGACACCAAATCGACATTCCAAATCTTCTAGAAAAATTAAATCAGTTTTTATGTGCATTCATATCATCTGACATTTCAGAAAAATACCAAATATTCAATATTCAAGAATCAAAAAAAAATTACATGAGCAGATGCCCAGATGCATAAAAAAAATTCAGAAAATACCAAAAAATGCATAAAAAATTACAAAAAATTACATATTATCGACATGCACATATGCTCAAATACATGAATATGTGCAAAAAGTTATGCACATATGCATAAAAACATGCATAGGTTCATAAAATGATACCTATGCATCTCCATCTACAAACCCAAAATCAAAAAAATCTTCTGCACTGTTCACAAACTCACCATCAATCTCTCCACCGGATCTGCTGCCGTTACCTCACCACTGCCACCAACCACCGATCTGCTGCCGCCACCTCACCACCACCACAGCCCGCTTAGATCTGCAGTCGTCGGATCTCGTTTGTAGATCTCGTTCGTAGATCAGGCCGCCCATCCCAACCACCGCCGCCTCCCACCACTGTTATCCATTGCATTCTTGATGAGATCTTCTCCCCCAACCTAGATTTCATTTTCCCACTCTGGAGATTTCTACATCTAGAAGTTTATCACGTCTTCCTATAAGATTTTATGGTGTTCTAAAATATGATGGATTAGGGCTAAAACTTCAATGGCCGCCCAGCCCCAACAACCGCCATACCCGCCGCCTCCCACCACCGCCATAACCGCCCCCCCCCACCACCGCCATAACTGCCGCCCCTCACAACAGATCTGCAGATCTGTAGCTCCCCCATCCCCGCCATAACCGCCGCCTCCCACCACTACCATCACAATCGCTGCTCTCCCACCACAAACATCGTGATGATTTTTGGGGAGAGATTTGGACGAAAAGTTAGAGTGAGAGAGGGGGAGAGACACAATATGTTAGAGAGAGAAAGAGATAGGAGAAATGAAAGAATAAAGAATGGGGCGGCTGATATTTTAGTGTATAGGGGTATTATGGGCTTTTCAATAACCATTTTGGACCTGCTAGTACTTAAATTTAATCATTGGACCTCCTAGTATTCACATGGGCATGTTTGGACCTGATAGTACTTATCTCTACTTTTATGGCTTTAGAAGTTTAGGGCTTTTAGAGCCACTAGTTTCATAACATGTGTGATGCACGTTATATGTAAATTTGCAAGTAGTTGACATATTATACCGGTATACCAGGCTTATCGTACTAGAAAATACCGAATTTATCGGAATTTTCGGTACGTTATGGTTACCGTATCGAAGATTTTGGTATGGTAACGGTATAAAATTTTGGAAGGTCCGGTATACCGGTATACTGAAAAATATACTAGTATATCGAAAATTTTCGGTATACCGATAAATACCGATATACGGTACATATACCATATCATTATATATATATATATAATATTTTTTAATTTTTAATTTTAATAAAATTTTAAAATTTTAGTTTACAAACTCTAGCATTAGTATTTTCTCTCTCACTGGACTCTTTCTCTTTTAGCATTTGTTGAAACATGGATTATATTATTTTTAATATTTGTTGTATTGAACAGTTAGACTACTAAGACATATGTTAAGATTAATTATTATTCATAAAATACATGTCTTTTTTTAATAAATAATCAGGGTATGAAATGGTATACCGTTAATTCGGTATATACCGAAAATTTTAGTACGGTATGGCGTATCGAAATTGTGGTACGGTATGGTATACCAAATTTTTTGGATATGGTACGGTATACCGAAAATTTGGTGCGTTATACGATATGAGATTTTAGCATACTGAAATTTTCGGTACGGTACGGTATGAATTTTCTCATATCGTAAATTCCAGTATGGTATACGGTATAATTGTTACGGTACGGTACGGTACAGTATATCAGCCTTAGAGATATGTTCACTTGGATTGGTTCAAATACTTGATATTTCACAAGTCATTAGAAATACGATTTTTTCTCTCCCTAACCAAAAGAGGATAAGTGTACACAATTTTATATATGCAAATGTATAAGTATAAACAACTTTCCATAAGTCACTTTTTCATTGACTCAAATGTTTAAGGAGTATCCACCACTCAAAGGGACTTTGAGCCATATCTCCTTGTAGAAATCCCCTCGTGCAATTTACCAATATTGATGAGAGTTATTTCTATTTGTGTTTTGGAAGTTGCTGATCTTTTATAAGGCATTTAGAGCAACATGTAGGGCATATTACCGAACACAAAGATGTAGAATTTGTCATTAACTAACCCACCTACATGGACGAATAAATAAAATTATGATTTTTCGGAGGAATACAATTCTCTAAAACCTTATGAGAAACACAACACAGGCGCTAAGTATACCCTTCTGAAAATGCTTGACCTCAAACCCATCTGTGAATGTCTTCCGAACTTGTGCACAAGACATAACCAACTTAATTAATTATTCTCATGATAATTAGCAAAGAAATTATTTTTCACCCTCATGAACGATGATTTTATCCTCTTGATAGGGACTAACTTAAAATTTAAAATCAAAGCTTCCTGTTTCAAGATATGCTATTCTCTAGGTCTCAGGTTCGAAACCCCTTAGGTGCGATCAATTCTTGAGATGGTCCAGTCCATACAAAGCTCTGCTCTGACTTGAAGTGGAGCCCGCGCTAGTGGACACCTTGAGCAGTGATTAATCCAAAATTTAAACAAGATAAGCACAATTATATAAATACTAAAAATAATCAAAATGTAAAGCACGGACATCTCAAACTTGGAAAACATATAATATTAAGAATTACAAATAATTTTTTTAATGCAAAATCAAATACATTTGTTTATGTTTTTTGTAATCCAAAAGTCAAAACGTAAACTAAATAATATATTTATATATAAATTAACGAAATAGTCAGCTGCAAAAAATAGAGATTTTATCAAGTTCAGAGTTCGAATACCGGTTTTTTGAGCTGCAACATCAAACCCAAAGTATGACAATGATGTTAACATTTTAACACATTATAGACAGACAAGATCACTAATTGCATATCACAATTGACAATAATATTGTATCAACACAGTTGAAAGTAATAACTGGATCTACTGAAATATTTTTATGTCTACTTATTATTTTGATCATTGAAAATTAAAATAGAAGACTTAGGATTCTCATAGACAATGAAAATCATGTTTGAAAATGGTGGATCATAAGACTATGAATTGATAGATACAGTTCTGTCACCTTAATACTAATTTTGATGTAAACTCTTTTGAGATTTAGTAACCACATTATGATAGCGACATGTATGTCTTATATTAATAAATTATGAATATAATGTCATAATAAATAATGTTATATTACGAACAATGAAGTAAAATAGTAGATGAATAATGATACATTTTTTACAATTAAGAAGAATATTGATTTATTTCTAATTTATAACACTGAATTGGGTTGACCGAAAAGCGTGGGTGACCAGAAGACGGTAGGACACCATCACGGGTTGTCCAATTTGTCACTTTCTGACGTGACTTCTTTAGTGCCCTCCTCGCTTTCTCTAGTGTCCTCTCTTGTTTATGAGCATTTTGGTGGGCTCCAAGTATTTGAGAAGACGAAAACACTCTCCTGCAATACATGAATACAAAAAAATTTGACCTCGAGGAGGATTCAGGCTTATCGAGTTTTGGATATGGAAACTCGCGCTTATGTATCTTCATTGTGTGTCTTAGAGAGTTGATTGAATGAGGAATTATACATTGCATGCATGTTATATAAAAGAATTTCTTAAATGATAATGGAAATTATTGGTGAATCTTTAGGAAAAATATCCGAGCTATTGTTAGTTGTTTTCTTCTTGAAAAGTTATTTAATGTATTTTCATATGTGCATGAGGTAATTGGTAACAAGGCAAAAATTAGTAAATTATTTGATTGATGGGAAAATAAATAAACAAGGTGTTTTATAAAAACGAATGCAATCGACATTTGAAACCCGGATAAGATTATGGACTGCAAATTCTGGAATTAAAAATAGAAAATTTATGCATATACTGTTCAACTCATCACGGGACTTTGAAAATGAAAATCATAAACAATGAAAATCATGTTTGAAAATGGTGAATCATTAGACTACGAATTGATAGATACATTTTTGTCATTTTAATAAGAATCTTTATGTAAACTCTTTTGAGATTTAGTAGCGACATTATGATAGCGACACGTACGACTTATATTAATAAATTATGAATATAATGTCATAATGAATAATGTTATATTACAAACAATGAAGTAAAATAGTAGATGGATAACGATGCATTTTTACAGTTAAGATGAATATTGATTTATTTCTAATTTATAACAATGAAGTAAAAGTGTGTGGTGACTGGAAGAGGATAGAACACTATCACGGGCCATCCAATTTGCAACTTCCTGACGGAACTTCTCTAGTGCTCTCTCTTGTTTATGAGAATTTGTTGGCCTCCAAGTACTTGAGAAGACAAAAACTCTCTCCTACAATACATGCATACAAAAACTTTTGACATCGAGGAGGATTTGATCTTATCAAGTTTTGGCTTTGAAAACTCGCGCTTGGGTATCTTCATTGTGTGTTTGAGAGATTTGATTGAATGAGGAATTATAAATTGCATGCATGTTATATAATAGATTTTATTAAATAATATGAAAATTATTGGTGAATCTTCAGGAAAAATATATGTGCTATTGTTAATTTTTTTCTTCTTGAAAAATTATTTAATGTATTTTCATATGTGCATGAGGTATTTGATAACGAGGCAAAAACTAGTATTATTTGATTGATGGGAAAATAAATAAACAAGGTTTTTCATAAAAATGAATGAAATAGACATTTTCAACCGGAGAAGATTGTGGACTGCAAATTCTAGAATAAAAAACAGAAAATCTATGTCATCAAAAAGGTTGGTGGGGGAGGGGGGAAGCGCTTCAACTTGCATAAAATAATTGGAATGTCTTTTTCCAAACGGATCATGTCATCAACTAAAATCATTATTGACGTTTAATTTTTGAAGAATGGACTCATTAAGTTATAGCCCTTCAGACATTGTTTGGAAGAAATTCTCGGACTGCAATTGGCAAAAGTCGCTGACTAAACATGTAATAATTGCGACTTTTAATCCCAGACACCTTCCTGTTTGATGTGTTTACACAACAACGACTCAAATTTGAGTCATAGTAATCTGGAAAGTTCAACTCTTCATTCCACTTACACAGTGCCAGTTTCTGATTCTTATCAAGACTGTAACCGACTTTTTGGATATTTTCCTGTATTCTCATCCTTTTTTCAGGAACTATGTTTGCATATATTATTCAACTCATCGCGGGACTTTGAAAATGAAAATCATGTTTGAAAATCAATGAAAAACATTAACAATGAAAATCATGTTTGAAAATGGTGGATCATAAGACTACGAATTGATAGAAAAAGTTCAGTCACCTTAATAAGAATCTAGATATAAACTCTTTTGAGATTTAGTAGCCACATTATGATAGCGACACGTACCGCTTATATTAATAAATTTTGAATTTAATGTCATAATGAATAATGTTATATTACAAACAATGAAGTAAAATTGTAGATAAATAATGAAACATTTTTTACAGTTAAGATGAATATTGATTTATTCCTAATATATAACACTGACCAGGGTTGATAGAAAAGTGTGGGGTGACCGGAAGACGATAGGACACTATCACGAGCCGTCCAATTAGTCGCTTCCTGACGGGACTTCTCTAGTGTCTTTCTCACTTTCTCTAGTGCCCTCTCTTGTTTATGAGAATTTTGTGGCCTCCAAGTGCTTTAGAAGATGAAAACTCTCTCCTGCAATACAGGCATATGAAAACTTTTGACATCGAGGAGGATTCGGGCTTATCGAGTTTTCGATCTAAAAATCTCACGCTTGGGTATCTTCATTGTATGTCTGAGAGAGTTGATTTAATGAAGAATTATATATTGCATATATGTTATGTAAAATATTTTCTTAAATAATAATGGAAATTATTGGTAAATATTCAGGAAAAATATGCGAGCTATTGTAAATTTTTTCTTCTTCGAAAATCATTTAATGTATTTCTTTATGAGCATGAGATATTTGGTAACGAGGCAAACATTAGTAAATTATTTGATTGATGTGAAAATAAATAAACAAGGTGTTTCATAAAAATGAATGCAATCGACATTTAAAAAACCGGAGAAGATCGTGGACTGCAAATTCTGGAATTAAAAACATAATATCTATCTCATCAAAAAAGTTTTTTGGGGGGGGGATGCGCTCCAACTTGCATGAAATAATTGGAATGTCTTTCTCCAAATGGATCATGTCATCAACAGTAATCATTGTTGACGTTAAATCTCTTAAGAATATACTCAATTAAGTTATAGCCCTTCAGACATTGTTCGAAAGAAATTCCCTGACTACAATTGGTAACCGTCGCTGCATAAACACGTGACAATTGTGGCTTTTCATCCCTGAAACCTTCCCGTTTGATGATGTTGGGAGATGAATTTAATAAAGATATGATTTGATTAGATCCCAAAACCCCTGAGTATGACATGTTCAGAATAATCTTGATAGTTGAGTCGGGATTCAGTTTTAGAGTATTCAGGATGTTATCTGCAAAATGTATAGTCGTGAGATATAGATCGTTAGATCTCAAGATTCTCAAGAACTCGAGAAGTTTCGGAAGAAACCGGTTTTCAATATGAAATCAAGTTTCAAGTTTCGATGATAAACGAAGAAATCAAGTCTCGATGTGACACGACATCGAGATACTCATATGAAATCGAGATCTCAAGACTCAAGATGAAACCGAGGAATCAAGACTCAACATGAAGACTCGAGATATCGGTCAAGACATCCAGAAGACTCGTAAGACGCCAAGACTCGAAGACGCCAAGACTCGTAAGACGCCAAGACTCGTAAGACCCGAAGACTCGTAAGATAGAAGATCAAGAATCAAGATCAAGAATATCAAAGAGGCACGAGAATTAATGAAAAACTCAAGAATGTCTTGAATGCTCAGTATAAACCTGAATGTTCCGAGGCACTGAAAATATCTATCTGAAGGATTCAATACTGAGAAGATCGCGATTCCTTAGAAAATTAGATATTGCCCAAAACATTCAAATGCAGACAAAAGGAACTAAGACAAAGTGTTGTTAAGGTTATATCAACTCAGAGATTGTAACCAAAAGAGCCGTTGAATTGTCTACCTTTAACTAGGAGACAAAATTCAAAAAGAGGAAGACAACATTGTACCATACTGACACTGACAACGACAGGTCACTGAAAAAATGTCAGAAGTACTAAGTTCCAGACTGCAAAAAGTGAAGACCGGCTACATGAAAGGATATTACCTAAAACGTGTTAGGGAGTGTCAAACCCTAAATATAACCGTTTCTCACACACCATAAGAGGAAACTCTCGGAGCTATCTCTCCAACGGATAGTTTTTCAAGAGTAACCTTGGTGTATGCCTATAAATACTTGTGACCTTCTACATTGAAAGGTTACGGGAAATTTGTAAGCAACTCAAGAGCTCAAACTTATTATTGCAAGTTGAAGCACTCGAAAACCCAAGAATTTCCCAAGTGCTTTAAATCGAAGAGAGCTCATTCCACTACGCCTAGCTTGATAAGATATATCCAAAGCTTAGTCGAGATATCCTAGCCTTTGCATTGTTCTTTATTGTAAAGGATATCTCATCCTAGTTGGAAACCAACCAAGAAACCCCAAACCCTTTGTAAGGTAGTTTGAGTGTGATTGTTGGTGAGATTGGAGTTGTAAAGACTGAGTAAACTACATTGAGGTAGTCAGAAAGCTCTAGAGGAGAAGTGAGTAATCTATCTTGGATAGAGCAGAAAAGCTTGTGTGAGTTTTGAGTTAGTAAACTACGAGAGGTAGTCGAAAGCTCAAAATTAGAAAGGTTAGTAAACTACTGAGGGTAGTCGAAAAGCCTTAGGAAGTGATTAGTGAATTTCTCTCAAAAGATCGGGGAGAGTGGACGTAGGGAGCTTGAGTCTCTGAACCACTATAATCTGGCGGTGTTCTTTGCTTTCTATTTTGCTTGATTTATCTGTTGCATTACTTTGTCTTGAAAGCATATTTTTCATTGATATTTCATTGGAATCAATCCAATTTGAAAGTTGCATATAAATTGAATCACGGCCTAAATCACTATTCCATTAAAGGAAGGTTTTCAAAGAAAAGCTTAAAAACGAGTATAAACTAAGGGCCAACCATTCCAACATCCGAGTAGCTAGAACAGATAGTTACCAAACCGAACTTACTCTTCCGAGGGTTCAATAAGTTAGTTATCCGATCCAAGCAACTCGAGATCTCTGAAAACTTCGGGACTCGGTTGGGATTATCCGAGGTATCCGAAAGCGACTTCGGGATCACTTGTCTCAGATAGACTTTGACTTAGAGTGATTTGTGCTTCTCAGGACCAAATCATCAGGACAACCTGACACAAGATGACCTCAGTAAGAAAAGTTTTTAAAAACACTGAACACGTGTATTCCCCCCCATACACGTGTAAGACTCGTTTGCACCAGGACCAACAAGTGGTATCAGAGCAGTGGTTCAACTTGACCACCTGCTTTGTTGACCAAAGTTTTATTTTCTAAAAATACTTGTGGTCTATCTGAACTGATCATATTTGCTGAATTCTTAAAAGACTCAGATAAAATGTCTTCTAAGAAACTTCCCATGTTCTCAGTGGAGAACTATGATTTATGGAGACTGAGAATGCAGGCTCACCTGTATTCTAAACATGAACGTATGTGGAGAGTGGTCTCTGAAGGGTCATTCCAATTTACTGTGGTGAATCCCAGAGGAACAGAAAATGAGAGAAACGATCCTAGAGCAGAATTTCCTAAGTATGATGACCAACTGACTCCTGAGGAGAGGAAGTTAGTCAATCTAGACTATATTGCTAAAGACACACTATACAATACAATTGATGATGGTGTGATGGGAATGATCTCTCACTGTAATACTGCAAAAGAAATTTGGGATACACTTGCTGTAATGTGCCAAGGCACAAATCATATCAAGGAAAACAAACTTTCAGTTGCAATTGAAAAGTTTGATAGTTTTGAAATGGATGAAGGTGAATCTATAGACAAATTGGAAGTCAGATTCACTAGCATTATGAATGATCTAAATGCACTTGGTAAGAAATATCCACAGAGAGAAGTTGCATTGAAAATTCTTAGAGGTCTTTCTAAGAAATGGGATATACATGCAGTGGTGATTGAAAACACCAAAAACATTAATGCAATGCCATACCAACAAGTCTTCTCTCGAAATTTGAAGGCCTATGAGTTAAGTAATTGATAAGAAATCTAAAAAGGTCGACAAAGAAAGATGATTCATCATCTAGTAAGAATGTGGCTTTTAAAGCCAAAGATAAAACCTGTAAAACTAGAGAGTCTGAGAACTCCCTTGCTAAAAATCAGGATGAGCTTGAGGATAAGCTAGCACTGATGGCAAGGAGGTTTGAAAGACTTAATAGTCGATATGGAAAATACAAAAACTATTACAGAATCACAGTACCGAAGAAACCCGAGGACGATCAACCGAGAAGAAAAAAAAGGACACGAAAAGTCGAGGGATCTTCATCCAAAAGGAAGGACTCCAAGTCCAAAGAAGAAAGTGATCGGGATGATGATGCCAACAGATGCTACAATTGCTAAAAGAAAGGTCACTTCGAGTATGATTGTCCTGACCTGAGTGCTAAGGAGAGAAGAGAAAGACAGGCAAAAAGAGACAAGAAGTTCTCCAACGGAAAAACCATGGTTGCGTAAGAAGAACATTCTCGAGGAGGGATCTAGGTCTTCGGATGAAATATTCTCAGACAGTGAAAGTGATGACATCTGTCTGATGGCTATTGAGGAGGTAAACTCTTCTTTCTCTGTTGTTGCTCCTACACTAGCACAAGAGTTGTCAAGTTCAACTGTAAACAGTCATTTTGACCTGATGGATTCTTTTGAGAGTCTAATGAAGGACTATCTGTTTTACAAGAACTGCTAAATGAAACTCAAGAGCGTAAATAAGGAATCAAGGCTGAAAATCTTAAGTGGAAAGACTCTAGCAAAACCGAAATCACTTCTCAATTAATGGGAGCTCTTGATGAACCTGGATGTTAAAAAGTACAACTCTCGAGAGAAAGAGAAGTTGATAGTGACCCTAATCGAAAAAAACTAGAGAAATCCACTGAAGAGATTCAGCTGATTAGAACTAAGTTCAATGACCTCTCTGAGAAGCATGAAACTCTACAGAAATGTGAGGATAGTGCACAGAAGAAGCTAACTCTATTGAATACTGCATCTAAAGTAATAGATGAAATTCAGAGTTACCAGAGATCTGTCACTATAAAATCTGGATTGGGATACATTCCAGGGGGAACCTCACAAGGTCATCTGAATGCTGCATCAAGTAACAAGAAGACAATCTTTGTAAAACCAGTGGCACCCACACTTCAAAATGAAGAAATGCCCAAGGTTGTAGACAAGGGAAAAGAACTCATGGTTTCCAATGAAAACCTAATGATCGTGTAGGGAAAGCCCAAACCTCGGTGAAGGCTAGAAAACCCGAGCACTTTCGATTGGAAAAATTTCGAGCAAGTACTTCAAAGCCTCGGGCTAAGAATGCAAACCCGAAAGGATCTACACCTGAACCATCGGAGGAATCTTCGAAAGAGAAACACTTTCGTGAGAGACATTCTCAACTGAAGAGACCAAGTCCTCAGTATACTGAAAGACCCAAATTTTAGTACAGAAAACTTGAACCCCACTTGCCTAAGGGTAAAGGTTACCTGAACCCGAGTCAACAAAGATTCGGACCGGTTTGCAAAAAGCTAAAAAGCAAATGAACAAAAGGCCCGAACCAAAGAAAAATTCAAAAGCCCATGTTCATGCTAAAAAAGCACTCATACACGTGAAACTGCTAAGGCACCCCAGTAGTAAATGTGTATGTAGATGTTTATGGAAGATGATCGGCCACTCTAAAGTGATTAGAGTTGTCGAGCGATTTGGATTTCGAAAGGTACAACTAACCTTGTAGGACCCTACACAAATTGGGTACCTAAAATTGATCTGCTTTTTTCGGGAGGAAAACAAGGGCACCGAAAAATGATTGAAGATCACATAACACCGATGAGTAGAGATGAAAAAGACCACGATGTATGGTATCTTGACAAAGGATGCTCAAGACATATGACAGATTCAAGAAGATACTCAAATTGACTATGTTGAACAAAGAGGCCCTCAGATCACTTTTGGAGATAACTCCAAGGGACAGACTGAAGGATATGGAACTTTGGAAATAGACACATTTCGTATCCATGGTGTTTCATATGTATCTAGATTGAAGCATAACTTGCTTTCAATAAGCCAATTCTGTGATAAGGGTTTTAATGTTGAGTTCTCTAAGAACTTATGTTATGTGAAAGATGATATCTCACAGAAAGTATTACTGACTGGTACTAGAAAAGGAAATGTGTATCTTGCTGATTGGAGTTCAACTCCTAAAGATACATGTTTGGTTGCAAAAAGTTCCACATATACCAGTTGGTTATGGCATAAAAGAATGAATCACCTGAATTTCAAAACCCTGAATAAACTTGCAAGATTAGCTCTTGTGAGAGGGTTGCCTAATGAAGTGTTCAGTAAGGAACATATTTGTGATGTGTGCCAAAAGGAAAACAAATCAGAGCATCATTTAAAAGCAAAGTAGATGTTTCTACTGAAAGAATACTTTAGTTGTTGCATATGGATCTTTTTGGTCCAATAACACCAGTGAGCACTAATGGCAGGAAATACACACTAGTAGTAGTTGATGACTACTCAAGATATACTTGGGTCATATTCTTACTTTCGAAGAAAGAGACTCGAGATAAAAGTCACTGAATTCTTGAAAAGGCTTAATCTTGAGAAAAATCCGAAAGTGTGGTCAAAATCGATCGACAAGGAACTCAATTTATAAATCATATTATATCTGATTATTGTGCAGCAAATGGAATTTCTCATGAAACATCAGCTGCAAGGACCCCTCAACAAAATGTTGTTGCTGAAAGAAGGAACAGGACTTTGAAAGAAGCTGCAAGGACAATGATAGCTGAAGCTGATATTCCTAAAAGATTTTGAAATTTGAAGTCATCAACACCGCATGCTATTCTCGTAATGCATCCATCTTGACCAAGAGTCAAGGCAAAACACCCTATGAGTTTTGGAATGAAAGAAGCCTCTTGTTTCTTTCTTTCGTGTGTTTGGTTGCAAGTGTTTCATACACAATAATGGTAAAAGATCGATTGAAAACATTTGATAGTAAAAAGCTAATGAAGGAATATTCTTAGGATATTCTGAAGTCAGTAAAGCTTTCGAGTTTACAACCTGTAGGACTCTTATTGTGGAGGAAACACCTCATGTTGTTTTTGATGAATCTACTTGTGTTCAGAAGAAACGGGAACATGATCTTGAAGAACCCACCAAGAGAATCACCAGATTAAGCTGAAAAAGAATGACAAAACATCCATCAACTCGAAAAGAAGAAGTCACCACCATCTATGATTGGAGTGACTCGGACTTCGAGAAAGAAGTTCGAGGATGGAACTCGGGATGGTGAGACTCGGGATGGAAAGTCTTCAATTGAAGGAAAACCAACACACCTTGAAGGTGACCAATCTGAGCGGACACCGCCTGGACTCGGTATGTGATGCCAATGAAGATGTGGTCACAAATGAGGCAAATTCTGAATCTATCAACCAAAGGGAACAAATGTCTCGACAATGTTCTAAATAGAATTTCCTCGAGGAAGATGATTCCCTTTCTCCTTTTCGTTGTTCCCCGAGTTTATTGAATTAATCAACCTAACATTTTAAATGTTGAGGATATTATTGAAGGGGAACATCTAGAAGAAGATGGTTAGATAGTTATCCTACAAGTCGATTGTGGGTGATCTAACCGAAGGTGTCAAAACAAGAAGGTTCCATGGTGAGAGTGCACTATTATCTTTGCTTCCTATCGGGAGAAAGAGCTCTACCGAGATTGGTGAAGATCTACAAGATTCTCATTGGATTCTTGCTATGCAAGATGAAATTTTGAATCAATTCTCAAGAAATGAAGTATGGGAGCTAGTGGATAGACACGAAAGCACACAATGTCATTGGAACCAAGTGGGTATTTAAGAATAAAAGAGATGAAAGCAACAACATTGTAAGAAACAAGGCAAGGCTAGTTGCACAAGGTTATTCCCAAGAAGAAGGCTTGGATTATGATGAAACCTTTGCACCAGTTGCAAGACTAGAAGCCATCAGATTGTTTCTTGCATATGCTGCCCACATGAAGTTCACAGTCTATCAAATGGATGTGAAAAGTGCATTTATGAATGGTGTGCTTAAAGAAGAGGTTTATGTAGAACAACCTCCTGGTTTCAAACAGAATGACCAAGTTTACAGGCTCAGAAAAGCCTTGTATGGTCTTAAGCAAGCACCCAGAGCATGGTATGATACTCTTTCTCGGTTTCTTCTTGACCATGGTTTTGTCAAAGGAATGTTGATAGAACTATGTTCGGATAGAAGATGGGGAAGATATCTTCTTTGGTTCGGATATATATGTTGATGACATCATTTTGGATCTCCAAACCATCAGCTGTGTGAAAAGTTTTCAACACTGATGAAAGGCAAGTTTGAGATATCAATGATGGGAGAGATGAATTTCTTTCTAGGTCTTCAAGTGAAACAATCAAAGGAAGGAATCTTCATCAACCAAGCAAAGTACACCAGAGATCCGATTGCAAGTATGGTGTACATGATTGCAATGCGATTAGAATTCCTATGAATACTAACTACAAGATGGATCCCGATCTCAAGGAAAATCGATAAGTCATACCGATTATAGAGGAATCATTGGATCATTGCTCTATCTCACGACAAAGTAATCCGGATATAACATTTCTTTGTTGGGATATGTGCAAGATACCAAAGCTAATCCTAAGGCTAGTCACATGGAGGTCGCCAAAAAAGATCTTGAAGTATCTTAAGGGCACAATGAATAGAGGATTATGGTATCCAAATGATGATAACCTTGAATTAACCGTTTACTTTCGGATCTTGACTATAGAGGTTGCGGGATTGACGGAAGTCCACTACGAGAACTTGTCAATTTCTTGGAAACAAGTGATATCTTGGTTTTCAAGAAACAGGCCTCGAGAATAACCAAAGATTAATCACTGAATACATGGTCGCAAGAAGTCGATGATGTGCTTTCGATTCTTTGGCTCGAACAACAATTAAGGGATTATAAAGTTGTAGCCAATGAAGTACCAATATTTTGTGACAATAATAGTGCCATAGCTATTTCACAAAATCCGTATTGCACACACTAGATGTAAGCATGTGGATATCGGACATCACTTCATCGAGATCATGTCGAGAAAAAGGACATCGGGGATGGAGAAAATTCATCTTGATAAGCGAGAGCGATATCTTGACTAAACCATTGGGTCAATCAAGATTTCAGGAACTATCAGTTGAATTAGGGATGTTGGAGCCAGGTGTATAGAGTAAAATCTAAAAAATTGAAGGTTTTCAGATGCATGAAGTTTTCTCAGAATTCTACTGAGAAGCTCAGGATAAAATTGGAAATACTGAACTGAGTCTCAGGAAACTCGGATTTACTGAAGGTCAGTACTCAGTAGCATACTGAACCCATTCAGTACTCAGTATTATACTGACATTTTATCAAGGTCAATACTCAGTAAGACTGAGAGGGAAATTAGTCTGAAGAAGTAATGACTCATGCGACTCATTTATTGCTTAAGTGAAACTCAGTAATCATTTGCAATAAATAAAAAACACCTGAGGAATGTTTTTTGGTGGGATCTTTGAAATTCCTAAGAAGGTCAACAGTCATTAAATGCTCTGTTACATTTAATCACCAATGAGGATAAAATGGCGGCTTACTTTTCGGGGATCGACCTTTCGCATACCCGATTAATCGTGGATTAATCTTAACAGTTGTTTTTCACCAAACCGGTACGACTTCCCACGATCTCGAGCTATTTAATCCTTTGAAAGCCATTCAAGCCAAACTTTATTGAAACCCTTCGTTCCCAAAAACCCTCTGCAAATAAATCCCTTTTACCCAGAAAAACTTCATCGCTCAAAACCCTAAATCTTCAAATCTCAAATGGCTCCTACCATGTTCGAAAAATTAGCCGAGACAAATAAGCCATGGTATGAGTACGTGGTTTCTTTGGAGAGTACCACCAATACCAAGAACGAAGAAGAGGTGCTCCATTTAATCCGATTGCCGAAACTGACGAACCTCATCGCAAATCGACCGGAGGCAGAGTATACTTCCGAGGTAATAGAGTTTGTCGCTAATTTGGAAATAAATGAGGATGATTGTATAGAGTCAAAGATTTTTGTTTCTCATCTTGAACAATCGATGAAGTATGTGGATTTTGTTCGAGAGCTCTACATTATCCCTAAGAACTTAAACGACGTATTTGAGTTGTGCGATAGGGGAGATGACCCCTCATTGTATATGTTGGGATGGGAGCAAGAGTATCTTGATGGGATTGTTGAGAATCCTGTTAAGTTTGAGGCAACTCTGCATAAACGGCATCTGAAGCCGAAGTACAGAGTATTGATGGATATTGTTGGAAAGTGCATCATGAGTCGATCCGAAGCTTCGAAAGCGGATCGGCCTCCCAAACTCGACTAATGGCGGCAATTGAGGACTCACCCACCAAGGAGTTCAACTGGTTGAAATATCTAATCAAGGTGGTGAGTGATCAAGCCAAGGTCATAAAAAGGGAGGAGGATGGGGCAATATCTATCAAAGGCAGAATCCTCCACGCCACCAAAATAGCCTTTATTTTGGAGATGTGCCGAGAGGAGGAGGATATCTTCATCAAATCTACTCCATTCCCTAAGTCCAAAATAATGTTCAAGCCCATTGCTGCAAAGAGGACAATCAAGGGAAAGAAAGAGAAGAAAGTGGAATCACCAATTGCGGCTGCTGCTGAAGAAAGCCAACAAACCAGTGGGGAGGTTTTGTTGGATGCCAAGAAGGAGCATGGTGAGAAATTGAAGAAGCAGAAAACCCTTGCTCCTAAGCGCAAAAGAATGGTGGTTCTCACTGATGATGATGAGGAAAGTGAGACTGAGGAGATTCAGCCTGAGAGCCAAACTGCTCAGAAATTGCCTTTACTTGTATTGGCTCAGGCTATCTCAAAGGCACAGGATCAAACTGAGGAGCAAGTCTTCTTTGAGGTTCTTGAGACATCACTCAGTTCTGATAAGTTTTCTCAGGAAATATTCCAAGGACCTCATACCTCAGAAAAAGTACAGATTCCCTCTGAGGAAGTGCCCTCTCGCACCGCGAAGATGCTCGATTCTGGCCGAGGAAGTGCCCGCCGATTCTCGAGCAAATCGAAATTCCCAATCGAGGAGGCGCCACTGGACCTCGAAACCAAGTCAGATTCAAACTAAGGAGCTGCCTGCCCAAACCTCAGAGTTTGCTGAGCCTCAGGAGCCGATGAACTTTGATGAGCTCCTGAATGAGCTCTTAGTCGACCTTTTCGTGAGAAGTTTCCAATCAAACCTCGAGAGCCCGATGCTCAAGAAAGGTGAAGCTGAAGAGACCGAATGGCGAAGCAAGGGGGGACGGTTCATTCTTGACCGCTACCCTGAGCTGAGCTCATTCCCTAACCTCTAAGACATCTTCTTCAGATTGAGGTCAACGGTCTACATCCTCAACCAGACTCTTCCGGAGATGCTAAACATTGCTTCATTCAGAGGCGAAGACTGGTGGAATGAGGAGATAGCTTTTCTCACTGAATTCTCAGGATTCAGAAAAACCAAGCTCAGGATGAAAATCTCAGACTTTGATGAGCTTGTGAAGGGGAAGCTTGCTGAGAGGATTGCTGAAGTTGGTTCCCCGAGCTCCAAAGACAAATCTCAGGATGGGGACCAACAAGGGGATGATGAGAGTCAATCTCAGAAGGAGAAAGACTCAACTGATGCTGATCAGGCTGCTATCGAACATCCTCAGACTGAATTAACATTCAGGTAACTTTTGGCACTATTAATAATTATGCCAGGATTACTGAAGTTCCTACCTTTAAATCAGAATGTCCGATATGCGATCGAGGCTCAGTGGACACCCAAGTTCGGGTGAATCCCCAGACTCGGACTAAGTCCGAAGCCCCCGTTCAAATCGAAGCTCGAGTTCAGATCGAGACTCGGGATGAATGTACCAACTCGAGAGTCACAAATGATCGATATATTCCCTCGAGTTTGATCTCACCCCACTGATGGTAAAGCTGGAGAAGGTTGAGCCGATCCTGAACAAAGTTGCTCAGATCGAGGAGGCATTGGCCAACCAAGCTCAGAAGGTTGATAATTTGAGTTCTTCTTCAGAACTGGTGCAGCTTCAGGATTCTCTGACAGACAAGCTGACCTCCATGAAAGGAAAGTTAGAAGCAAAGATGGAGGGGGTCAAGGCTGAGCTTAATGCAGAGCTGGAGCAAAAGCATCAGGAGCAGACACAGATTCTAGAAGCAAAGTTGGTTGAGAAGAATGAGATGCTGGTGAAGAACGCTGTTGAGGAAATGAGCTCAATGCTCATGGCCAAGATGACAAATATGTTCAAGGAAGCTCTCTCAAGCCAATTTGCTCATCTGTCTGAAGAATTCTCTGTGGCGAAGAACCACCTCAGAAGGCTCGAGGAGGAGCAAGATCAGATGGTAGGGGAGGTGTGGAGTGTCAGTAAAGAACAATACCATATGGACACAACACTCTCCAGGCTTCTGCCAGAGTATGGTTCCAAGAAGGGGGAAAGACCTGGAGCTGATCTCAGGGTTTTATTGGAACATACTCTGAAGGGCAAGATTGTCAAAAATGCTGAAAATAAGATTATTGCCGAATCCATGAAGGAGATAGAAGCCACTGAGAAGCTTAAGTTCAAAGAGGTGGAGAAGTCAGTCTACACTCAGGATTCAGAGGAAATAATGCAGGAAGTTGCTGTAGAGAAACTGAGTGGTAGAGGAAGGATTTGTACAAGCCTAGCTGGTGCTGAAATGCCCATCAAGAGAAAGGCTATGGCGATGGAAGAGCCTGAGGAAAAAAGAGCAAAGGCTTCTAAGCCAGTTCAGAGGAAATTGATGCTAGGTACTGAAGATTCTGAAGTTGAGCCAAAGAAGAAAGTCTTCAATACCAGAAGTGCTCTGAAAACACTCCAGATTGAACAAGCGAAGAAAACTGCTGCTTCTGTTTCTGGTGTACCAGTGATCAGAAAGAAGGTTGAAGAAGAGCAGAAAAGAAGGAGTGGGTTCAAAAAGTTCGCAAGCAAGAGGAGAGGGAGCACAAAAGCACAGAAATGGCCGCATGTTGACAAATGGATGCCAGTCCATCTCAACGATGTGTGGGAAGAAATCAAGAGAACCTTCTGGTTCTACTATGATGTGCTCAGAGAATGGAGAGGGGAGAGCTCAGATCCAAATGAGGCTTTCATCGACTATCTCCTGACCTTCTATCCAAAATATCTTCAAGGATGGATAAATCTTGCGGATGAAGGAAAGGTGCAGATAACCGCCCTTGGTCCATATGTGTACCCTCCTCCCAGGCTGGAGAATGGCTGTGTAAATGAGAAAGCCATTTCTCAGGAAATCACTCAGTACGCCACTCAGTTAGGTCTGACAGGGAACAATCCTGATAGCATCAAAGAGAGAGATGCGCTGAAAATAAGATATTACGGAATGTTCAACCTTGAAGTCCCTGCTGATGAGGTGGAAGAGCCGAACTGAAGAGCCGAACTGAAGAGCCGAGCTGAAGAGTAGAAGAAGACAAAAGATGAAGACTCAGAAGATTCTTGTAATCATTTATCTTTTTTTTGTCTTTTTGATTTTGTTCAGATAAGATTCATTGTAACTTGTAACAGTCTACATATCATCAATTAAAACTTATCATTTATGCTCAAAAGATAATATCTCATTATCTTATTTACATGTCTTTTAATTTTGATATGCCTGAATGATTGTCTCTGAGATTAATTGATTGAGAAATTAAGTATTTGGTGATGAATCCTTTGAGAGATTCATTACTGAAGAAATTGTTGTGAGAATCTCTGTATGGAAATTGTTGGGAGATTAATTGTTAAGAGACTCATTATTTATGGGGGAAATTGTTGAAAATAAAACCAATCTTGTAATAGAATAAACCAAAAACACGTATAGGTTAAGTATGTGTGTAACAAAATAGGTTTTAGCATCATCAAAAAGGGGGAAATTGTTGGGAGATGAATTTAATAAAGATATGATTTTGATTAGATCCCAAAACCCCTGAGTATGACATGTTCAGAATAATCTTGATAGTTGAGTCAGGATTCAGGATGTTATCTGCAAAATGTATAGTCAGCAGATATAGATCAGGTTAGGATCTGAAGATTACAAGAACTTCGATAAGTTTCGAAGAAACCGGTTTCAAAGATGAAAATCAAGTTTCAAAGATGAAACGAAGAAATCAAGTCTCAAAGTAGAAAATCGAGATATCAAGACTTCGAGATGAAATCGAGATATCAAGACTCAAGATGAAATCGAGGAATCAAGACTCAAAGATGAAGACTCAAGATATCGGTCAAAGACATCTCAGAAGACTAGAAGACGTCAAGACTCAAAAGACGTTGAAGACTCGTAAGACGCCAAGACTCGGAAGACCACAAGACTCAAGACTCGTAAGATGTAAGATCAAGAATCGAGATCAAGAATACTGAAGGCACAATAATTACTAAAAACTCAGTAATGTACTGAATGCTCAGTATAAACCTGAATGTTCCGAGGCACTGAAAATATCTATCTGAAGGATTAAATACTGAGAAGATCGCGATTCCTTAGAAAATTAGATATTGCCCAAAATATTCAAATGCAGACAAAAGGAACTAAGACAAAGTGTTGTTAAGGTTATATCAACTCAGAGATTGTAACCAAAAGAGCCGTTGAATTGTCTACCTTTAACTAGGAGACAAAAGTAAAAAAGAGGAAGACAGCACTGTACCATACTGACACTGACAACGACAGGTCACTGAAAAAATGTCAGAAGTACTATGTTCCAGACTGCAAAAAGTGAAGACCGGCTACATGAAAGGCTATTACCTAAAACGTGTTAGGGCGTGTCAAACCCTAAATATAGTCGTTTCTCACACACCATAAGAGGAAACTCTCGGAGCTATCTCTCCAACGGATAGTTTTTCAAGAGTAACCTTGGTGTATGCCTATAAATACTTGTGACCTTCTACATTGAAAGGTTACGGGAAATTTGTAAGCAACTCAAGAGCTCAAATTATTATTGTAAGTTGAAGCACTCGAAAACCCAAGAATTTCCCAAGTGCTTTAAATCGAAGAGAGCTCATTCCACTAAGCCTAGCTTGATAAGATATATCCAAAGCTTAGTCGAGATATCCTAGCCTTTGCATTGTTCTTTATTGTAAAGGATATCTCATCCTAGTTGGAAACCAACCAAGAAACCCTAAACCCTTTGTAAGGTAGTTTGAGTGTGATTGTTGGTGAGATTGGAGTTGTAAAGAGTGAGTAAACTACATTGAGGTAGTCAGAAAGCTCTATAGGAGAAGTGAGTAATCTATCTTGGATAGACAGAAAGCTTGTGTGAGTTTTGAGTTAGTAAACTACAGAGGTAGTCAGAAAGCTCAAAATTAGAAAGGTTAGTAAACTACAGAGGTAGTAAAAAAGCCTTAGGAAGTGATTAGTGAATTTCTCTGAAAAGATCAGGGAGAGTGGACGTAGGAGCTTGAGTCTCTGAACCACTATAATCTGCTGTGTTCTTTGCTTTCTGTTTTGCTTGATTTATCTGTTGCATTACTTTGTCTTGAAAGCATATTTTCACTGATATTTCAGTTGGAATCAATCCACTGAAAGTTGCATATAAATTGAATCACTGCCTAATCACTATTCCATTAAAGGAAGGTTTTCAGCAAAAGCTTAAAACGAGTATAAACTAAGGGCCAACCATTCCGCACATCTGAGTAGCTAGAACAGATAGTTACCAAACTGAACTTACTCTTCTGAGGGTTCAGTAAGTTAGTTATCTGATCCAAGCAACTAAGGATCTCTGAAAACTCAGGACTCAGTTGGGATTATCTGAGGTATCTTAAAGCAGCTCATGATCACTGTCTCAGATAGACTTTGACTCAGAGCGATTTGTGCTTCTCAGGACCAAATCATCAGGACAACCTGACCCAAGCTGACCTCAGTAAGAAAAGTTTTTAAAAACACTGAACACGTGTATTCCCCCCCATACACGTGTAAGACTCGTTTGCACCGAGACCAACAAATGAGTTTACACGACTCAAATTTGAGACATAGTCATCTAGAAAGTTCAACTCATAAATCCACTTACACAGTGCCAGTTTCTGATTCTTATCAAGTGTGTAAGCGGCTTTTGGATATTTTCTGTATTTTCATCCTTTTTCAGGAACTATGTTTGTATATATTATTTAACTCGCGGGACTTTGAAAATGAAAATCATAAACAATGAATATCTTGTTTGAAAATGGTGGATCATTAGACTACGAATTGATAAATACAATTCTGCCACTTTAATAAGAATCTTGACGTAAAATATATGAAATTTAGTATCCACATTATGAAAACGCCACGTACGGCTTATATTAATAAATTATGGACATAATTTCATAATGAATAATGTTATATTACAAACAATGAAGTAAAATAATAGATGAATAATGATGGTCCCGATTTTTTGTTTGTTTGGAAAACTTATTTTGCGTGTGCGGAAGCAAACATGTCATGTGATGCATATAAAATAGGGGTGAGGGCACAATGATTCCAAATTTTTCGCTTTTATGAACGATGTGTGTTGTTTTGCTTGTAATCAAATGCATATGACAAGTATAAACATAAAGCAGTAAAGAACACACGATTTTATAGTGGTTCGGACGAAACCCGCCCTACATCCACTCTTCCCTTTTGGGGCACCAACTTAACCAACTTAACCTACTGGACTTAGTTTTATGTGTTAGTCCAACACCCAACAGATGTTTACCGAGTTCACACTCAAACGAGACTTATCACCCTTACGGGATTGCCTATAGATGTTTACTGAGTTCACACTCAACTGAACCCAGAAATCAGAAACTATAATCCCTAATCTAAAATCTTGCGGTGACAAACGTAACCTAACTCAAACTGATTTGGGTAAATGTTTGTTTGGTTTCCAACTAGGTTGAGATTTTCCCTTACATTTGTTTAGCCTTAATGCTAAGGATGAGAAAATCTCTCTAAGCTTAGGATATAGCATTTGTGCTTAGATCTAGGGTAGAACACTCTTGAATATATGCGTGTATTTCTTGCTCCGTGTTCTATGGTGGAGATGCTCGACGATTTGGCTCTGTAGTTGTGTTGAATGCCTTAGCCGTGCTACGATCAGGCCATATTTCAGGACTAGCATCATCTGGCACACGAGCTTAGCTGGGAACTGCTGGAACCCATATCTTCTTAGCTCTGTAGCATCGTTTGCTACATTCTCACACTCTTCCACCACTCTTCCACATTTGATAATGAAGGAAGAACTTGTATTTATAGTGTGGATTTGAATGTTACCGTTGGAGAGAATCACATTCAAATCCATACTACTCTGTAGCTTTTTGCAGCTTTTTTCAGGCTTGTCGTCTTCCTCTCATTGGTCCACGTCAGCTGAATCTAACGGCTATATTCTTCAGTTTCTTCTGAGTCTCAGGATCTTCAGTTCTATCTGAGCCTTCAGGTTATCTGAGCTATCTGAACCTTCAGGTTATCTGAGCTTTCAGTTTATCTGAGCCTTCAGGTTATCTGAGCCTTCAGGTTATCTGAGTCTCAGGTTCCTTGATTCAGCAGACTTCTCTTCAGCGGACCTTGTCTGATCAGGTATACTGACACTCAGGCTTACTGAGTTCAGCTCTTCTGAGTTCAGACATTCTGACCCTCAGGTCACATTGACTCAGGCTATCTGATTTCTTCTTTGCCTGATCTGATCAGCTCGACTGATCAGATCATCATTTCTTCAGTTCAGCATCTCAGGATAGCATCAGGTCATCTGCATCAGGTTGACATATCCGGTTATCATATCTGATCTCGATCACGCCTGATCTCGATCAGTCTCTTTTGCTCATCTTCTGATCTGCAACCTTCTCTTCTGATTTGCTGGCTTTAGCTTTTCTTCACTTCTGATTTTGCACAACTCATCAGTTGACTCCGGAACTCATCTTACTCATCTGATCTCGATCATTCTCGTCTGCAGCCTTGTCTAATCTCGATCTTCTTCTTCTAATTTTGTGAGTTCCCCCTCAATTTGTTCTCTCGTTCCCCCTTAACTTGTTATCTGTAAAATAGCTTGAATAACACAAGTTAATAATGTTTTGGCATAATTCATCAAAACTAAAATATCCCAACAAATAATGATGCATTTTTTACAGTTAAGATGAATATTGACTTATTTCTAATTTATAACACTGACTTGGGTTGACCGAAAAGTGTGGGGTTACCGGAAGACAGTAGGACACTATCAAGGGCCGTCTAATTTACCGCTTCCTGACGGGACTTCTATAGTGCCTTTTTCGCTTCTCTAGTGCCCTCTCTTGTTTATGAGAATTTGGTGGCTTCCAAGTGTTTGACAAGACGAAAACACTCTCCTGCAATATATGCATACGAAAATTTTTGACATCGAGAAGGATTTGGACTTTTTGAGTTTTGGATTTGGAAACTCGCGCTTGGATATATGTATTGTGTGTCTAAGAAAGTTGATTGAATGAGGAATTATAAATTGCTTGCATGTTATATAAAATATTTTTGTAAATAATAATGGAAATTATTGGTGAATCTTCAGGAAAATATTTGTGCTATTGTTAATTTTTTTCTTCTTAGAAAATTATTTAATGTATTTCCATATGAGCATGAGGTATTTGGTAACGAGGCAAAAATTAGTAAATTATTTGATTGATGGGAAATAAATAAAAGGTGTTTCATAAAAATGCAATCGATATTTGAAACCGGAGAAGATTGTGGACTGCAAATTCTGGAATTAAAAAGAGAAAATCTATGTCATCAAAAAATCTGGAAAAAATTACAACTAGATACAAGATTGAGTAAACCATTACAACCAGATACAAAGTGCAGAAATTTGAACTAAAGTCGTAAATTTTCGCACTTTGATCTGGGTCAGATAAAGAGCCTTTTCGATATTTTCCCCCTATTCTCATCTTTTTTTTTTTAAAACTACGTTTGCATATACTATTCGACTCATCGCAGGACTTTGAAAATGAAAATCATAAAGAATGAATATCATGTTTGAAAATGGTGGATCATAAGACTACGAATTGATGGATACAGTTCTGCTACCTTAATAAGAATCTTGATGTAAACTCTTTGAGATTTAGTAGCCACATTATGATAGCGACATGTGAGGCTTATATTAATAAATTATGAATATAATGTCATAATGAATAATGTTATATTACAAATAATGAAGTAAAATAGTAGATGAATAATGATGCATTTTTTACCGTTAAGATGAATATTAATTTATTTCTAATTTATAACACTAACCTGGGTTGACCAAAAAGCGTGGGGTGACTGAAGACGGTAGGACACCATCTCGAGCCGTCCAATTTGCCGCTTCCTAACGGGACTTCTCTTGTGCCCTCTTCGCTTTCTCTAGTGCCCTCTCTTGTTTATGAACATTTTGGTGCCCTCTCTCTCCTGCAATATAAACATACGAAAACTTTTGATCTCGAGGAGGATTCGGGCTTATTGAGTTTTGGATATGGAAACTCGCGCTTGGGTATCTTCATTGTGTGTATGAGAAAGTTGATTGAATGTTGAATTATAAATTGCATGCATGTTATATAAAAGATTTTCTTAAATAATAATGGAAATTATTGGTGAATCTTCAAGAAAAATATTCGAGCTATTGTTAATTTTTTCTTCTTGAAAAGTTATTTAATGTATTTCCATATGAGCATGAGGTATTTAATAACGAGGCAAAAATTTGTAAATTATTTTATTTATGTGAAATAAATAAACAAGGTGTTTCATAAAAATGAATGCAATCAACATTTAAAACCGGAGAAGATCGTGGACTGCAAATTCTGGAATTAAAAGCAGAAAATATGTCATCAAAAAAGCCAGGGGGGGGGGGCACTCCAAACAGATCATGTCATCAACTGTAATCATTGTTGACGTTAAATATCTTAAGAATGGACTCAATTCAGTTATAGCCCTTTAGACATTGTTCAGAAGAAATTCCTGCACTGGAATTGGTAACAGTTGCTGCGTAAACACGTGACAATCGTGGCTTTTTATCCCAGCCACTTTCTTGTTTGATGTATTTACACAACGACTCAAATATGAGACATAATCATCTGGAAAAGTCAACTCTTTAATCCATTTACACAGTGCCATTTTCTGATTCTTATCAAGTGTGTAAGCGACTTTCGGATATTTTCCTGTATTCTTATCCTTTTTTAGGAACTATGTTTGCATATACTATTCAACTCATCGCGAGAATTTGAAAATGAAAATCATGTTTGAAAATGGTGGATTATTAGATTGTGAATTGATAGATATAGTTCTGCCACCTTAGTAAGAATCTTGATGTAAAATCTTTTGAGATTTAGTAGCCACATTATGATAGCAACACGTACGGCTTATATTAATAAATTATGAATATAATGTCATAATGAATAATGTTATATTACAAATAATGAAGTAAAATAGTAGATGAATAATGATGCACTTTTTATAGTTAAGATTAATATTGATTTATTTCTAATTTATAACACTGGCTTGGGTTGACCAAATAGCGTGGGGTGACCGGAAGATGGTAGGGCACCATCACGGCCATCCAATTTGCCGCTTCCTGGCGGAACTTCTCTAGTTCCCTCCTCACTTTCTTTAGTGCCCTCTCTTGTTTATGAGAATTTGGTGGCCTACAAGCGCTTGAGAAGACGAAAACTCTCTCCCGCAATACATGCATATGAAAACTTTTGACATTGAGGAGGATTCGAGTTGTGGATCTGGGAACTCGCGCTTGAGTATCTTCATTGTGAGTTTGAGAGAGTTGATTTAATAAGGAATTATAATTGCATGCATGTTATATAAAAGACTTTCTTAAATAATAATGGAAATTATTGGTGCATCTTCAGGAAAAATATCTGAGGTATTGTTAATTTTTTTCTTCTTGAAAAATTATTTAATGTATTTCCATATGTGCATGAGGTATTTGGTAATGAGGCAAAAATTAATAAATTATTTGATTGATCGGAAAATAAATAAACAAGGTTTTTCATAAAAATGAATTCAATCGACATTTGAAATCGAAGATAATTATGGAATGCAAAATTTGGAACAAAAAATCTATGTCATCAAAAAATCTGGGGGGGGGGGGGTGATGCAGCGGGCGTATCGAATGAACAAATAACACCTTCTAAGATACGTTGATTCAACAATTGAATTCCGTAAAATAGGCAAACAGGGAAAACCCTTTTCTTAATTCATCATTTAACTGAGTAATACGTTTACAGGACTAACTCTTAAATAGACTTGAAACCCTAATGAAAAGATAAACATAAATATATGGAAATAATCAAAATAAATCAAATCTAATAAATTAAAGATCCTAATTAAAACTAATTCCCTAATAATCTTGATTCTTCAAATCCTCTCATAATTATCCGATATTGCTATCGCGATCTCGTCTCCACCACTCTCACCCTATTTAAAACGATTCGTCCTCGAATTGAAACCAATCTCATCTCCAGAGGAATAAAGTATAACCATCAAATAGTTGAGCTAAAAAATATCAGCTGTTCGGGTTTTGCTCAAAATCCTGAGGCGATAGGATGAACTTTTCATAGCACTGTCAACAAAATAACTATCATTAATTATAAAAAAATAACAGTTATTCTGTGAGGCAAAACCTTCATCATCAGTGAGGCATGGGTCATCGTATGTCGTATCAAGCTCCGGAAAAATGGCATCGTAAACGTCGTATCCTGTCTCAAACTTTTGGCTTGAAACATCGTCAGGCTCGGTGTCGTATATAGGAAGCACATAATCAAATACAGGCTGCTTTTCATCATAAATAGGTGGTCCATCATAACTCAAATTGTCAAAATAATCCGTAGCCCCATCGAAAAATTTAGATCTATCGTGTAAAAAAGGATCATCAAAATTAAGGTCAATATCTTCCAAATGGTCTGTAAGCTCCTCAAATTTCTCATAAGATCTCTTCTCATTTGCAGAAAAAGGCCCAAAAGAGTCATACATCAAATAGAGGGGCAGTGAGCAATACTCTCAAAATTGCATACCATAACTGGAATGTCTTTTTTCAAACGGATCATGTCATCAATTGTAATCATTATTGACGTTAAATCTCTGAAGAATAGACTCATTTCAGTTATAGCCCTTCAGACATTGTTCGAAAGAAATTTTTGGACTGCAATTGGTAAAAGTCGCTACAAAAACATGTGACAATTGTGGCTTTTAATCCCAGACACCTTCCCGTTTGATGTGTTTACCCAACGACTCAAATTTGAGACATAGTTATCAAGAAAGTTCAACTCTTCAATCTACTTACACAGTGCCAGTTTTTGATTCTTATCAAGCGTGTAAGCAGCTCTCGGATATTTTCCTGTATTCTCATCTTTTTCAGGAAACTACGTTTGGATATACTATTAAACTCATCGCGGGACTTTGAAAATGAAAATCATAAACAATGAAAATAAGGTTTGAAAATGGTGGATCATTAGACTATGAATTGATAGATACGACTCTTCCACCTTAATAAGAATCTTGATGTAAACTCCTTTGAGATTTAGTAGCCACATTATGATAGCGACACGTGCGACTTACATTAATAAATTATGGGTATAATGTCATAATGAATAATGTTATATTACAAACAATGAAGTAAAATAGTAGATGAATAATGATGCATTTTTTATAGTTAAGAAGAATATTAATTTATTTCTAATTTATAACACTAACCTGGGTTGACCGAAAAGCATGGGGTGACCAGGGGTTGGTAGGACACCTTCACGAGCGATCCAATTTGCCGCTTCTTGTAATGCCCTCCACACTTTCTCTAGTGCCCTCTCTTATTTATGAGCATTTTGGTGGCCTCCAAGTGCTTGAGTAGACGAAAATTCTCTCATGCAATACAGTATACAAAAACTTTTGATCTCGAGGAGGATTCGGGCTTATCGAGTTTTGGATCTGGAAACTCGTGCTTGGGTATCTTCATTATGTGTCTGAGATAGTTGATTGAATGAGAAATTATAAATTGCATGCATGTTATATAAAATATTTTTTTAAAATAATAATGGAAATTATTGGTGAATCTTCAGGAAAAATATCCGAGCTATTGTTAATTTTTTCTTCTTGGAAAATTATTTAATGTATCTCCATATGAGCATGAGGTATTTGGTAAGGGGGCAAAAATTAGTAAATTATTTTATTGATGGGAAAATAAATAAACAAGGTGTTTCATTAAAACAAATGCAATCGACATTTGAAACCGAAGAAGATTGTGGACTGCAAATTCTAGAATTAAAAACAGAAAATCTATGTCAATAAAAAAGTTGGGGGGGGGAATTTGCTCCAACTTGCATAAAATAACTGGAATTGTTTATGTTGCCACCGATATTACAACATTGGTTACAATATCAGTGATTCACATTTCTTCTTAACCACTAACACTTTGTGTTCAATGTTGCCTTTGATGTTGCTGACTGCAGGTTGACAATCCAAAATGTTCCTCAAGATTCTAGAAGGTTCTAAAAGCTTTAGGAATATGTAGGAATAGCCTAGATCATGCGTCCATTTTCCAGAACATTAAAGAAACCCACTAACACGGTGGTTGATCGTGAAATCATGGGTTAGTGGTGGAAGAGTTTTCTAGATCCTTCAAGGAGACTCTATAGATAAAGATTGCAGCATACATGAAGTCTATAAATAGAGAGGGTTGTATCGTTCATCAAAGCAAGGCGAAAATCGAGTGAAGCAACAACCAAGTATCAACTGTTGAGTGACTTAGTGCATCCAGAGTGATAGGGTCGTTGTTGTGGAATTTTGGGTACAACAAGTGAACACAGGGTACACTTAGAGTATCAATAGATTAATTGTATGTGGAATGTTAGTCTCGGTGAAGATAGTTTCATACACATATGAGAGATCAACTTTGGTAGTGTAGAGATACACCTAGCCTTTAGATCTTATACCTAGTTTAGATCTTGTTTCAAGAGGATTCGATCTGTGAACCTCTTTGTACTCATTATTTTGTTAAATAGTAAGTTCGGCCATAAGGCATCACAATCTATTTTATTATTCTTATTAAAACTGGAACGTGGTGTTAGAAAAATGAATGCAATCGACATTTGAAACCGAAGAAGATTGTGGACTGCAAAATCAGGAATTAAAAACAAAAAATTTATGTCATCAAAAGGCGGGGGGTGGGGAGGGGGGAAGCACTCCAACTTGCATAAAATAACTAGAACGTCTTTCTCCTAATGGATCATGTCATCAACTGTAATCATTATTAACGTTAAATCTCTGAAGAATAGACTTAATTTAGTTATAGCCCTTCAGACATTATTCGGAAGAAATTCTCGGACTGCAATTGGTAACAGTAGCTGCATAAACACATGGCAATCGTGGCTTTTCATCCCAGACACCTTCCCATTTGATTTGTTTATACAACGACTCAAATTTGAAACACAGTAATCTGAAAAGTTCAACACTTCAAACCACTTACACAGTGCCAGTTTCTAATACTTACCTGTACTCTCATCCTTTTTATGGAACTACATTTTCATATATTATTCAACTCATCTCGGGACTTTGAAAATGAAAATCATAAACAATGAAAATCATTTATAAAAATGGTGGATCATTAGACTACGAATTGATAGATATAGTTCTGCCAACATAATAAGAATCTTGATGTAAACTGTTTCGAGATTTAGTAGATGAATAATGATGATTGTTTTACAGTTAAGATGAATATTGATTTATTTCCAATTTATAACACTTACTTGGGTTGACTGAAAAGTGTGGGGTGACCGAAAGATGGTAGGACACTATCACGGCCGTCCGCCTACTTCCTGACGAGACTTCTCTAGTTCCCTTCTCACTTTCTCTAGTGCTCTCTCTTGTTTATAAGAATTTGGTGGCTTCTAAGTGCTTGAGAAGACGAAAACTCTCTTATGTAATAAAGACATAAGAAAACTTTAGACATCGAGGAGGATTCGGGCTTTACGAGTTTTTGATCTGGAAACTCACGCTTGGGTATCTTCATTGTGTGTCCAAGAGAGTTGATTGAATGAGGAATTATAAATTACATGCATGTTGTATAAAATATTTTCTTAAATAATAATGGAAATTATTAATCATCAGGAAAAATATTCAAGCTATTGTTAATTTTTTTTTTCTTCTTGGAAAATTATTTAATGTATTTCCATATGTGCATGAGGTATTTGGTAACGAGGTAAATTATTTTATTGATGGGAAAATAAATAAACTAGGTGGTTAATAAAAATGAATGTAATCAACATTTGAAACCTGAGAAGATTATGGACTTTCATCAAAAAAGCTGGAGGGGGAGAGGAATGCGCTACAACTTGCATAAAATAATTTGAATGTCTTTCTTCAAACGGATCATGTCATCAATTGTAATCATTATTGACATTTAATCTCTTAAGAATTGACTCAATTTACTTATAGCCCTTCAGATATTGTTCGAAAAAAAATCCCAAACTACAATTGGTAACAATCGTTGCATAAACACGTGACAATTGTGGCTTTTCATCCCAGACACCTTCCCATTTGATATGTTTACACAATGACTCAAATTTGAGACATAGTCATCAAGAAAGTTCAACTCTTCGATCCACTTGCACAGTGCCAGTTTCTGATTCTTATCAAGTGTGTAAGCAACTTTAAGATATTTTCCTGTATTCTCATCCTTTTTCAGAAACTAAGTTTGCATATACTATTCAACTCATCTCGGGTCCTTGTAAATGAAAATCGTAAATGTTGAAAATCATGTTTGAAAATGGTGGATCATTAGACTGCGAATTGATAGATACAGTTCTGTCAACTTAATAAAAATCTTGATGTAAACTCTTTTGAGATTTATTAGCCACATTATGATAGCGACACGTACGACTTATATTAATAAATTATGAATATAATGTCATAATGAATAATGTTATATTATAAATAATAAAGTAAAATAATAGATGAATAAAGGTGCATTTTTTACAGTTAAGATGAATATTGATTAATTTCTAATTTATAATGCTGACATGGGTAGATTGAAAAGTGTGAGATGAACGGAAGACGGTAGGACACTATCACGGGTCATCCAATTCGCCGCTTCCTGACGGGACTTCTCTAGTGCCCTTCTCGATTTCTCTAATGCCCTCTCTTGTTTATGAGAATTTGGTAACTTCCAAATTCTTGAGAAGACGAAAACTTTTGACATCGAGGAGGATTCGGGCTTATCGAGTTTTGAATCTGGAAACTCACGTTTGTGTATCTTCATTGTGTGTCTGAGAGAGTGATTGAATGAGGAGTTATAAATTCCATGCATGTTGTGTAAAAGATTTTCTTAAATAATAATGGAAATTATTGGTAAATCTTTAGGAAAAATATCCAAACTATTGTTAATTTTTTTCTTCTTGGAAAATTATTTAATATATTTCCATATGTGCATGAGGTGTTTGGTAATGAGGCAAAAATTAGTAAATTATTTTATTGATGGGAAAATAAATAAACTAGGTGGTTAATAAAAACGAATGCAATTGACATTTAAAACCGGAGAAGATTGTGGATTGCAAATTCTGGAATTAAAAATAGAAAATCAATATCACCAGAAAAGCTGGAGGGGCAGGGAAATGCGCTACAACTTGCATAAAATAACTTGAATGTCTTTCTCCAAACAGATCATGTCATCAAATGTAATCGTTATTGACGTTAAATCTTTGAAGAATAGACTCAATTTAGTTATAGCCCTTCAGACACTGTTCGAAAAAAATTCCCGGACTGCAATTGGTAAGCGTCGTTGCATAAACACGTGATAATCATGGTTTTTCATCCCAGACACCTTCCCATTTGATTTGTTTACACAATGACCCAAATTTGAGACATAGTCATCTGGAAAGTTCAATTCTTCAATCCACTTACGCAGTGCCAGTTTCTGATTCTAATCAAGTGTGTAACCGGCTTTTAGATATTTTCCTGTATTCTCATCCCTTTTCAGGAACTACCTTTGCATATATTATTCAACTCATCGCAGGACTTTGAAAATTAAAATCATAAACAATGAAAATTATTTTGTAAAGTGGTGGATCGTTAGACTACGAATTGAAAGATACAGTTCTGTCACCTTAATAAGAATCTTGATGTAAACTCTTTTTAGATTTAGTAGCCACATTATGATAGCTACACGTACGACTTATATTAATAAATTATGAATATAATGTCATAATGAATAATGTTATATTACAAACAATGAAGTAAAATCGTAGATGAATATTGGTGCATTTTTATAGTTAAGATGAATATTGATTTATTTCTAATTTTTAACACTGACCTGGGTTGACTAAAAAGCGTGGGATGACCAGAAGATAGTAGGACACTATCACGGGCCGTCCAATGTGTCGCTTCGTAACAAGATTTCTCTAGTGTCCTTCTCGTTTTCTCTAATCCATCTCTTGTTTATGAGTATTTGGTGGCTTCCAAGTGCTTGAGAAGATGAAAACTCTCTCCTACAATACATGCATATGAAAACTTTTGACATCGAGGAAGATTCGGATATCGAGTTTTGGATCTGGAAACTGGCGCTTGTGTTTCTTCATTGTGTGTCTGAGAGAGTTGATTGAATGAGGAATTATAAATAATTACATGCATGTTGTATAAAAGATCTTCTTAAATAATAATGGAAATTATTGGTGAATTTTCAGGAAAAATATCCAACCTATTGTTAATTTTTTTCTTCTTGGAAAATTATTTAATGTGTTTCCATATATGCATGAGGTATTTGGTAACGAGGCAAAAATTAGTAAATTATTTTATTGATAGGAAAATAAATAAACTAGGTGGTTAATAAAAATGAATGCAATCGACATTTGAAACCGGAGAAGATTATGGACTGCAAATTCTGGAATTAAAAATAGAAAATCTATGTCATCCAAAAAGCTGGAAGGGGAGGGGAAAGCACTACAACTTGCATAAAATAACTTGAATATATTTCTCCAAAAGAATCATATCATCAACTGTAATCATTATTGACGTTAAATCTCTGAAGAATTGACTCAATTTAGTTATAGCCCTTGAGACATTGTTCAGAAAAAATTCTCGGACTGCAATTGTTAACAGTCGTTGCATAAACACGTGACTTTTCATCCCAGACAACTTTCCTTTTGATTTGTTTACACAATGACTCAAATTTGAGACATAGTCATCGGGAAAATTCCATTCTTCAATCCACTTACACAGTGCCAGTTTCTAATTCTTATAAAGTGTGTAAGCGTCTTTTAGATATTTTCCTGTAATCTCATCCTTTTTCAGGAACTACATTTGCATATACTATTCAACTCATAGCGAGACTTTGAAAATTAAAATCATGAACAATGAAAATCATGTTGTAAAGTGGGGGATGATTAGACTACGAATTGATAGATACAGTTCTGCCACCTTAATAAGAATCATGATGTAAACTCTTTTTAGATTTAGTATCCACATTATGATAGCAACACGTACGACTAATATTAATAAATTATGAATATAATGTCATAATGAATAATATTATATTATAAACAATGAAGTAAAATCGTAGATGAATAATGATACATTTTTTCAGTTAAGATGAATATTGATTTATTTCTAATTTATAACACTGTCCTGGGTTGACTGAAAAGTGTTGGATGACCGAAAGACGGTAGGACACTATCACTGCAGCTTACTAACTCAAACACACACAAGCTTTCAGACTGTCACAAGCAGCCTACTAACTTCTTCTCTAGAGTTTTCAGATTGAACTCAACTGCAGCTTACTAACTCTTTACAACTCCCACTTTCCAACAAAATTACACACAAACTTCCTAAACAATAGGGTTTGGGTTTGGTTGGTTTCCAACTATGGTGAGATATCCTTTTACAATTTAGAACACAAGGTAAAAGGCTAGGATATCTCTAACTAAGCTTTGGATATTTGCTTGAATCTAGGCTTAGTAAATGAGCTTTCTTCAAAGTGAAACACTTGGGAAATCTTAGGGTTTTCGAGTGCTTAAATGAATTCAAGAATACAAATGAGCTCTGGAGTTGCTTGATTTCCCGTAACCTTGAAATGGAGATGGTCACTGGTATTTATAGACAACTTACCAAGGTCTCTCTTGAAAAACTATCTGTTGGAGAAGACAGCATCAAGGGTTTCCTTATTTGGTTAGTGATAAACGGCTATATTAGGGGTTGAACGAGCCCTTGCATGGTTTGGGTAATATGTAACCAATGCAGCCAATCACTAAGATTTTGCAGTCTGGAACTCAGTATATCTGACATCTCAGTGCCATGTCGCTTTCTGTGTCAGTGAAATATGGTGTTGTCTCTCTCTGATTGGTTCTTGACTTCAGTGAATAGAGACTAACAAAACGGCTCTTTTAGGTCAATCTCTCTGAATGATACAACCTTAAACGACACTTAGTTATAGTTCCTTTTATCTACAATCAAATATTTGGACAAACATTTATTCTTCATAAATGTGCAAGACTTCCTCAGTTTATTTGTCCTCAGGTAGATAATCTTCAGGTCTTCAGGTCTTTCAGGTTGATCTGAGTCCTCAGGACGATCTGGATGGTTTATCTGAAGTCTTCTGAGTCTTCAGGTATTTTGGCCATCTCACTGAGTTCCCTCTCAGTGTGTCTAACCTATACACTCAGGACTTACTATACATTTTGCAGATATTTCCTGAACTAAATATATTAAAACTTGTATTCTAATCTACCTTAGATTATTCTGAACATGTCATACTCATGAGTTTTGAGATCTAATCAAAATATTTCTTTATATATTAAATTCATCTCCCAACACCTTTGTTGTTGGGATATATGCAAGATACCAAGTCAATCTTAAGGCTAGTCACATGGAGGCTACCAAAAAGATCCTGAGATATCTTAAAGGCACGGTAAATAGAGGATTATGGTATCCAGCTAATGATAACCTTGAATTAATTGGTTATTAAAATGTTGATTATGGTGGTTGTAGAATTGACAGGAAGTCCACTACAGGAACTTGTCAATTTCTTAGAAGCAAATTGATATCCTGGTTTTCTAAGAAACAGACTTCAGTTGCAACTAGTACTACTGAAGCTGAATACATGGCTGCAGGAAGCTGCTGTGCACAGATTCTTTGGCTCAGACAACAATTGAGGGATTATAAGATTATAGCCAAAGAAGTACCCATATTTTGTGATAATAATAGTGCAATTGCTATTACACAAAATCCGGTATTGCACACCAGATGCAAACATGTTGATATTAGACATCATTTCATTAGAGACCATGTTGAGAAGAAGGATATCAGGATGGAGAAAATTCATACTGATAAGCAGAAAGCTGACATCCTCACTAAGCTTTTGCCTGAGTCAAGATTTCAGGAATTATCAGTTGAATTAGGCATGTTGGATCCAGGGGAGTGAATTATTCTGAAAAAAAAAATTGAAGGTTTTCAGATGCATGAAGTTTTCAGTAAAACTGAGAACTCTGGACAACTGACCTTTAGTATGGGTACTCAAGAATTATGGATTTTTGATCAGTAAGGACAAGCTCACTGAACATTGTCAAAGTTAATATTCAGTAAGGCTGAAAGAAAAACTAGCCTAAAGTAATATTGACTCATGCATTTAATTCACCATTTTTATTTCACTAAGAGATTACTTAGTAATCATTTGAAATAAATACATAATGCCTGAACTTTTGGGCGGGACGTTTCAGATTCGGGAAAGTCAACAGTCCGCAGATGACTTTATCGAAAAATGTGCTTAATAACCATTTTGGGTAACTGATTGCTGCAAGTTATTCAAAATAAGCCATACCCTTATTAAGCTTAATGACAAAACCTACTCTCAATCTGGACCATCAGTTGTCTGATAATGATCTCAACCGTCCATCTTCGAAACCCCTTTATAAAACCAAATTTTCGCTGGAAACTGTTCATTTTGCATTCGAACTTCTTCGTCTTCAAAGTTCCCTGCAATTTTTTTTTCTCACAAAAATTCTGCAAAATATCCCTTTCCACAAAATCAAGAATGGCTCCACCCTCAATCTTAGCTAAGTTAGACATCTCCAATAAGCTCCACTACTAAAATGTTGTATCTTTCGAGGGGACAAACAACGAAGTTCATGAAGAAGATGCCCTGCTTATGATCCGTCTTGCAAAGCTTACATATTTTGTTGGAAATAAACCAGAGGCGGAGTGGAATCAAGAGGTATTGGAATTTATTTAAAATCTTGTGGTAGATGATGATGATTTCATGAATTCGAGTGTAACTGTTACTCAAGTCTCAGATAGCTCGCAATTTGTTAAACTTATTAGGGATCTTTACATTATTTCTAAAAACTTGAATGAAGTGTTTGAGTTAAATGTTGTTGGGGAAGATCCTACTCTTTATATGATTGGGAAAGAGCAGGAGTATTTGAACAAAATTGCAGAGAAGCCTATCAAGTTTGAAGTTACTCTTAATAAAAGGTTTTTGAAAAAGAAGTATATTGTGCTGCTTGATATTGTGTCCAAATGCCTTATGAGTGGGTCTGGCAGTTTGGAACAAGTTAGCAAACCAAAGTTGAGGTTGATGGCTGCCATTGAGGATTCTCCTCGAGTCGATTTCAATTGGCTACAATTCTTGATCAAGATCATCAGTGATCAAACGAAGCACATATCCAAAGAAGGCCAGTCTATTGTGGTGAAAGGCAAAGTGCTGCATGCCATAAAGATTGCATACATCCTTGAAATAGCCAGAGATGACAAGGATGCCTTCGCTCTAACGAATGGATTCCCCACTTCAAAGATCATGTTCAGACAGTCGTAGAAGAAAACCTTGAAGAAGAAGAAAGAAAAGGCTGTTGAATCTCAAGAAGAGATATTCGTGGAAGAATCTGAGGGGGAACAAACATTTGTTGCTGAGAAAGTTCCACCCAAAAAGACCAGGAGAGAATCAACAAAAGCCACTGAGCTTGTTTCTGAAGAAGAGAAGAAAGCTAGAACTCAGACTCTTCTGAAACTGAAGAGAGAGACGGGAGAAAGGATGAAGAAGAAAGTCTTGGCTCCACAGCAAAAGAAGAGAAGGCTGAAAACAATTGCTGAGAAAGAAGCCGGCGAAGCTGAGTAAGAGGAAACTCAGACTGAGGCTCAGGTTGGTTTGAAATCACCACTACAAGTGCTAGCTCAGGTGGTGAAGAACATTGGAGAAAAAGAGGCTGAAGAGGAGAATGTCTTTTCTGAGGTAATGGGGACCTCAATAGGAACAGATAAAATCTCCCAAGAAATCTTTAAGGGTTCCCAAAAACCCATTAAAGATAGCCAAACTCAGATCCCACCCTCTCAAACCTCAGAGCCAAAAGAACCCCAAGAAATTCTAGATCTCGATGAATTGTTAACAGAACCTTTCATTGATCCATCAGCCCTACAAATGGTTCAAACTGAACAAATCTTCCCTGAACAACCAAGCCCTCCACCTCTGAAGAAAGGAGAAGCAGAGGAGACTGAATGGAGAAGCAAGGGGGAACGATTAGTTCTGGACAGATACCCAGAACTCACAGCATACCCTGACCTTCAGGACATGTTCATCAGGCTGAGGAAAATTGTCTATATTCTGAATCAGACACTCTCAGATATGTTGAATATTGCCTCCTTCAGAGGAGAAGAGTGGTGGAGTGCATAGACAGCTGCTCTGACTGAATTTTCAGGATTCAGGAAGACAAAACTCAGGATAAAAAATGTTGAATTTGATGAGCTGGTAAAGCAAAAACTTGCTGAAAGGAAAGCTGTTGAGGCTGGTGAACCGAGTTCAAAAGATGGAGATTAAGGAGGTGAAGGAGGTGAGAAAGGTGATGAGACAGAAAAAGAAGCAGAGAAAGAAAAAGAAGTTACAAGAGAAAATTGCTGATGCTACTAAATCTCAGAACCTCAGACTGAAGTTAGAACCCTTCAGGTACCTTTTGACACTACTGTTAATTATGCCAAAGTTACTGAAGTATCTATCTTTAAGTTTGTTGATTTTGGTATGCAGACTGAGGCCCAATTGGAGCATACATCACAGATTCCAGAGATTGAATTAACTCCAATCCTGGATGAGCTGAAGAAAGTTGAGCCACTCATGGATAAGATAACTCAGATGGAGATTGTGTTAGCAGATCAATCTCAGAAGATGAAAACTCTGAGTTCTTCTGCTGATGTGCATTCAATTCAAACTGGAATTACTGAAAAGATAACTGCTCTGGATTCCAAGATTGATGCAGTTGGGAAAGAGCTGGCTGAGAGCTTGAAGAAGAAGTATCAAGATAGAACTGTCTATCTAGAAGCCAAGCTGATTGAGAAGAATCAGGAAATGATCAAGACAACTGTTGAGGAGATGAGTATTATGCTCATGTCCAAAATGACAGAGATGATGCATGAAGCCTTCTCAAAGCAGTTTGCCCCACTTTCTGAAGAATTCTCCATGGCCAAGAACTATCTGAGAAGATTGGAAGATGAACATGATCAGCTGGCTGGAGAAGTAAGGGCAGTGGGCAAAGAGCAATTTCACATGGATGTTGCTCTATCTCATATTCTTCCAAGGTATGATGCCAAAAAGGGGGAAAGAACATCCCACTCCTCAAAGGGTGAGTTGGATAAGCAGTTGGCACAAACCTTGGAGAAGAAAGCTCAGGAAGAGAAAGAAGCATAGAAGATTCTGATTGCTCTTAATGAAATTGAAGCAACTGAAAAGTTGAAGTTCAATGAATCTGAAGAACCTGTGTTCATTCAGATAGATGAGCAAGCCACTCAAGAAGCTGCTGCTGAGAAAATGATCAAGAGAAGAACCACTGAGACAAGCCTGACTGGTGAAGCTCATGCCAGACCTGAACAGAAGCTACCTGAGAAGAGAAAAGTTGTAGCATTCAGGGAGCCTGAGAAAAAGAAAAAGAAGATTGCTGCCAATCCCGTTCAGAGAAAACTAATTACTGAGTTCTCTGAATCAGAGGAATCTGAAACACATAAAGACCCAAAAGCTGAGAACGAAGAGCTTTTTAAAGAAGGATTTGGAGAATTTGAAGCGAGTACTCAGCTGGGTGATTTTGATTGGCACAACACTCTGAAAGCTCTGAACATTGAAAAGGGGAAGAAAATTGTTGCATCTGTCTCAGGAGCCCAACTGACAAAGAAAAGGAAGGAAGAAGAACAGAAGAGAAGAGGATGCTTCAGGAAGTTCATAAGCAAAAGGAGAGGAACTACTAAAGTATAAAAATGACCACACATTAACAAATGGATGCCGATCCAAATCAATGATGCATGGGAAGAGATCAAGAGAACATTCTGGTTCAATCATGATGTGCTAAGAGAATGGAGAGGAAGCAGTCCTGACAGAAATGAAGCCTTCTTGGAATATCTCCTGACTTTCTATCTAGAGTATCTGCAGAAATGAGTGAATCTTGCAGATGAGCACAATATCAAGATCACAACACCTGGGCCATACATGTATCCTGCTCCAAGATTCAACAATGATTTTGTGAATGAAGCTGATATTTCAAAAGAAGTTGCTGAATATGCTGCTCAGATGGGATTAACTGGAAGTCATCCTGAAATCATCAAGCAGAAAGATGAGCTGAAAAGAAGATACTATGGGATGTTTCTTGAAGTCCCTGAGGATGAGATAGAGGAAGACTGGAGATGGAGCTCAAATTATCTGAAGCTCAGTATATTTTTTTTTGTTGTTGATCTGAAAGCATTTCATTGTAATCTGTAAACTCTTTATTTTTACATCAATGAAATTAGCTCTTTTGTGGTGATCAACAAAAGATAATATCTCAGTATCTTCTATAAACTGTTTGTCATACCTGAATCTGATGTTTCATCTATTCTAGAAGGTAAACTGAAACTTGAGATAGGTTAGGTTTTCTTAAACAATTTAATAGATGGTTTTGACATCATCAAAAATAGGGAAATTGTTGGGAGATGAATTTAATATAAGAAAGATTTTGATTAGATCTCAAAACCCCTGAGTGTGACTGTTGGGGTTATACTGGAAAGTATGCTTTTACTTTGTATAACCAAACTGAATTTCTGTCTTATTTACTGAAATAAATTATTTATCACCGATGCTTTAAATATCATTGAATGTTACATATATTTACTGCATAATTGTTCATTAAATAGTACGTGTTACATTGTAGTTAATTTAGTGATACCAGATCACAGAAGATTAAATTAACAATCCCTTGTAACTAAAAGTATGCGGTTCACGACCTAGATGGAAATGAACAATCCATCGTGAAAGGTTGAAGTGTAAGGCTCAGATTGGCTTGTCTTGACCAAGAGATTACACTAGTGCATGACTGATGCACTGAACAGGACCTACAGGAGGATAAATTCTTCAGCACTGAACCAGGAAGAATTAGACCTCAGTGGTTCGTTATTTCTTAATCTTCGTCCCTTAAATAGGATCGTGTGTGGTTAGTAATTATTGCTTTGACTTATGACGGGTAGAGAATCAATGAGATTCAATACTTTATATCTTGGGCAATATTACTGGTCACATGCGATTGCTAAGATTTAATACGAAGAATCGTGTGCGAGTACACTTGTTTGGTTTTCCCCCTTGGGAGGTTCATAAGATTTATAATACCAAATCTTGCAAGTGGAATTAGTTTCCGGTATGGATAATAATGTTGAACCGTTCCTTGACCAAGGACAAAAAGATGTTAATTAATGGAAAGCTATTTCAGTGGCTTGAATTAATTAATGGGCTGGATAATCTTAAACACGGGAAATAATAACCGGAGCCATATTAACAGTAATATGGGTTAAGATGGATAGTGCAATATTAATTATGTAGTGGAATTAATTAATATTTATGGGCTTGAATAATATTGTGGCTCAATATTAGATATTCAAAGTCCATTAGAAGGTCCAATCTTAATTCTCCTAAAGGCCCCTCAAGTAGCCCAAACATAATGTCCAATAACTGAAAAAGGTGTTTAAAATTAAATAAAATATTGTTGCCTATTTTTCCTAAATTTTCGAAAATAATAAATAAAAGAGGGAGCAAGATTTTCTTTGAATTTTATTATGGAATGTAGATAAGTATTCTTGGAATACAAGATTATCTCATTAAATTCAAGAAATCTCCCACTTGGTTATTTATTAAGAAAATTTCGAAAACTTTGAATGAATAAGGAGATGAAATTTTCTTGATTTTCTTGAAAAGATGTTATGGAAGATATGTATTCTTGGAATACAAGAATATCTCATAAATTCAAGAAGATCCAAATCTTGGATTCCACTCCTTATTATATTTCGAAATTTCCATAACAAAGAGGAGTTGGGATTTTGTGGAATATTTTAAATATGGAGAAAAGAATATATTGGATATATTCAAGATTTGTTGAAGATCAAGAAAAGATTTTCCCATCTTATTTTCCACCCTAAAATTCGACCAACACTCCCTCTATAAATAGGGGATGAGTGTTTCATCCCCAATGTAATTCCATGTGTTGGAAAAATTAGAAATCCACAAGGTGGTGCAACATAATTTTATTTTTTCTTTTGTTAAATTGTTCGCGAGTTCCTACCACCGGATTGTTGAACAAGGACAAGGGAATACTTGAGAAGGTCTTTTGGTGTGTTCGTGTGAACGAGATCCATCTTCTCAACGGTTGTCACTCCAAGAGGTTAGTTCACCTAAACCCGTAGTAATTCCTCAGTTGTTGGGGAATAAGTTGCACGGATCTATTCGGGATAAATATTTAAATACAAATTTAATTTTGATAATTATTACTAGCATGAATTAATCCTATATTAATTCAAATAATAATTAAACAACAAATCATGCATATAATCAATTCACGTAAATCCTTACGCATGCGGAATTTCTACGAGTTTACGTGAACGTACCTCTTGGAGCGGCAATGGTCTTGTTGATTAGACACACCAAAAGAACTTCCCAAGTATTCCCTTAATCCTTGCTCGACAATCCTGTGGTAGGACGCTTGCGAACAATTAACAAAAGGAAAATAAACTTTGTTGCACCACCTTTGTGGATTTACTAATTTTTTCAGCACATGAAATTGTACTTGGGAATGAAAGAATCATCCCCTATTTATAGATGAGTGGTGGTCGAATTTTTAGGGGAAAAAACAATGTGGGGAAATCTTTTCTTGATCACCAAAAAATCTTGAATATATCTCCTATATTCTTTTTCCCATAATTATAATATTCCACAAAAAACCCACCTCATCAAGTTATGGAGTATTTTTGAAAAATAGGGGAAAGAATCCAAGATTTGGATCTTCTTGAATTTATGAGATATTCTTGTATTTCAAGAAATACATATCTTTCATAATATCTTTTCAAGAAAATCAAGAAAATTTTTCTTTCCCCCTTTTTCTCAAAATTTTCGAAAACTCTCTATGAATAACCAAGTGGGAGATTTCTTGAATTTAATGAGATAATCTTGTATTCCAAGAATACATATCTTCATTCCATAACAAAATTCAAAGAAAATCTTTCTCGCTTTTTAATCCATAATTTTCGAAATTCATGGAAAAATAAGGCAACAAAATTTATTTTATTTTAAACACCTTTTTCAGTTATTGGACTTTATGTTGGGCTACTTAGGGGGCCTTTAGGAGAATTAAGATTGGACCTTCCAATGGATCTTGAATTATCAATATTGAGCCACAATATTATTCAAGCCCATAAATATTAATTAATCCCACTACATAATGAATATTGCACTATCCATCTTAACCCATATTACAGTCAATATGGCTCCCGGTTATTATTTCCCGAGTTTAAGATTATCTAGCCCATTAATTAATTCAAGCCAGTGAAATAACTTTCCATTAATTAATATCTTTTGTCCTTGGTTAAGGAACGGTTCAACATTATTATCCATACCGGAAACTAGTTCCACTTGTAAGATTTGGTATGATAAAGCTTATGAACCTCCCAAGGGGGAAAATCGAACAAGCGTACTTGCACACGATTCTCCGTATTAAATCTTAGCAATCGCATGTGACCAATAATATTGCCCAAGATAAAAAGTATTGAATCTCGTTGATTCTCTACCCATGATAAGTCAAAGCAATAGTTACCAACCACATGTGATCCTATTTAAGGAACGAAGATTAAGAAATAACGAACCACTTAGGTCTAATTCTTCCCTGTTCAGTTCTGAAGAATTTGTCCTCCTGTAGGTCTTATTCAGTGCATCAGTCATGCACTAGTGTAATCTCTTGGTCAAGACAAGCCAATCCGAGCCTTACACTTCAACCTTTCACGATGGATTGTTCATTTCCATCTAGGTCGTGAATGGTGTACTTTTAGTTACAAGGGACTGTTAATTTAATCTTCTGTGATCTGGTATCACTAAATTAACTACAATATAACACGTACTATTTAATTAACAGTTATGCAATAAATATATGTAACATTTGATGATATTTAAAGTATCAGTGATAAACAATTTATTTCAGTAAATAAGTCCGAAATTCAGTTTTGATTATACAAAGTAAAAGCATACTTTCCAGTATAATCCCAACATCCGCATGCGTAGGTTTTATGTGAACTGTTTATATGCATGATTGGTTGTTAAATTATTATTTGAATTAATATATGATTAATTCATGCTAGTAATAATTGTTAGAATTAAATTTGTATTTAAATATTCATCCCGAATAGATCCGGACAATTAATTTCCCAATAGTGACATGCTCAGAATAATCTAAGATAATTTTGAGTTCAGGCTTCAGTATAGATAGATCAGGAAGTATCTGCACCATGTATAGCCAGCAGATACCTCTGAGATTCGTAGGTTAGGCACAAACTGAGGGGGGACTCAGTTTACTGACTTAAAGTATCTGAAGACTCTGAAGACTCTGAAGACTCTGAAGACTCAAAAGACCCTGAAGACTCAGACCACCCTGAAGACTCAGAAGACCCTGAAGACTCAGAAGATCTGAACACTATCTACCTGAGGAAGTCATACATTTATGAGAAATAAATGTTGTCCAAATAGTTGATTGCAGACAAAAGGAATTGGAACTAAGTGTCTTTTAAGGTTGTCTCATTCAGAAAGATTGACCTAAAAGAGCCATTTTGTTTGTCTCTATTCACTGAAGTCAAGAACAAATGAGAGAGCAACAACGATGTACTTCACTAACACAGAAGGCGACCTGTCACTGAGATGTCAGATGTACTGAGTTCTAGTCTGCTAAAACAAAGTGATTGGCTGCATTGGTTACTTGTTACCAATATCATGCAAGGGGGTATTCAAACCCTAAAATAGTCGTTCATCACAAACCAAAAGAAGAAACCCTTGATGCTATCTCCTCCAACGAATAGTTTTTCAAGAGTGACCCTAGTGAGTTGCCTATAAATATTTGTTGACTTCAACATTGCAAGGTTACGGGAAATCAAGCAACTCAAGAGCTCATTTATATTCAAGTTTGTTCTGTGAAGCACTCGAAACCCTAAGAATTTTCCAAGTGTTTCATCTTTGAAGAGAGCTCATTTACCAAGCCTAAGAATCTGTTAAGTATCCAAAGCTTAGTTAGAAATATTCTAGCTTTTTGCTTTTGTTCTTAATTGTAAAGGATATCAACCAAACCCCAAACCCTATTTATTTAGGTAGTTTGAGTGTGTGATTGTTGGAAAATGAGAGTTGTAAAGAGTTAGTAAGCTGCAGTGTAGTTCAGCCTGAAAATTCTAGAGGAGAAGTTAGTAAGCTGCTTGTGACAGTCTGAAAGCTTGTGTGTGTTTGAGTTAGTAAGCTGCAGTGTAGTTCAGCCTGAAAGCTCGTAGAGGAAAGTTAGTAAGCTGCTGAGTTTAGTCTGAAAGCTTGGGGGTAGAAGTAGTAATGAGTTAAGGAATTTCTCTGAAGATCAGAGAGAGTGGACGTAAGAGCTTGAGTCTCTGAACCACTATAAGTCACTGTGTTATTTGTTTTCTGTTTTTGCATTGAGTGTGTTGCATATTTCACTGAAAGCATACTGAGTTTTATGTTATTCAGTAGGAATCAATCTTCTGAATCTGCATCGAACTGAGCACAACCTTAATCACCGTTTTGCTAAAAACTAAGATATTTTCAGCAATATAAAACAAGCTTAGAACTTAGGGCCTACACATTCCGCACTCTTGTTAAGCTAGAACAGATAGTTGTCAAACTGAACAACTCAACTGAGTATTCAGTATGATAGTTATCTGATCCAAGCTTCTCAGGACTCTGTTTTAAATACACTCAGATCAGTTGGGTTAATTTGAAGATTCTGAAAGCCGCTCAGGGTGGTTGTCTCATATACATTTACTCAGGGCAAATGTCTTTCTCCAAACATATCATGTTATCAACTGTAATCATTATTGAAGTTAAATCCTTGAATAATAGACTCAATTTAGTTATAGCCCGTCAGACATTGTTCGGAAGAAATTCCCAAACTGCAATTGGTAACAGTCATTGCATAAACACGTGACAATCGTGGCTTTTCATCCCAAACACCTTCCCATTTGATTTGTTTACACAACGACTCAAATTTGAGACATAGTCATCTGGAAAGTTCAACTCTTCAATTTACTTACACAATATCAGTTTTTGATTCTTATCAAGTGTGTAAAAACTTTCGGATATTTTCCTGTATTCTCATCCTTTTTCAGAAACTATGTTTGCATATACTATTCAACTCATCGCGGGACTTTGAAAATTAAAATCATAAACAATGAAAATCATGTTGTAAAGTAGTGGATCATTAGACTACGAATTGATAGATAAAGTTCTGCCACCTTAATAAGAATCTTGATGTAAACTCTTTTGAGATTTAGTAGCCACATTATGATAACGACATGTACGGCTTATACTAATAAATTATGAATATAATGTCAAAATGAATAATGTTATATTACAAACAATGAAGTAAAATAGCAGATGAATAATGATGCATTTTTTACAACTAAGATGAATATTGATTTATTTCTAATTTATAAACTGGCCTGGGTTGATTAAAAAACGTGGGGTGACCCGAAGACGGTAGGTCACTATCACGGGTCGTCCAATTTTTCGCTTCCTGACAGGACTTTTGTAGTGCCCTTCTCGCTTTCTCTAGTGTCCTCTCTTGTTTATGAGTATTTGGTGGCTTCCAAGTGCTTGAGAAGACGAAAACTCTCTCCTGCAATACTGACATACGAAAACTTTTAACATCGAGGAGGATTCGGGCTTATCGAGTTTTGGATCTGGAAACTCGCGCCTGGGTATCTTCATTGTTTTTCTAAGAGAGTTGATTGAATGAGGAATTATAAATTAGATGCATGTTATATAAAATATTTTCTTAAATAATAATGGAAATTATTGGTGAATCTTCAGGAAAAATATCCGAGCTATTGTTAATTGTTTAATTCTTGGAAATTTATTTAATGTATTTCCATATGTTAATGAGGTAATTGGTAACGATGCAAAAATTAGTAAATTATTTCATTGATGGGAAAATAAATAAATATTGTGTTTCATAAAAACGAATGCAATCGACATTTGAAACCCGAAGAAGATTATGGACCGTAAATTCTGGAATTAAAAACTAAAAGTCTATGCGTACAAATAGGTATAGTTGTAAACTGGTTGGATTCCTCTTCCACATCTGACAATAAAGTTTTTACTGCTATTTTCTTGCTTGTATTTCTATATTTATAATAATTGTGTTTATTTATAATAAATGTTGTAATAATATGAGCAAAGAATAAATGATGAAGTTAAAATATGATTAAAATTAAATAATAAATCTATATATATAAAAGGAGGAATGCACCTTGCAGCCACGTGTCTATCATTCTAATTTTTAAATCAAATATTTTAATTTATCATTTATGTCATCCGCCTCTTCATCTATTTTAATTCAAAAAAAAAAATCATACAATACAAATATACAATCTTGATAAAAATCACTCTTCAATTTACACTTTTCGACTTCCACCATCACTCCACCTCCTTTCTCCCTGGAAATGCAAAAGCTGCGAAAACTCTTTTTTCACTTTCCGATGGCGGGTCTTATTGAGCGGCAGAAAAATTAGGTTTCGCCAAATGTGATTTGAAAAAGGGGTCGGTGAAATGGTTAAATGATCCGAAGGGGTTTGGGTTTATAACCCCTAACAATGGAAGGAAGGAGTTGTTTGTGCATCAATTGACGATCAAAATTTACAGTTGCGCATCCTCCGTGACGGCAAGGCGGTGGAGTACGTGGTCGAGTATGTAAACGACGGCCGCGCCAAAGGCTAACGTGTCGGACCTGATGGCGCAGTGCAGGGATGCACTCGCTGATCTTCAGGTAGAGGCGGAAGAGGTGTTGGCAGCAGCGGCAGGTGCAACGGTGTAAGCAAGAGTGGCGATCATGGAATGGAATGTTTGTTCGCCGAATCCGAGTCTGCCCTATGCTCTGTTATGAAAGAATCGCTGAAATTGAGGGCAAATGAAAGTCGTCATTTTTTTTCTTCTTCAATTGCCTCGGCCAAAGTCGCATTTGAGGATGGAATTAATTAAGTGAGTGTGGCTTCTTCAATTGGAGGCGGTGGCGACGGGGGTTTATGGAGGCGGCTGCAGAGGTTATGGAGGTGGCGACGGTAACGACTGATTCAAGTGCAGTGAGTCTGGGTATATGGCCAGGGAGTGTCGCATCTGATGTCAATCTTCACAATCACAGGTATAAGTCCAAATTATTTTTCGTACTTTCTCTATTACTTTTTTTTTCTTTCTAATTTTCGATTTCGATTTGTCTCTCAGTGAAGTAAGGACGATCCGTCTCAAAATACCTAGATGTTATTCATAGGTTTCATCTTCTTCATGTTTATTTTAATTCGGTAATTGTATGTGTGTCTATGTTTGTTTGAAAAGGTATTTGCCTTATTGGTTCTTTGGAATTTAAGGACTCAATCTGGGTATTAATGGAGGATTGGAAGTCATTATTTTGTTGAAGCATTTGAATAAAGCTAATAGAGATGAGTTACAGAGAATAAAATGTCAAACTCAAGAGGTATTTGCAATTGCTTTTCTTTATCCCGTAAACATTGCTTATGGTTGATTTAATTACATTTTCTTTATTTTTTGATTGCAAGGTGTTGGAACCGGTTTAGCAATAAGCTTTTCAGAAAGTTCAGGGGAGTGGGGACCAACAAGTAACTTTAGTGTGAATGTGTGATGTCTATTCAATTATAGTTATAGCGTATATAGATATAACTAAGATATAAAATTTCCCTTTGCTGAAAAAAGTTTTGTTTTCCCATAATTGTTATTTGTGTATGGTGAAGTTCCTTGCAAACTAGAATCTAAGATATAACTCATTTTTCCGAAAACTTCTCTGACTCAAGTATGTCGTTATGATGTATACAGCTTGCCTTGAGGTGGTCAAATCTCATTGTGTTTGTTTTTGTAGCTTCATTTTTGCAACTTTAACACTTCAATATCTTCATCATTGTATTTATTTTAGGTTGCGGTCATTGAACATGAACTTCAAGAGACCGAGGCTTCAAATTAGAGATAAATGTACAATTTCAATTAAGCTTCAAAATGAGTTCGAGGTATGCCACTATTAAATAATATAGAGATATGGAATATATGATCTGAAGTCAATTTACGGGAAACCTCCATATTTTCTTTTGACATTTTAATTTGCAAACCCTCTTGAGTTATTTACTCACTTTTTTACAGATGGGAATGAGCATCAAGTCTGAGGAAAATTCATCATGACTTTATTAGATAAATGGTCCTGAGAAGTTAGGTTCTATTTTACGGATTCAGTCATGTCCAGACAAAGCAATAGAGCTTGCAAAATGTTCGATCCATGTTATTGATTGTCATCTCAATGCAGCCGCAGGGAACCTATTATAGGTATCAATTCTCTTTTTCTTTATCTCTGTTAGCTTATACTTTTGTACAGAAGATTTCAATGAGCTTTTCTGGTATAAGTTTACCGTTTAAATGAAGATTTATGTCACAGTTTATACTGAATAAACTATTACACATCTGTACATGCATTATGTCTACAGTGATTCCTAAGCTTTTCACTACAGTTTATTATACATTTATCTTATTCTATTCACTTTTTTGATGCTAGGTGCCAACAAATAAATTTATGATTTGAGCCATTTGACATGGGGCGAGTTCTGCAAGACGATATAGCTTCAAACGACCTAAAGGACTAACGACTGGTGGAAAATATCCCATTAATCTATTTGAATTTTTATGTTGGAAAATATTATTCTTATTCTGTGTTATAGTTTCAATTACCATGAAAATGATTGGAATATAATTTTAATATTTTCTTTTACAGCTTTTGGCTTGGGAAGTTATGTGGAGACACTTTTAAGGAAACTAAACTACGACTTCAGCGTATGTCACCTTATTTCTCTACAACTTGCAATTACGATTTGTTATTTATGTGATTCTCGAAGCTTTAATGATTTATGTTTATGAATTAATGGACTAAATTTCTCCGAATAGAAAGATTAAGAGAATGTAAATACTATTTTGTACCTTAGTTCATAAACAAAGAAATTTGAATGACTAGACGAAATTTACCAATTTGTATGAAAATCAACCTTGAAAATATTCATGATGAGATGATCTTAGTAATTTGAATATTATAGGTAGTTATTTCCCAAATGAATGAAAGTAATTATTCGTTACATTCGTCTCACGTGTTTCATATCGGGAAAACAAAGATAAAACTCGGCCGAGGATGGATCATGAAGGGTAGAGAATCTGATTCTAAGTCCATGCAGGTTTTAGTTCTCTCTGGGCCAAATTATGGGGTAGGTTATCTGCAAATTATTATGAATTCATTTTTACATTTTCCCAGTTAAAAAAATAATGTGTCTATTTCTGGAGTAAATTCATTTAAATGTTCTTTGGTCGATTATTGGTTGTAGAAATTCAATTGGGATCACAGCTGGAGAAAAACAATGTTAGGGTTGGGCTGAAATTTTGAAGTTAATTGGGAAATATTCTGCATTTTGGCTAGGAAAACTTGAAGTCGAAATGAAGGTATGGAGTGCATTTTGACCCATCATCATATTACAACTAATGAGGTATGTAGCTGCTTAGAATGTATTGTAATAGTAGAAAATGTGTCAGCTTCTATGCAAATGAATGTAAGAGCAAGCATGTTTAGTTGGAAGAGATTTTCTTTATAATCATGTTAGTAGACATGTTTTTTGCTGAGATGGGTTAAATCCAGGAATGTTGTAGTTTCTTGCCACTTTGAGTTTCCATGTTAGTGGGTATTAAGATGAGGCCCACGATTTAAAAAAAAAAGATCTACACAAATTGAGATACTGTGAATTTTAGAAATCGTGCTCTAACTTTCCCGTTCATTTTTCATTTTATTTGGTTAAATGTTCTCCTCCGCTACCTTATTTTGTTTTCTTTTCGTTAGCTGCATGTTGTTCTTTTCAATGTACAGTGCATTTGTACTGTTGTTAAGATTTAGAGCATAGCAGAATTTGTTAACAGATAAAACTTACTTAAGATTACATTTTACAAATCTGCCATCGGTGCTCTTCAAAATTATGAATAGAGTATGAAAGAATTCAATAGAAACATAATAATAAGGTGACATTTAGTGTGACATCTGAGTTGATGATAAAATTTACCTGTTTTTCAGAAAATAAGATGATAATTTGTGTTATTGTAGGCATTCTTAGGATAAAGAGTGCTAAAAAATATATCAAGTTCAAACTCTATAGAAGTCTGATGATTTACACCCACGTTGCATTTCAGCACAAAAATGATGTTGAAATTTAGAGAAGACAAAATTCAAAAAATGGAATTTCTTCTTGGTTGTCTGATGTCAGCAGATGATCATTTAGTGGAAGAAAACAATTCACATTCGGAAGAAATTCAACCAAAATTGTCAAAAATCTTGAAGTAACACGATTTGCAACTAAAAATATCAGGCTTGAATGATGTTCGACAGTATCTGTTACTAATTTTTTTGAACTTTTAAAATTTGACTTTGGTTTCATTTCACTTATTTTTTTCTTGGTGGATCTTATAGGTTTCAAAATTTCTATGAAGGAGAGAGGGAAATGTTGATGAAAGAAGTATCTGAACTACGAAATCCAGTATCTTAATTACAATGGTTTCTGCTTTGCACACCTTGGAGGAATTAAATGCGTTGAATGTAGATGTGTTATGGGAGTTCAATAAGAGTTTATTCCACAAAATGATGCACACCTCGGAGGTATTGTACATGTAGAATGCAGATGTGCTATGGGAGTTCAAAATAAGAGTTTATTCAACAAAACTAAGATGTATAGGTCAGAAAATCTGATTTTTTAGAAGAAACATTCATTGAAAAACTTGATTTGGGAGTATGACTTGGAAAAGATAATATTTTTTGGGATATGTACTATGATTTACACATTTAATCAGCTTCTTCGTAGATCTTCACAATTCAAGCGAGTTTTCAACTACTACAACAATTTCTAAAATTTGTTTCCGATTTTCTGCTCTTCATATATATTTATATGAATTCACTTAATTTTTTAACAAACTAAAAATCAGTATTATAATAGGTCCGTGCATAGCAGGGCATAAACTAGTAGAGTTAAAGTGAAGAAAGGGAAGAGGGAGGGAATAGTTAAAGTGGGAGACAAATTGATGTTATTGGCGATTCTATTTATGTATATGTGTATCTATAATTACTTATTAGAATTTAAGTTGTATGAAAATGTATTGATTTGCTATCAATTTTAGGATCTTACAAATTCCATTTGATATGAATATTAGTATTCGAATTCTGGAATCAATAATTTTTATCTCATAATATTTTGTGCCTGTTGACTAAGGCATTTAAATTCATGAATGTTGACGAGAAAATGAACACCTTTTCAGTTTTTTTTTTAATTAAAAATATTCAAAGACAGATTATAAAAGACAATCAAATCAATTCAATAATTAACCTTATATTATTATTCACACGTAAGGCAAACAGACACTTTAGTTAAGTGTATTTCTCAGTTAAGGACCTTAAACATGTACTCTTGCTGAAATTTTAGAGCATTGAAAAGAAAGAAAATATATAAAATCACAAAGGCCAACCTTTTTCATGTGCAAGTCCCTCTATCTCAACAATAGCTGGGTTTTCTTGCATCTGATAAAATTCATTATTATGCATCATAAAATTTAGATTATTTTCACAAGTGTTGAATCTTGATCTTAAATAAGCATAAAATGCTAAATTTCATAAAGACCCTCTATTACATTCACCAAGATATCAAAAATTTTATGGAGTAAGATATATTTCATCTAACAACTTTATGCTGGTTTCTTAGTAAATTAAGATTCTTATGCTTCAATTTGGTTAATCACTTTATATATATATATATATATATATATATATATATATATATATAATATAAAGTTTCTCACACACAACCGTCAAACATTACAACACATTATCTTCACAAAACCATGCAGAGATTATCAAACTATACAAATCTAAGAAACAATATAATGAAATACAACTATCCGCAGACACTATATAAATCAAGAACCTGACCAATTCCTGCCAGGAACTAAATCAACAACATCAATTACTTGTACTGCTCACCTTTTTATGGTATCCAACACTTGGTCATTAATTGGCATAACCTCTCTCAATGAGCCCGAGGAGGGTCAATTGTATTCAATACCGTGAAACTATAACTGGCCTCGAGCTTCCGGCTGAAAGAAAATGCAACCATTAATTATAATAAACATTCACCAAACATTAATTGTAATAAACGAATCAAAACCTTTATCTACTGTCTATTCTGCATCAATTTTCTTTTAAAAGGAAACCAAATCAAAATCATCTTTACATTCACTAACCACGTATCAAAGCAAATATTTTATGTCAAATATTTAGCCTGACAATTCTCTGCCTCAAAATAAAATACATAAATATTCACATTGTTGGGAAATTTGTAGTTTTGATGGAAGTTCCAAAACAGTTGTAATAGGATCAGTCAAACCTGTTAGCTGACTGATGAATCAGAAATCATAATAGGATGACCAGTTGAAATGTATGTACAAATGATGTAATAGAATAGGTCACATATTGAGGGGGAACTCAATATGTATAAGTTAAGTCTTGAAAATCAGAAGATCAGAAGAGTCATTATCCACAAGACTTGAAATTCAGAAGACATGAAGCTTAGAAGACTCGAAGATCAGAAGACTAGAAGATAACAAGATCAGAAGACCTACTGAAGACCTATATCAAGGAAGAATCAGAAGAGTCTCAAGTTGTGCTAAGACAACTTGAACCGGAAGACTCAAGGTAGATTGATCAGGTGGATCAGAATAGCTCCCATCAGAAGAACACAAAGAATATACCTAAGGCATACAAGTCAGTCAGACAAGCAGAATGTCAACTTAAGTTGATTTAGCAAGGCGCCGAATAAGTGTACTTGACAACCAATGAGAGTGTGACACGTATGTATGGAACTGACAAAGAGATATGGGGTATTAGGGTTCAACGGCTAGAAAGGACAAGCTTGCACGAAGACGGCATGGCCGGCTGATGAGAACCGCGATTGCAAAACACAATTAATAAACGAAGAACGATAATAATTGTTGCCCCAACTCAGGTTGACAAGAAACAATTAGGTTTTGACAAAGTTGCCAAAGAAAAGTTATATTCTTCATTATGCCGAAAGAAAAAAACGTCCCAAAGTATATATAGGACCTAAAGGACTAGACCTAATCTAAAAAGGACCAAATCTAGCAAATCTATCTAACCGACTCGATAACTATGAAATTAAAAGATAAAAACCGAAAATAAGTAAATAAAATAGCAAATCTAGGACTATCTTGCATATCTTGCATATCTTGAAGATCTTGTTGTATCTTGTGAAATATGGGACAATATCTTTGATAAAAATGGGACAATCTTGCAAGAATCAAAACTGAGACAATATATTTTCTGGAATATTTCCAGCGGTCTTTTCCCACTATTGGGCTTGGGCCTAACCTCGAGCCCCACTCGCCTAGCCCGATTGCACGTATCCTTGAGCCCAAAAACCCTCGTTCGCATCACCGGCCCTGAACACGTCAAATCACCCTTGCAAACCTACCTTAAATAGATCAAAATTCGAATTGTTCTCCAATGGCTAGTTCGATTTCGAGCTCTATGAATAAGGGATCAACCTTCAGAGTAAGGTTACGGAAATTCTACAAGCTTAAACACTCAAGCTATTTCCGCAAGAACACTAAAGAACTCAAGAAAATATTTCTAAGTGTTCATCCCTTTGTTTCTTAGTGAGAGATTTATCCTTTAACTTTAGGCTACTCAAATACTATGATAGATTTCCAGTTGGAAACCAAACAAATCTTACCCAAATCAGTTGATAGGTTAAGTTTGTTAGCAAGATTTCTAACTAGGGTTTCTAGTTTTGATTTATGAGATTATGAGTGAGAACTCTATAAACATATGTTTGTACTGTGTTGACTAACACATTAAACTAAGTCAGTTGGTTAGTGAGTGTCCCTGCTGATAGGGAAGAGTAGACGTAGGACAAGTTAGTCCGAACTACTATAAATCTTGTGTGATTTACTGCTTTACATATTTACACACTACTGATTATAAAATATCATGCATGTCTTAAGCTGGATCCGCAAATCAATTAAACTGATAGACACCAAACTGATCTGCTTCACAGCTATCAGTAAGTTGGATATCAGTCTGTACTGATCCACACACACTCTATATCAACAAACTTGCAAAACACGCTGATCACGCAAAAAGTTTCAGAAGTCTATTCACCCCTCCCCTCTAGACTTCTGCCTCATTGAACCCATTCGGGACCTACACAAATAGCAGCAATAGAACAAATCTTCATCAGAAGTTCGACTAAGTAACTGAACAAGTATAACCTTTTTTTTGGGCATTTGTTTATTTATCAGGAATTTTTTTCTCATATAACATTTACATTGCATAATATCCTTACAAATTTCCCTAATTACCTTGAAATTGCAATTTGAAAAGAGATGTCGCCTTGACGCCTTTATGCGGAGACTCGGGTTACCACTATCCTTAATCCAGCTTTTTGTTCCTCATATGTTACCTTCCAATCATTATCCATAAGTATTAAAAATAAAAAGAGAATCACAATCTAGGTTTTAAATATCAAAGAAATAAAATTACACTGTTACTTGTAAAGTGCTTACTATTTAGATCATTTATCTCAACAGAATCCAGTTCTCAAAGGCAAAGCAAGACGTAGCAAAACTTTGAAAAAAATCATCAAGAATTATAGTCATAAATCCAATTAATAAAACGAAGTACATGTTACCTGGAAGAGCCAGAGAGGAGTTGGAGCGGCGGGCCTGCTGAAGATGGCGAAAAAAAATATATTAACAATCAAAACCCTAAATCCCAATGAATCTGGTAAGCCCCAAACAAAAAGCATCAAAATTCAAAGCGCAAAATCTAATCAATAAAACAAAATTTAGTTTACCCGGAATCAGTGGGAGAAGCAGTGATAGAGGCAGCGAGGGGGATGGTGGGAGTTAGAGACAGATAGTCGCACGGGACTCCTTTCTTAAAAAAAATAAATCGGTCTGCTTTATGAAAAAAGAGAAACAATGAAAGGTGAATTAATTAAAATAAAAATATTATAAGGGATGTTACTGAACAATATAAATTGTGGCAAGAATAAAAGGGTCCGAAAATGATCAAAATTTTGTCTTTCGTTTGGAGCAAAATTTTGTCATCGTCGTTCTTTTTTTTTTTTTTAGGAACTTTCACTAGTGATCTTGCTTTTACTTTGCACACAGCCATCCAGACATTATTTTCCCTCGACCTCAAGTATGTGCAATAATATACTTGGGATACATGAACAACAAACACAAACGAATCATACCCGAGATATTTCCTTTTTTTTATGAATGTCAACCAGTTTGTAGTCGAGATGAATTTTTGTTCCTGAATCAGATGGATCAAATCAATCACATTTGAACAACACTACATTCTTCTAAGGAAACCCTGGATATCTTACTTCAACGAATTCTTGCTGCTCTCCAAAGTAATCACGAATATCTTCATTGAAGCTTGAACTCTTAGTGCAAACAACGTTGTTTATAGTTGTTTTGGTTTATGCATACTCAACTGTATGAAATTTATAACCATTTACATAATACCCAGAGTATGTGTTGACCCGATGTAGTGGTCCTCTACTTAGATCCTGTATAAATAGATTCTCAATGTTTTGAGACTAGCCCTGTAATTTAAGTTAAATATAATTGTAAACATATAATAAATTAATTTATAATAATAATAATAATAATAATAATAATAATAAAAATAATAAATTCAATAATACTCACATAGTATTGGAACCATTGTGCGAAATTACGAGTGATATATCCACCTACTTCAGCATCTGAGATGTTTGGATTTTCACGGTGTAGCTCTTTAGTATAGATCCTAATTTAAAGCGATATACAATTATTAATCAATTATTATGTAATAATATACTATATATTTAAATGATACATATATAAAATACTTACTGAATGTACGGTTGGACTTCATCATAATTTAATAACACATATATATGTGTAGTTTCAGTCTCTTGTCGGGATAACCAGGACCGTTCATTTTTTGCTCCCAAATGTCGATCTGAAAACTTAAATACAGACAAGTTATCCTCAATATCTCCAACGGGGTTGTGCCTCTACCATCGTAATTACGAGGCTCATTTCTCAACCTCTTTTTAACTTAATCCTCGAAATAGTATGAACAAAACGATGCAACCTCCTCACTCAAATAGACATTATACAATCGATGTTTCAACCTTTGCCTTTTGTTTAGCACTGAGCTTCAAATTATGGAGATACCTATATATAATAAAGTGCATGGTTATATTTAATATATACAAATAATAAAAATAGATACATTTGTATAATATATATATATATATATATATATATTTACCTCTCAGATGGATACATCCACCTGTATTACACTAAACCAGCAATTTTCGCTTCATATGCTAAGTGCACCAGTAAGTGCTCCATCGAATAAAAAAAAAAAAAAAAAAGGGGGAATGCGTTCCAACTTGAATAAAATAACTAGAATTTCTTTCTCCAAACGGATCATGTAATCAAATATAATCATTGTTGACGTTAAATCTTTGAAGAAAATACTTAATTCAATTATAGCCCTACAGACATTGTTCGGAAGAAATTCTTGGACTGCAATTGGTAACAGTCGCTGCATAAACACGTGACAATTGTGGGTTTTCATCCCAAACACCTTCCCGTTTGATGTGTTTACACAACGACTCAAATTTGAGACACATTCATCTGGAAAGTTCAATTCTTTAATCCACTAACATAGTGACATTTTCTGATTCTTATCAAGTGTGTAAGCGGCTTTCAGATATTTTCCTGTATTCTCATCCTTTTTCAGGAAACTATGTTTGCATATACTATTCAAATCATCGCGGGACTTTAAAGTGTCTTTTGTCTTGCCCTCTATGTTCATGATTTTGTTGAACACGTTATCAAACACATTCTTTTCGATGTGCATCAAATCCAAGTTGTGTAGAATCAAAAGTCTCAAAAAATACTCTTTTTCTTCCAACCACCCTGTATCATTTTATTATGCGCCTCTGCATGATCTTCCATTGATTTCATCATTCTCGTCTGATTAATTTCAAGTAACAACCGTTTTCCTGTACGAATGCAAACATATGTATGCTTATTAATTAATTTTTCATATATAGATAGAAAATTATAATTAATCAACACAACTAATTTAATAAATATCTGACCGAATGCACAATGTATGGTTGTAATGGTTTTGTTCTTAGTGAATGAAATTTTATTTCTCCAAAAATAATGATCATCTAGTAAAAACTTTCGATGGTTGTCAAACCATGAAACCTTTCTGTTAAGCGGAAGGCTGAAAGCTTCTGAACATTGCATGCAGTACGGACATGCTTATTTCCCAGTTGTCCTCCATGTTGGGGTTATACGTGAAAGTATGTTTTGACTTTGTATAACCTATGTATTAAACACTTATTTACTGAAATAAATTACTGCAAACCGTTCATAGAATAACACGTGTTACATTGTAGTCAACGTGGTGATACCAGATCACAGAAGATCATGTTAACAGACCCTTGTAAACAACCCGGACAACATGAAATACGCAGGATAGTCGCTGATCATCCGCAGTACGGCGGCCTTCATCATGAAGTTCTGCTTTCTTGATACATATTAAGTCTGCACTCCTGTCCTCCACAAATATATCAAGTCTTTTATCAAAGGCTGAAGATAAACATCTAGTTTATCCTTTGTATCTTTGGGTCAGGAACCAATATTGTGAGGAACATTGTTTGGGGCTTCATGCACATCCACAGAGGTAGATTATACGAAGTTAATATAACCGGCCATAAGGAATAATGCTTACCGTGCATTTTAAATGGACAAAAACCATCAGTGCTAAGACCCAACATCACGTTCCTAGGTTCATTTGAAAAATCAAGAAACACCGAGTCAAGATGTTTCCAGGCCATCGAGTCTGTAGGGTGCCGCATCTCTCCGGAATCAGGATCAGATGAATTTGTTGCATGTCATGTCATGCCTTTAGCTATGGCACTAGATTGATACAATCTCACAAGACGAGGAAGGATAGGGAGGTAATACATTTTTTTACATGCCACTTTCTTCTTTTTCTGCTTCATTCATCCGTCAGTCTTGTTCTGACGAGATACCTTGTACCGAGTATGTTCACAAATCCTACACTTATCTAGCTTATTGTCTTCATCAACCCACAATAACATGCAACTATTGACAAAACAATCAATACTCTCAACTAGTAGTCCATTACTCTTCAACAAACTCTTGGCTTGATATTCTATTTTAGGCACCCTATTAGCTGGAGGATAGACCTGTTGGGGTTATACTGAAAAGTATGATTTTTACTTTGTATAACCAAACTGAATTTCTTATTTATTTACTGAAATAAATTATTTATCACTGTTGCACTAAATATGAATGAATGTTATATATATTTACTGCATACTTGTTCAATAAATAGTACGTGTTACATTGTAGTTAATTTGGTGATACCAGATCACAGAAGATCAAATTAACAGTTCCTCGTAACTAAGTGCAAAGTTCACAACCTAGATGGAAATGAACAATCCATCGTGAAAGGTTGAAGTGTAAAGCTCAGATTGGTTTGTCTTGACCAAGAGATTACACTAGTGCATTATGATGCACTGAATAGGACCTACAGGAGGATAAATTCTTTAGCACTGAATATAGAAGAATTAGACCTCAACGGTTCATTATTTCTTAATCTCCGTTCCTTAAATAGGATCGTGTGAAATTAATAACTATTGCTTTGACTTATGCTGGGAAGAGAATCAACGTGATTCGATACCTTATATCTTGGGCAATATTATTGATTACATGACGATTGCTAAGATTTAATACGGAGAATCGTGTGCAAGTACGGCTTGCTTGATTTGTCCCCTTTGTGGGCTCAGAATCTTTATCATACCAAATCTTGCAATTAGAAATTCTTTTCTGGTATGGATAATAACGTTGAACTGTCTTTACTCCAAGGACAAAGATATTAATTAATATAAAGTCTGTTCAGTGACTTAACTAATTAATGGACTAAGATAATCTTAAACACGGGAAATAATGACCGGGAGCCATATTATTGTGAAGTCGTAATATGGGTTAGGATGGATAGTTCAATATTAATTTTATAGTGGAGTAAATTAATATTAATGGGCTTAAATAATATTATGGCTAAATATTAAAGTTTCATAGCCCATTGGAGGTCCAATCTTAATTCTCCTAAAGGCCCCTAAAATATCCCAAATTAAAGTTCAATTAATGAAAAGGAGAAGAAAATATTGTTGCCTAATTTTTCCATTAAATTTCGAAATTAGTAAATAAAATGGGAGCAAGATTTTCTTTGAATTTTGTTATGGAATGAAGATAAGTATTCTTGGAATACAAGATTATCTCATTAAATTCAAGAAATCTCCCACTTGATTATTTATTAAGTAAATTTTCAAAATTCCATAACAATAAGGAGGAGAAGATTTTGTTGGGAGATATTTTGGGAAATAGAATATATTGGATATATTCAAGATTGTTTCTTGGAGAAGAAGCAAGGAAATTTTCCAATGCCCCAATTGACCTAAATTTTCATCCCCCCCTTTATTATAAATAGGAGATTAATTTTTCATCTACAAGACAACACAGAAATTGATTTTTTCGGAAAAATATCAGCGTCGATAAAATATCAATTTTTTTTGAAACGTCGACAAATTGTGTTTTCTCGAAAAACTTCAATTATGAGTGTGCAATTCCATGTGTTGAAAATATTAGAAATCCACAAAGGTGGTGGCAAAATATTTTTATTTTTCTCCTTTATTAAAATCGTTCGTGTGAATCCTCCCACCGGATTACGTTCGTGGACGTGGGACATATTTCGGAAGGCTCTTTGGGTTGATCCATCGTCTCAACGGTTGTTTCTACAAGAGGTATGTAATCTCGTAACTCCTAGATTCCGCATGCTTAGGATTTACGTGGATTACGTGTACGCATGTTGCTTGTTTACACGTTTAATTATTACGATTGAATTGATTTATGATTAATTCATGTTAGTAATTAATTGATTAATTTAAATATGTATTTTGTTGGGAAATATGTAATTTAGTTTTGATGGAAGTTCCAAAACAGGTTGTAATAGGACCAATCGGACAAGTAATCGATCGATGACTTAGAATCGAAATAAGATGACCAAATTTAAATGTATAGATAGTCGATGTAAAAGATAGGTCACATATTGAGGGGGAACTCAATATGTATAGGTCAGGTCGAAGTAGCAGATGACCCAGAGAAGGTCAGATGATCAGAAGACAAGAAGTCGGAAGATCAGGTGAAGACAAGAAGACATCAAGACTCGGAAGAACTCAAGACTCGGATGAACTCAAGACTCGATGAACTCAAGACTCGGATAAACTCAAGACTCAAAGATCAAACCTCAAGACTCAAGACGATCAATACACTGAGGCTCAGAGACACCTGAAGATCAAAAGACCTGAAGACCTACTTTCAGCAGAGTTTGCATATTGAAGCTAAGACAATGTGCAACTGAAGACTCAACAAGGTAGACTGATCAATTACTTGATCAAGTCAGCTCACACCTGGTGACAATCAAAAAGATACACCAGACAAGACGAATCCTCTTCAAAAGGAATATCAATCATCTAACGGGCAAATTTCTAAAGTGCCGCCTCATGGCCAAGGAGAAAGCGACACGCGTGCAAAAAAAGAGCCGACAATACGATACGACGCCGCAGACAAAAAATGGCACTAATCATGCCTACGGCCACGCCAAAAATCGCAAAGACGTCACAATCATATCCTCTGACCTACCTAATAATATAGCCCGAAAATTCAAATTGCTCTCCAACGGCTTTTGATTTCGAGGTCTATAAAATGGGATCGATCTTCATTTTGAAGAAATAAGACCAACAAGTGAAAACGCAAGAACAAACACGGAGACATCACAAAAGAAGCTAAAGCTACAGCAAATCTCCACTCAAAAGAACACTACATCTTAAGATTATTCTTAAGAGTGTTCATCCCATAGTTCTTAGCAAGAAATCCTATCCACTAGCATTTTGGCTACCTAAAGCACCGGGATAGATTTCGGTTGAACCCTCAATCATTCTTTACCCAAACGCAAGTTAGGTCAAGTCTGTAGAGTGAGAACTCATTAAACATCTCGGTTATCCTCTTTGTAGGATATAAGTCCCGCTGGTTACGTTTGTAGAGTGGGAACTCAATAAACATCTCGGCTATCCAAAAAAGGATATAAGTCCCGTAGGTTAAGCTTGAGTGGGAACTCGGTAAACATCTCGGCCATCCTGAAAAGGATATAAGTCCCGCAGGTTAAGTTTGTAAGAGTGGGAACTCGGTAAACATCTCGGCCATCCTGAAAATGATATAAGTCCCAGAGGTTAAAAGTAGGTTAAGGTTCCCCTCATGTTAAGGGAAGAGTGGACGAGAACGGGTTTTCGTCCCCAACCACTATAAAAAGTCTTGTGTGCATTTACTTGCTTTCTTATCGCTTTACACAAGTCACTCAACTGAGTTTAAACTGCATACATATTCTAAAGTTAAGCTCAGTCTGCACTAAGCAACTGATCTGATCAGATTGACACTTCAGTCAACTGGTTGAAAAACTGACTTAAGAATCTGATTGATAAAACTGGTTTTTCACACGGGTAAAAACAAGCTTCCTCACCATTCAGTTAAGCTGACAGATATCAAACTGATCTGCCCTTAGGCACTCAGTAAGATTGAACATTAGTCTAAACTGATACACTAGCACTCTGATCGGGTAATCTGTAGTTCACACCTGATCCGCACGAAAAGTTTTGGAAGTCTATTCACCCCTCCCCTCTAGAATTCCACCCTCACAAAACCCGTTCGGGACCTACAAGTGGTATCAGAGCAGTGGTTCTACAGACCACTGGCTTTGAGTATTACCGATTCTTGAGGAAGAATCTTTGTGGTCATTTGAACTGATCTTGAAAAACCATTTTTAAAACTCATTCGTTTTCAAAATCACTCAGCATGGATAATACCTCTGGTATGTATCATGATTTGCCTAAATTTTCAATTGATGAGTATGCAGATTGGGCTATATATATGTGCAACCATCTAGGATTCGATAAGCGGCAGAATGATGGAAGTCATCGAACGAGGACCCATCATCGTATACCACGATAACCCAGCAGTCGGAGGAGATCCAGACTTTACCACGGGAAGTCTTGTGCAAAAAAGCCCAGCCCTGATGGATGCAGAGGAAAGAAAGTTGTTTACTCTAGATACAATCGCCAGACATATAATCATGAAGACAATGGATAAAGTCACCAAAGAGAAGATAAAGTATCTCAAAATCGCAAAAGCAATGTGGGATACTCTTGCTGAGATATGCTAAGGAAATGATCAGATCAAAGACAGCCGCCTACAAGCTGAATTGGTGAAGTTTGAAAAGTTAAAGATGTTGCCCAACGAGACCATCAACGAGCTCGATGGGAGGATCACCATGTCAATCAATAAGCTACGAGAACTTGGTAGAAAGATGTCAGACAAAGATATCAACTACAAGATCTTAAGATCTCTCACCAAGAAATGGGACATGAAAGTCACGGTAATCAAGGATTACCAAGATATTTCAAAGATGAAGCCGAGTAGCTTGTTCTTAAGCCTTAAAGCTCACGAGTTCGACTTAATCGAAAGAGGACAAGCAGATGAAGACGAGACGCCTGCTGAAGCCTCAACGTCTAAATCAGTTGCGTTTAAAGCAACCAGCAACAGATCAAAGGCCTCAAAGGCCACTGAACCTGTTGGAAACATCATAAGTCAAGCAGAACAGATCGCTCTGCTTACCAAGAAACTTGAAAGAACAAATACTCAGCTTGGTAAGTATTGGAGATTCTACAGTGACTATCAAAGAAACAGGAGGCCAACTGACAGATCACGAGAAAGAACCAGATCTGATGATCGAAGAGATCATAGAGAAGAAAAGAAAAGAGATGATCTGACAGATGAAAAAAGAGATAACAGATATGACAGAAGAAGTTTTGATTACTATCAGAAAGGAAAGTCACCTGACAGATCCTACAGACGGAGTGACTCACCTGGCAGAGAAAGTTCCGTAGATCGAGGATCATGCTTCAACTGCGAGAAACAAGGTCACTACAAAGACCGAACGCCTTTTACCGACTCCCCGAGAGAAAGAGAAGAGAAACGGAACAAAAGAGAGCAACGCCTCGAGATAGGAAAGCCCCGTAGTCGACACATCCGAATTGATGATTCCTATCCGCCTTTCGAGGACTATGGGTACTCATCTCAGAGAAAACTTCGTCGATAAGCAAAGGTCTTTGTTGACTTCCACGAGCATGAAGATCTGATTTCTCTTGGGATGACGATGAAGTCTGCCTGATGGCCAAGGAGGACCAACTTGAGGTAACCTCCAAACCTTCAGCTTTTTCAATTTCCACACCTGCTATTATTAGCACACCTGCTGGAGAGATTGACTTGTAGCTCTACTCTGAGCAATTGCTTGATGATCTCTCTGAAGCAGTAGACACTTATACAATAGTGGAAGCTGAAAATGACAAGCTAAGGATCAGAAATAATCACTCGTTAAAGAGAACGCTCTCGGTAGAAAGCTACTTCAATCGAAATCAAAAAACTGCTCGTAAGGTAACCGAGAACTTAACGCTCAAGGTTAAATCTTCCGATCGGGAGAAACAGATCAAAGATCAGCTAGCAATCAACAAACAGCAAGCTGATGATTTCAAAATCCTTCAAGCTAAATTTGATGAGCTATTCTGACTACATGAGAGTCTTAAATTTATTGAGGATAATCTGCGGAAGAAAATAGAGGTTTTCACGAAGTCATCTAAAACCGTTCAAGAAATGAACACCTATTTTCGAACGCCGACTAAAAAGAAGGGAATTGGGTATGAGAACCCTTCTACATCCTCAAAAGCCCCATTTGATTCACTTCAGAAGGGTGTAATCAAACGAGTCTCTAACAAAGATACACTAAAAGCTAAACTTGAATCTAATAAGGGAAAAAGACCTGCTGAGCAAGTAAGGCAGGTGCCTAATCAGAAAGGGAACGAAATGGACCCCAATCGATAAAGCATCACCGAGAATCAACAAGAACCCACCCGCTTCTTCAAGAGACCTCAACTCGACGTGATTAGGTATCAGAAGAGACAACCCATAAGAAGGAAATCTAATCTGAGACCCAATCAAGGTCAGCTGCCTAATAAGCAAGCTATAGGTAAACTGCAAAGACCACCTATGCCAAAAAGATATGAATCTTTTGATGGTAGCAGTCGTACCTACCCTTATAATCAGAGATCTAGGGCTACTGCACCTGAGCCACACTGGATTAAAAGAAGACAAAATATAAAGAAAAATCCCAAGTCTTCTAAGTCATCCAAGGCTCACACTAATAATCATACTAATCAGAAAGCATATAAAGAGACGTATGATTATGTTGATATGTATGGGAGACAAATCAGACCTTCTAATCTTTCAGATTTTCATAGAAGTGCTCTGTTTGTGTAGATCCCTAAATCCACCACTAACCCCCCAGGACCCAATTCCAAAGGGGTACCTAAAGCCTGATTTGATTGCAGGTTCGCGTGGGACTGGCCAACAAAGGAGGTGCACAAGCAACTATCTGGTACATCGATAGTGGATGCTCAAGGCACATGACTGGAAGCAAACATCTCCTTAGATCTTACAAAGAACAAGAAGGCCCACGTGTACTCTTTAGTGATGATAATAACTGGTTTTACCAAGGGATTCTAACCTTAGAGAATGATGATGTACAAGTAACCTGAGTCTCGTATGTCGAAGGATTGAAGCACAATCTACTATCAAGATCCTGAATTCTGCGACAACGGATTCAAATTGAGTTCTCGGCGACAAGTGTACGATAAGGAATCGAGCCACTCAACAAATCTTGCTAATCGGTTCAAGGAAAGGCACGATCTACATAGCATATTGGAACAGGTTGCCCAAGAATACATGCTTAATTGTTAAGAGTTCTAAAAGTAGCGATTGGCTCGCACAAAAAAGATTGAGTCATCCAACTTCAAGACTCTTAACAAGATCGCTAGGATGTCTTTGGTTGAGGGACTTCCGAATGAGATATTCTCCAAAGATCGACATGTGTGCGCATGTCGGAAGGAAAACAAGTTAAAGCCTCATTCAAGAGAATACGGACCAAAGATCCAAGAGAGTATTACCCAAATCGCTCCATATGGATCTATTCGGACCCGGTTCCACCATCGATCTCCTTTGGGACGCAAATATACTCTTGTAATCGTGGATGATTATTCCAAGTTTACTTGGGTTGTATTCTTATACAAGAAGAACGAGACAACGACTAAGATACCCGAACGCTCAAAAAAGCTACAAAATGAGAAGGGTGTCAGCATAGTAAAAATCAGATCAGATAAAGGTACAGAGTTCCTGAATTCCTTTATTACTGATTTTTGCACTAAGTTTGGTATACAACATGAAACGTCAGCTGCAAGAACGCCACAACAAAATGGAGTAGCAGAACGGAGAAACAGAACTCTCAAGGAAGCTACTCGCACTATGTTAGCTGAACATGCCACACCAAGCCGTTTCTGGGCAGATTCAATAAACACAGCATGCCATACTCAGAACAGATGTTCTCTGACTAAGACTCACTTCAAAACACCTTATGAACTGTGGAAAGACAGAAAACCTCGTGTTTTATACTTCCATGTTTTTGGGTGCAAGTGTTTTATTAACAACAATGGGAAAAGTCAGTTGAAGACTTTTGAGGCCAAGTCAGATGAGGGCATATTCTTAGGATATTCCTCATCCAGTAAGGCTTTCAGAGTTTACAATAAACGAACTCTTGTTGTGGAAGAAACACCCCATGTGGTCTTTGATGAGACATCCTCTGAACAAGAGAAAGCTGCCTCAGAACAAGCCGTACCAGATCAACCGTTACCTGACACATAGAAAATGAATCAGCTAAGCATCAAGGATAAAGAACCTGAACACGTAACAATGCACATCCCAGAACTTGATCTTACTGATTCAACAGGTCAATCAGACCCAAAGGTACGCATAACCTGCTGCTGAAGAAGTTCATTATACCGAGACAAAGATCAACCGAACCATCTGGTTCGTGGGAACTTCGGTTCCTATGAATGCACTTCAAAGACATGATGAGTCCAACATCAGCTGAGACATGTTCTTATCAAGTGGATCATAATTCCGCACCACTCCCAATCACTAGTAATGAACTATCAGATATGGATGATGTTCTCCAAACAGACGCACATCAGAATAGAAGGACCTGGATTACCAGTCATCCAACTGATCTGATTATCGGAGACCCATCTGATAGAGTCAAAACTAGACTTCAGATTGGTGAAAGTGCCATATACTATTGTTATCTGTCTATGAAGGAACCAACTACAGTACAGGAAGCTCTACAAGACGCAAGCTGGATTCTAGCCATGCAGGAGGAGCTGGAATGGGTTTGAGAGAAATCAAGTTTGGGAATTGGTGGGACGACCAACTCATCAAGACCTAATTGGCACAAAGTGGGTATTCAAGAACAAGAGAGATGAGAAAAATGTCATAACCGAGAATAAGGCAAGACTTGTTGTTAAGGGGTATTCACAATCGGAAGGAATTGATTATGATGAGACCTTTGCACCGATCGCCGCCCTAGAAAGCCATTCGGTTTTTTAAGCATATGCTTCCCACGAGGGTTCATCGTGTATCGATGGATGTAAAAAGTGCATTCTTAAACGGGGTACTAGCAGAGGAAGTTTATGTCAAACAACCTCCAGGCTTTGAAAAAGGCAACCAAGTGTACCATTTAAGGAAAGCTCTTTACGGCCTGAAACAAGCTCCTCGAGCTTGGTATGATACACTCTCTCCGATTCTTGCAGACCTGGGGTTCACTAAAGGAACAGTGGACAGAACCTTATTCAGAATAGAAGATGGAGAAGATATTCTGATGGTTCAGATCTACGTGGATGACATCATCTTCGGATCTCCCAACAAGAAGCTATGTGAGAAGTTCAGCAAGTTGATACAAGGGAAATTCGAGATGTCCATGATGGGTCAGATGAATTACTTTCTGGGATTACAAGTCAAGCCAGTCTGAAGGAATATTCATCTCGCCAAAGTAAGTACACAAGGAATCTACTGGTAAAGTTCGGAGTTCAACACTGCAAGGAAGCCAGAATTCCAATGATGACCGGATTCAAGATGGATCCAGACGAAGATGGTCAGAAAATGAATTAGAAGGAGTATAGAGCTCTAATTGGATCTCTACTTTTCCTGACTGCCAGCAGACCAGACATTACTTTTGCAGTAGGTGTATGTGCCAGATTTCAAGCAAATCCAATGCAAAGCCACCTAGAAGCAGCTAAGCGAATTCTCAAATATCTAAAGGGGACTGTAAACCTTGGTTTATTTTACCCATCAGATGACAATCTAGAGATTAGTGGGTATTCTGATTCAGATTACGGAGGTTGCAGAATCAACATGAAGTCAACCTCAGGTTCATGTCAGTTTCTGGGAAATAAACTGATCTCTTGGTTTTCGAAGAAGCAGACATCAGTTGCGACATCTACTACTGAAGAAGAATATAGGGTCGCGAGAAGTTTTGTTCCCAACTGCTCACGCTAAGTCGTCGGTGGTGGGATTACAACATCGTAGCTAAGAATGTACCTATATTCTCGCGTGCGATAATAGTCTTCATGCAATCACTTTCGAGAATCTGTTCTACATACAAGATGCAAGCATGTGGATGTCGGACACCATTTTATCGAGAGATCTGTTGAAAAGAAGAATATCGGGATGGAAAAAGATCCATCTTGACAAGCGTAAAGTTTATATCTTAACCAAGCCACTAGCCGAGATCAGATTCGAGAGAGTTATGCAATGAGCTAGGCCTTACGGATCTTGGAGAAAATGCACCGAGATATGGTGAAGGATTGATCTCCGATTCGGTTGGTTAAAAGACTAACCAAGGATAAGTGGAATCGGTTTAGTTAGGAATCTCAACCGATCGATTTACCAGATTTAGGAGCCAATCTAAAGTTCGAGATAGGAGCGGATCGAAAAGTCGAAAAGGTAGCCGATCCGAGTTCGGACAAAGGCGATCGGTTCAAGATATATCGATTAAGGGGAACCGATCGATTGGAAAGATTACTTTATAAGTCGATTAAAGCTACGGTTAACAAACAAGTCAAGTTTAAAGCTACAGATCGCATAAGTCAGAAGAAAACAACACAGCAATGGAATAAACAGAGTTTTTCATTGATAAAGACCCGGAGGTCAGTTTTACAAGTTACAAGTGATATCACAAGCTACAAATGCTACATCTATCTTCAAGTGGTATTACAAGTACAAGAAGACCCTGAGGTCGATACATAAACCATCAGCCCTAAGACAACCCTAGGCAGGGAAGGAGAGAGAGAGATTTTAAGAACTGATGTTCTCGGACTCTCCGGACCCGAGGCAAAGAGAGAAGCTTCTAGAATCCTGAAAGCCGCTCTTAGAATCTTGGAGTGAGAAGCGAGAGCGTGCCTTGAAGGATCTTTAAGCTAGGAGCCTTTAGACCTAAAATCAATGGGCTCTCCAGCTGTTAAATGGGACACAGTGCCACAGGTTTGGTCACAAAGACCATAGACCATGAGTGTCTCATGCAAATATTGAGTTTGATACACTATTTTGTATATCAAACCCATGTTTTGTTTCAGACTGAGTCTGTTGATGCTAATACTCGTCATCTCGATAGGCGCACAAGGTGCATACTGGTTAGGAGAAGTGCCTTCTTTGCCTTATTAGCAGATCCGCCTCCATGGTGGTAAAGAAGCTTAGCATTGATCATATGTGAAATCTTAGATGACGACGAAAGTAGTGTGAAGGAACACACAGGGTTGATCTGAGAAGCTGATTTCATTAGAAAAGGGCTAAAGGTTCCCACCGGAAGTTTCACCGGAGATAAGGAACTCATCGGAAAAGCATGAAGGATATGCTAAAGAAGATGAAATGGTTTATGATTGTGTTGTTCTTTAACACCCCCCAGGCTATTTATAGAAGGAAATTAGGGGTATAAATGCAAATTTTATCGTCTCAGAAAATCTTAAGAGAAATTTGCATCGACAACGCGTTAGGAACATGCGGCTAATGGTTGGATGAGTTAACGGTGTGATTAAATCACAATGTATCTATGCCATTATTACGGAATGTCAAATCGCGCCGATTTGGGAATCGAGGCGACTTTTGGACTCTCCGAAGTAAAAGTTTTGGCGGGAGTTGACTTCAGTTAATGCGAGATTATAGAAGAAAAATGAAGGATGAAGTTTTTCGAAAAAGAGGATCGATAAGTGACGGCGTTTCAAGCAAAGAATCGTCGGATAATAAGCGAGATATTGTTGGGAAATGCATCCGCAAACATCGATAAGTCAACAAAGTACCGATCGGATCACCGTGGTAATCGATTGATTACAATATCAATCGATCGACACGCCCCTTATTTATCTCTTTCTGAATATCTTTATATGCGTTATTTATTTTAATTGATTTATTTTACACTATTCATGACGCATGCTCTGCAAAGCTTTTAATGCGGACCTGAAAATGTTTTCAAAACGTTTTATTGCTATTTTTCGAGTCCGGAAAACGAGAAGACTATTTTTCTCAACCGTGCGATCAAAATACTTTTTGGCCGACTAATCTCAGCCATCGATTTCAAAACACGGATACTTGAGTACTTTGGAAAGTTGTGCAAAAAGGTTTTCCCTCGTATTCTACAAAATCCAAAATTTTCTCAGAAAACCGCTTTCCACTACTTCGTCTTCTCAAAATTCTGAAAAGATCATATTTCGTTTAAAATTCTCTAAGAATCACCTTCGAAATCATTTGATTCTACCTTCCGATTTCAAAATCTTTCGAATCAATTACTGGTAATTTCTTGTTTTAAATTAATTGCATGATCTAGATTTCTCTATGGTACCTAGGTTTTCAAGTTGTATTTCTATAATTTATTCAATCTAAACGCTTATTTGCTAAATTGATGCTGAATTTTGCTAGTTTGGATGAATTTATTGAAATATCTTACTCAAACTAAACATCAATCTGCATATCTTACAGAAATGGCACATCTTGTTTCAAGACCGGGACAAGGGAAAAAGTACTGCAATTTTGCATCGATGAAGAAAGACATCATTGATGAAAAGTACGTCGTCTTCAACATCACCTCAGATCCGTAATCGCCGAAATTCAGAGTGCTTAAGAGCGTGTGGACTAGAATGATATTGCTCTACTCATCAGAACATCGTTCACACCCATGAAGCCCCGGAGTTTCTTTACAATCTGCAGAGGGATGAAGACAATGATGATCTTGACTGATTTCTTCCGTTGGGTCGAATGAAATTTCGAGTGATGAATGACGATCTACATAGGATATTTGGACTAACTCGAGGAAGCATCAATCCGAGACCTACACTCATCTTCTTTGTAGGAGAAAAGGAGTTTCTTGAAGCCTAGTTGTTGAGACCAAAGAAACAAGGAGAAACACGACGAAACGCCAAAGCCTCCTATCCGAAAAGAAAGTATCGCCTTCTTCTTGAGATCGCTCGTAAGGTGATCATGTGCTCGACTTACGCCTTTGATCGGTCACTTCATAGAAGATAAGTGTAATGGTTGCAATAATCAAGAAGGCTTCGGACATCGATTGGTTGAGTATGGTCAAAGCAAGATCGAGAAAAGACTCGAAAGTTCGAATCGACCCGAGAGCAATGAAGTGTGCTTATCTTCGAAGTGCTCATTCATACACAAAATCTCTATCATTCTCTTAGATAAGCTACCACAGAATTATGAATGGAACGAGAATGGAGCGAAGATTTATCAAGCAAAGCACAAGGCCATATTGGGCAAAGATTAGTCCCTACCTGGACAAGCTGATGAGGATCCGACTCATATGTGCCCAAACCCAAGGGAGAAAAAGAAAGGAAAAGATAAGGCAACCGATCGTCCGGCGTGCGAAAAGGCCATTCAAGAGAAGAGGATGAAGAGGAAGGATCTAGCCAAGAAACCAGACGCTCAGCGGAAACGTCAGAAGAGAGTCTCATCTCCTCTGAAAACTACTCCAAGTTCTGCCCAGCAAGCCAGCAGAACAGAGGATCTGATGCAAGAAAGATCAGACGACGAGATAGCAGTCCGCTCTGAGCCAACTATCAGAGAAGTACGGGAAGAACAAATGATCGCAGCAGAAGGAGAGAAATCATCGGAAGGACGTAAATGGTGAAATCTGAGGAAGAATCACCATCCGATTCTCTCGCCTTAACCAAGATCTTCCAGAGAGCAAGATCGCCAACGCCCACTTCCAAATCACCATCACCCTCTCCTCAGAAATCATCACCTCCACCCTCTCCCCACAAAACCTTCTCTCCCTCACCCTCACCTCTTAGAACAAAATCTCCCACACCACCAATCAATGAACCCGTTCAGGAAACTGAACACCCTCTACACGCTGAAAATGAACCTGAACAACAAACATCCCAATCCCCAATCCAGTCTCAAGAACCTGAGAGATTCGACGAACATGTGTCCATCTCTCATAATCCCTTCAACACCAGAACAGTACTTGCTTCACCTACTCCAGAGAGCCCCATCGTAAGAATAATGAAGCAACATATCAAAGAGTATCTGCTGGATCTATGCCCTGAATTGGATCAACATCCTGGCATCCAGCAACAGATAGAAGAGATAGTGTTCTGGAGGGATATCAGACTGAAGAGCATTGAAGAACTTCTGATTCTAATGACAACTCTGGGATCAGACTTCTTTGTAGACTTAGAGTTGAAATGTCTACACAATGCTGGGATTGAAAGTGCTGTTGAATTGGCATCAGACGACGATATCCAATGGCTGATTCACGAAAGGTTCAAATTGCTGATAACAGGGAGGAAACCGTTCAACCTCCTACAGAGATCATGAGGAGCCGCCAATGAACCAAGAATGGGTCTTTGCAGATGAGACCCAATTTGGCAAGGCCTCAACATCTGAACAGACTGCTAAAATGAGCTCTGATACCCTAGATCATCACTCTAAGAAGATTCAGGATGGGATCCAGCTGCATTTGAAGACAAATTCGCAGGCCTCACAGCAGATCCGATGAAGCGGTTTGAAGATGAGCAAGCCAAAACTAGTTGACAAGGAACGAAGTCACACTGTTGGGATGCACAATGCCATCCTTGTGAAGTAATGCAACTAGTATACCCTCTTCTTTGAAAGCTCAAGCTCCATCGACAAACTCTCAGTTCAGACAGAGATGCTCAATCAGACACATGTACTTTTGGAGAGTGTCTGGGCATCCTTGGAAAAACCAACAATCACTTGGATATGGGTTGGAAACATTTTCTAGCTTCTACAGAAAAGGCAAGACAGGAAATCGAAACTGCTCTCAGACGCTTCTACACACTTGCACCTTCTGCCACCGTCCAGATCACTCCTCTAGTTGTCGAGGAACTTAGAGAGGAGATCTCACGACAATTAATAACTCCGAACCGCAAGATGTCCAACCTCTTTGATGCAACCAAAAAGGCGGAAGGAAAAGAGTCTGGAAAAGAGTCTAAAGGAAAAGAGAATACAGAAAAATAGACTCAAGAAAAAGAGAACAAAGAGAAGGAAGAAAAACAGACTCAGACACAGTTGGTAAAATTTTCATCTCTACCAAAAACCACTGTATCTAACTTGCCAGCCACTCCATCTACCGATCTCGTTGTTGAAATAAAATAAACTGTGGAGCAACACAGTAAAGAGATCGCTGAGCAGAAAAGTACTCTTTCAGAGATTACTGCCAGAGTCGACAAAATTGAAGACTTCTCTTCATCCGTTCAGAAAAGAATGGAAGCTGATGATCAGGCCAAGAGCCTTGAACTCGCTAAGAAATTAGTCAAGAAGAAGATGAATAAGATGAACTCGAAAGCGAGACTCGAGGAGGAAGAAAGGCAAAGGCAAGATGATGAAAGCAACTGCGGAAGATCAGAGACAAGGCCAGATATTCTCCACCAAAAGCCAGATGACTCCTGAACAAGTTCAAGAGCAAACAAGACAGAGAATAAGAGAGGCCGCAATCAAGAAGCGGTTAGCAGAGGCAAAGGGGTGAACATTGCCTACATCCGGAAGGAAGAGGAAGACCGGTCGCAAAGCAGAGGAGATTGCTTGGGAGAAAAATGCCCTTCCAAAGACTGTTAAAAAGGCATCCTCTCAGGCACGCGACAAGATTTGCTTCCGAGAATGGGATCGATCGAGGGAGAATGGTTATGTGACGCCCACATCTCGAGAAGATTCCAATTCATCAAGATCGAATGAAAATGATGATGAATTTCGAATCGGTTAGAAACAAAGTATCCAGACTTCTACCGCATAAAGGATGACGTAAGGCAAGATCATGTCATCGATACCGAAGCTCCACCCTTTGAACTACTCCTTCCACCTTTGCGTCCAGACAACAAGCTAGATCCCGTTAAATTCAAGAACATCTACTATGGACTAGCTGAAAAAGGAGGAATCCATAGAAAAGAAGAGCTGGACAAGCTAATGCAAAGGATGTACAGGATGTTTGGCATCCCCAAAGAACTGCAAATGTTCAAGTACACCTGAAGAAGACAACTTGGAATCAAATGATAGGTACGCTTTTCACATATTCTACAATGCACACACCTATCTGAATAAAACTTTCCATCCCACTGATTCTAAGAAAATCATCTCATTGTCTTCTGAGGTATGTACTATTTGCATTATCTACATTTCCATTCATGGTATCTGTTTTTCTGATCAAGTTTGGTTAAGTGTTTTGGTTCCATCAAAAAGGGGAAATTGTTGGGAAATATGTAATTTAGTTTTGATGGAAGTTCCAAAACAAAGTTGTAATAGAACCAAATCGGACAAGTAGGTGATCGATGACTTAGAATCAGAATAAGATGACCAGCTGAAATGTATAGATAGCTGATGTAAAAGATAGGTCACATATTGAGGGGGAACTCAATATGTATAGGTCAGGTCGAAGTAGCAGATGACCCAGAGAAGGTCAGATGATCAGAAGACTAAGCCCAAATCAGAAGACAAGAAGTCAGAAGATCGTGAAGACAAGAAGACATCAAGACTCGGAAGAACTCAAGACTCGATGAACCTCAAGACTCGAAAACATCAAGACTCGGATGAACCTCAAGACTCGATAAACCTCAAGACTCAAAGATCAAACTCAAGACTCAAGACGATCAATACACCGAGGCTCGAGACACCAAGATCAAAAGACCTCAAGACCTACTTTCAAAGCAGAGTCCGTGATATTGAAGCTAAGACAATGTGCAATCAAGACTCAAATAAGGTAGATCGATCGCCATTTGATCAAGTCACCACACCGATGACAATAAAAAGATACACCGATAAGACGAATCCTCTTCAAAAGGAATATCAATCGCCTAACGGGCAAATTTCTAAAGTACCACCATGAGGCCAAGGAGAAAGCCGACACGTGCACAAAAAGAGCCGACAATACGGGATACTGACGTTTGCAGAAAAAAAAAGCGCTAATCATGCCTAAGGCCACGCCGAAAAATCGTGAAGACGTCACAATCATATCCTACAACCTACCTAATATAGCCTGAAATTCAAATTGCTCTCCAACGGCTCTTTGATTTCGAGGTCTATAAAATGGGATCGATCTTCATTTTGAAGAAATAGGACCAACAAGTGAAAAACGAAGAACAAACACGAGACATCGCAAAAAGAAGCTAAAGCTACAAAGAAATCTCCACTCAAAAGAACACTACATCTTAAGATTATTCTTAAGAGTGTTCATCCCATAGTTCTTAGCAAGAAATCCTATCCACTAGCATTTTGGCTACCTAAAGCACCAGGATAGATTTCCAGTTGGAACCCTCAATCATTCTTTACCCAAACGCAAGTTAGGTTAAGTCTGTAGAGTGAGAACTCATTAAACATCTTGGCTATCCTCTTTGTAGGATATAAGTCCCGCTGGTTACGTTTGTAGAGTGGGAACTCAATAAACATCTCAGCTATCCTGAAAAGGATATAAGTCCCGTAGGTTAAGCTTGAGTGGGAACTCGGTAAACATCTCGGCCATCCTGAAAAGGATATAAGTCCCGCAGGTTAAGTTTGTAAGAGTGGGAACTCGGTAAACATCTCGGCCATCCTGAAAAGGATATAAGTCCCACAGTTAAAGTAGGTTAAGGTTCCCCTGTGTTAAGGGAAGAGTGGACGTAGGACGGGTTTCGTCTGAACCACTATAAAAAGTCTTGTGTACATTTACTTGCTTTCTTATCGCTTTACACAAGTCAATCAACTGAGTTTAAACTGCATACATATTCTAAAGTTAAGCTCAGTCTGCACCAAGCAACTGATCTGATCAGATTGACACTTCAGTCAACTGGTTGAAAAATTGACTTAAGAATCTGATTGATAAACTGGTTTTTCACACGGGTAAAAACAAGCTTCCGCCCCATTCAGTTAAGCTGACAGATATCAAACCGATCGCCTCGGCACTCAAGAAGATTGAACATCGGTCTAAAAACGATACACTAAAGACTGATCGGGTCTGCAGTTCACACCGATCCAAGACGAAAAAAGTTTTGGAAGTCTATTCACCCCTCCCCTCTAGACTTCCACCCTCACAAAACCCGTTCGGGACCTACATATTTAAATTCATCTCGAATAGATCCCGGCACCCTAATTTCCCAACAACTGGTATCAGAGCCTCGGTTTCGAGCTCTACTTTTAAATTGTTATTTAAATTAAGTTGGCCATTAAATTGAAATTGGATAGTAGAATTGCTAGATCTGTTTTGCAGGTATCCAATTATCATGGTATTTAATGTGTTTATTTTTCATGCGTGTGAATGGTTTTTATTCGACTCGTTCGAATTTGTTTTTCTCGTGAGAAAATCCACGAGTAGATTAGGCTATTTTATTTGTTCAATGTAATAGACTAATCTAGATTTAGGTTTATTTATTTTCGCTTTAAATAAATTGTAACCTGATCGAAGATGAAGACGGAGATGAGAAGTTAAAACGGATCGAGCGATATCGCCTGTCGACGCGAGGTCGCCAGCGCCAAGACGGCACGACGCAGGCGTCGGTAGGATCAACCCCTGAACGGGTCATAGGCGCTTTGGCGCTTCTGGGTTAGCGTCATTTAGCGAGGCAACGGGTTTTTATCGTAGGCGCGGCGACGCCCAGGCTTACGTGGGTGGCTGAAGCGATGGGGCTGATCTTGCGGCGTCTTGTCTGGCGCATGCATACATCCCACCTGTCGCATGCCGAGGCTGCCGAGTCCTTCGGGCGTACTACCGCGCCTAGGCATCGACGATCACGCAACATCGGGCTAAGGGGGTACGATGCGGGCGTCCCCCAGCTACGAAGCTTCATAGCGTGGCGACTCGAGATGGAATTATTTTTCGAGACGAACGAGTGGGAAAAATTCAAGATGACGATTCTTCAAAATCAAGCCAAGAAAAATCAAACCATGACAGTTGGATAATTTGTGCCCAATATGTTTATTTTCTGCTTTGCTTGATTTATTGTTGTATTTTCTTGTGCTTTATTTAATTTGTTTAAATGTGTTTGCATGAGAATTCCCCAACGAAAAATCTCAAATTCAAAAATTACTAAGTATGTTTTAAACAATTAATTCAATTTTGAATCGAATTAATTTTGACCTCCATGATTTATTTGTTTGTGAAATTTTTGGAGAAATTCCCCCAAGGGACGGCCAAAAGAAAGCTTTCACATGAAAAAATTCTCAAAAGGATGATTGTGAATTATTATTAGTGGCGACGATCCTCCCAAGAGGTTCGATCAAAACGAAGTAGTAATTCTGTATTTAATCATGGTTATTACTTAGGTACAAAATTGATATGCATATACTTCACCGAAGTCCTTGTCAATTTTGTATTGGTCAAGTGGGAGCCAACTATTAATTAATTTTAATTAAAGGTTTGTAAATGTTCTTGTTTATAACCTGCTTGAATGTGATTTAAATGATGACCCTCCCAAGAGGCTCATTTAAAACTGTTTTGAGATGTTGGCTGATGCATGTTCATATTTGTTTTTTAGATTTCAATATGAATCATGTGATTTTCCTTGTGTTGATCCGGACATTGACACAAGATACATGTTTATTTCAGTATCATCATGTCGCAACCTTTTAATCCACTGTTAATATACTTAAAGTCGATAGAATTGTATAGGAAACTATGTTGATTGGAAATGAAAAGTTATGATTGTCCTAACTGCACAAAAGCACAAGTGGATTCTTGACACACCAAAAATCAGATGAGCCAATTGACGAGTAAAAAATGCGGGGCTTATCAGATCACATTGCGAGAGATGTCGTCGCTGAAAATGGTGGAGGGAAACCCCGTGAGGGATTACGCCCTCAAAATTGATGGCCCATCTGAACAAACTTGAGGTTCTGGGTGCAGATTATGATCTAGAGACCCAGATCGATTTGGTACTCCACTCTCTGCCCAAAAAGTTTTGAGCATCTTGGTCTCACTAGCTGATTTGTTGCAAGCTTTAGTCTTGGCAGAGATGTTGATAGGGCACCAAACTCAAGCTTTGACGGCAAGTGGTTTGTCTTCATCTTCTAGGCTAAAGGAAGGCAAGAAGAAGAAGAGGACCAAAAGCCATAAGCAATCAAACTCAACTGTTGCCAAGGGCAATGGTAAGATGAGGAATGCTGGTGGTGTCACGGAAGTGCTTCAACTGCGGTGCAAAAGGACAATGGAGGTTTGCCTGTTCCAACCTCAAAAGGGTCGGAAAGAAAGGTAATTCTCACGCACTAGTTGTTGAAACTTGTTTAGCGGCGTATGCTACCCATTCGTGGGTAATAGATACAGGGTCCACTAATCATGTTTACTTCACGGGTTCAAGCGGACCCGACAATTTAGTGGAAGTGAGATCCTCATCTTGCTAGGTGATGCTACGAGAGTGGCAACTAAAGCAGTGGGAAACGTTCATCTGTCTTTTGAAGACAAGAGTTCAATTTTGAGAGATGTTCTTTATGTTCCTATTTTTCGAAAGAAACCCTATTTCAGTTTCAAAACTATTTGTCAATGGATATTCTGTTCGTTTTAATAAACATGTTACTATTTTTCATAACAATGTGGTTATTTGTCGTGGAACTTTACGGAACAATCTCTATATTATTAACTGTGCACATCACTCACAAAATGAATCCTATAACACATCTGTTATTTCAAGTAAAAGAAAGTGTTCGACTGACGTGAACGAAACACTTCTTTGGCACCTAAGATTAGGTCATATTAACCCAAAAAGGATCCAAAGGTTGGTCCAAGATGGTTCATTGGGGTCCCTCCAGATTGAACCATTTTTGACTTGCGAATCATGCTTAGAGGGTAAAATGACCAAGAGGGCATTTGGAGCCAAGGGGCTTAGAGCTAAAGAAGTGTTAGAAATCGTTCACACCGACGTGTGTGGTCCAATGCAAATCAAAGCTAGAGGCGGCTACGAGTATTTCGTTACGTTTATCGATGATTACTCATGCTACAGATACATTTTCCTAATGAAGCATAAATCTGAGACCTTTGATAAATTCAAAGAATTTAAGGCTCAAGCAAAGAATCATAAGGAAAAGAGTATCAAGTTTCTACGATCTGATCGTGGAGGCGAATACCTCAGCGATGAATTTTTGAACTACCTGTCGGATGAAGGGATTGCATCCCAGTTGACTGCACCCGGTACCCCTCAACAAAACGGGGTTGCAGAATGAAGAAATAGAACGATTCTAGAAATGGTAAGGTCAATGATGAGTTATGCGGATTTACCAAAATCGTTCTAGGGTTATGCCTTGCAAACAACAACTTATATTCTAAACTTAGTGCCATCCAAATCGGTTCCCAAAACCCCTAGAGAATTGTGGACGGGGCGCAAGCCCAGTTTAATACACATCAGGATTTGGGGGTGTCCGGCATACGTGTTAGACAAGGAAGCTGGTAACGTTCGGAATTAAGGTTGTTTATAGGGTACCCCGAAGGAACAAAGGGATGCATATTCTATGGTCCCGAAGATCAAAAGGTGGTAATAAGTATGCACTTTAGATTTTTGGAAGAAGACTATATGAACGACAAAAGCCTAGAAGTGAGATTACCTTAGAAGAACTTAGGGGGCCGACTTCGCCAACTGTACAAGACGAAGTACCAAGTGTCACACCTACACAACCAGAACCTCATCGTAGTGGGAGGGTTGTCAGACAACCCGAGCAATTCTTGGGAATTGGAGAGTCCTCGGACTTGATCTCAGGAGAAGAATCAGATCCATGGTCCTACAACGAGGCGATCCAAGGCAAGGATGCAAAATCTTGGCAAACCGCAATGGAAGCCGAGATGGGTTCAATGGATCACAATAAAGTGTGGGAGCTAGTCGAACCACTTAATGGGGTAAAACCCATTGGATGCAAGTGGGTATACAAGAGAAAAAGGGAACCAGACGGAAAGGTTGAAACCTTTAAGGCGAGACTCGTGGCGAAAAGGTACACTCAGAAAGAAGGGATCGACTATGAGGAAACCTTTTCGCCTGTAGCCATGCTCAAGTCTATCTTCATTCTCTTGTCGATTGCTGCGCACCTAGACTTTGAGATCTGGCAAATGGATGTCAAGACCGCTTTCCTTAATGGAAGTCTTGATGAAGAAATCTATACGCAACAACCCGAAGGCTTCATTGAAAAAGGCCAAGAGCATCTGGTTTGCAAGCTAAAGAAGTCCATTTATGGGCTAAAGCAAGCATCCGTGCTTGGAATCAGTGTTTTGATCAAGTTATAAAATCCTACGGTTTTGATCAAAATAATTTCGAAAGTTATGTTTATAAGAAGCGTGATGGATCTGCCTTGGTACTATACGTAGATGACATTCTGCTCATCGGGAACTATGTAAAGATGTTGTCAGACGTAAGGGCATGACTGTCAAAATAGTTTGATATGAAGGACTTAGGAGAAGCCGGTCATGTCCTAGGGATCAAGATCATTCGAGATCGCAGGAAAAGAATGATCGGGCTTTCGCAAACCTCATATATAGACACCATTTTGAAGCGATTCAGCATGCAAGATTCCAAGAAAGGCTTTGTGCCTTTCATAGACGGAATCCATCTATCCAAGGAGATGTGTCCCAAGACACAAAAGAAAATAGATGACATGAAGGGCATTCCTTATGCTTCGGTTGTAGGAAGCCTCATGCATGCGATGTTGTGCACGAGACCAGATATCTGCTTTGCCGTAGGCATGGTGGCAAGATATCAAAGTAACCCTGGGAAAGAGCATTGGACTGCAGTCAAGAACATTCTGAAGTATCTGAAGAGGACACGGGACAAAATGTTAGTTTATCAATCAGACAGTCTAATCCCCATCGATTACACGGACTCAGATTTCCAATCAGACATAGACTCCAAAAAGTCAACCTCAGGTAGTGTGTTTTGCATGGGGGGAGGAGCCATGACATGGAGAAGCGTTAAGCAGAAATACATCACTGATTCTACCATGGAAGCCGAATATGTAGCTGCTTGTGAAGCAGCGAAAGAAGCGGTTTGGCTCAAGAACTTCCTAGTGGACTTGAACGTTGTTCCGGATTTGCCCAGCACGATCATGGTTTACTCTGATAATGCCGTAGCAGTTACAAATTCTAGGGAACCGAGAGCCCACAAGGCCAGCAAACACATAGAAAGAAAATACCATCTTATACGAGAAATCGTTAAGAGAGGAAACATAGAGGTGGTAAAGATTGTGTCGGAAGACAATCTAGCATATCCATTCACAAAGGGTCTGCCTCAGAGTACATTCGAGAGACATGTGGAAGGAATGTGTGTCAAGAGCGTTGCCAATCTGCTTTGAGTATAAGTGGGAGAAATATTATTAGGTTCATGTAGGTGACATTAGATGTCACATAGAACACGAGACATGCTGTAGTATACTTAAAAACAGACTTTGAGTATAAGTGGGAGATTGTTGGGGTTATACTGAAAAGTATGTTTTTTACTTTGTATAACCAAACTGAATTTCTTATTTATTTACTGAAATAAATTATTTATCACTGTTGCACTAAATATGAATGAATGTTATATATATTTACTGCATACCTGTTCAATAAATAGTATGTGTTACATTGTAGTTAATTTGGTGATACCAGATCACGGAAGATCAAATTAACAGTTCCTCGTAACTAAGTACAAAGTTCACAACCTAGATGGAAATGAACAATCCATCGTGAAAGGTTGAAGTGTAAAGCTCAGATTGACTTGTCTTGACCAAGAGATTACACTAGTGCATTATGATGTGCTGAATAGGACCTACAGGAGGATAAATTCTTCAGCACTGAATATAGAAGAATTAGACCTCAGTGGTTCGTTATTTCTTAATCTTCGTTTCTTAAATAGGATAGTGTGAAATTAATAACTATTGCTTTGACTTATGCTGGGAAGAGAATCAACGTGATTCGATACGTTATATCTTGGGCAATATTGCTAAGATTTAATACAGAGAATCGTGTGCAAGTACGACTTACTTGACTTGTCCCCTTGGTGGGCTCATAATCTTTATCATAAGAAATCTTGCAAGTGGAAATTCTTTTCCTGTATGGATAATAACGTTGAGCTGTCTTTAGCCCAAGGACAAATATATAAATTAATATAAAGTCTGTTCAGTGGCTTAATTAATTAATGGACTAAGATAATCTTAAACACGGGAAATAATGACCGGGAGCCATATTATTGTGAAGTCGTAATATGGGTTAAGATGGTTATATTAATTTTATAATGGAGTAAATTAATATTAATGGGCTTGAATAATATTATGGATAAATATTAAAGCTTCATAGCCCATTGGTGGTCCAATCTTAATTCTCCTAAAGGCCCCTCAAATAGCCCAAATTAAAGTCCAATTAATGAAAGGAGAAGAAAATATTATTGCCTAATTTTTCCATTAAATTTCGAAATTAGTAAATAAAATGGAAGAAAGATTTTCTTTGAATTTTGTTATGGAATGAAGATAAGTATTCTTGGAATACAAGATTATCTCATTACATTCAAGAAATCTCCCACTTGGTTATTTATTAAGTAAATTTTCGAAAATTCCATAACAATAAGGAGGAGAAGATTTTGTTGGGAGATATTTTGGGAAATAGAATATATTGGATATATTCAAGATTGTTTCTTGGAGAAGAAGCAAGGAAATTTCTCAATGCCCCAATTGACCTAAATTTTCTTCCCCCCACCCCGTAATATAATTAGGAGATGAATTTTTCATCTCCAAGACAACACATAAATTGATTTTTTCGGAAAAATATCAGCGTCGATAAAATATATATTTTTTTAAACGTCGACAGATTGTGTTTTCTCGAAAAACTTCAATTGTGAGTGTGCAATTTCATGTGTTGGAAATATTAGAAATCCACAAAGGTGGTGGCAAAATATTTTTATTTTTCTCCTTTATTAAAATTGGTTGTGTGAATCCTCCCACCGGATTACGTTCGTGGACGTGGGACATATTTGGGAAGGCTCTTTGGGTTGATCCATCGTCTCAACGTTTGTCTCTACAAGAGGTATGTAATCTCGTAACTCCTAGATTCCGCATGCTTAAGATTTACGTGGATTACGTGTACGCATGTTGCTTATTTGCACATTTAATTATTATGATTGAATTGATTTAGGATTAATTCATGTTAGTAATTAATTGATTAATTTAAATATGTATTTAAATTCATCTCGAATAGATCTGGGCACCCCTAATTTCCAAACAAGACCTCACTGAACAACCCATTGATCTGATTATTGGCTCTTTGAGAAAGTTTGTTCTCATCTTTGATGGACATAAGTCGAGCATTGAACGACAACAAAGAGTGAGTATCACATCCATCAAATAAATCTTGATTAGTTGCTTAGAGTATTTTGTAAACTGAGATCCTTCATCATTTGGTTCCCACTCCATATTTGAAAATTGAAACGTATGAGCACTATCAAAGCTAGCTTCCATGATCATTTTGTGATATGTATCCGGTGTCTCCACTACAGGTGTCTCGTTCTGGGTTGCAGGATCATAAGAACTACTACAACCAACGTGGGTCACGTTCTTCACTATAGTATTATAAGAACTATAATAAACTTCAAGATTAGTAAAATCAATATCTCATTGTTGTTCACCATGGTGTGTCCAATTGTAGTAATAAGGAACAAAATCATTCATCAAGATATGTGCATGACCATCGTCAATGGTTCTGAATAATTTGTTCTGACACTTAAATTACACTAACATCTTATATGACTTGTTGAGTTTGTTGCATGCTGGCTAGTTGCAAAGCTAATGAAGTTATTAACTTCATTAAAGAACTCAACATTAATAAATTTGTTGATCATTCGAGGAGTCGAATATATCCATTGACGATTCGGATGTTGCATATATTTCAAATCATATTAGCATGTCAATTCTACAAAAAAATTGACAGAGTATCGTCTATATATTAAGCTTTATCTGAATAATATTTTCTATCAAATAATATTAATTCAACAAATAGATCAAATAATTATCTATCACAATATTATTTATCATGTTTGTCAAATAATTAACAAACTAATCAAATACTAACAAACTAATTAAACTACATAACAATAAATTTAAATGGTAAAAATGCGAAACGTACGGTGAAATTGGCCTCGACTATAACACGACACCGATGGCAACAAGCACTTCAAAAACGAGTTTCACCTCATTTTACACAATGTTTGATATTTTTTGGTGATTTTTGGGTGTTGAGACGAGAATGACAAAAACAAGAGACTTGATCATTTTTCAAAGTGAGATTAGCGTTGGTTTAGAAAACCTTTACAAAATTCCGCCAAAATTTGGGACGATTTTAACCGTCGCAAATTCATGCCAAAAAAATTTCTGAAATTTTCATTTTTTTTCCAATTAATTTTATTCATTCGATAATAACAAGTGTTACTGTTCAATTAAAACCACTAATATTATTAACTGAAAATAAGTAATATTGTAAATTAAAACAACTAATATTGTTCAGTAAAAATAAGTAATATTGTTTGGACCAATATGCCTACAGAACAAATATATTTCAATACGACGAGAAATAAATGATTTGAACAATAATATATAGCAAAAATGTATGGAATTATGAAATGTTTAAACACAAAATACAAATTGTTCAAAAAATAAATAAATAACAGAGTTTAAATTAAAATAACAATGTTTAAAATAAAAATCATCATCATATGCTCCATTTCTCAATATTGGAGTTTCATACGTCCGAACCAAGCTCTTCAGATAGATTTAGCCCTTCATCCCTCCACGCAGCACGCCACTTGTGCATCATGTCCATGTAGCATCTGTGAGCAACCTTACAAAATGCCTTGAAAATTTCCTCGGTCGGGAGATCGGGCCTCCACATCATCTGTTTCTGCATTTCTTTAATACGACAAAATTTAATAAATATATATATATATATATATATATTAAAATAAACTATAAATTAAATTTTGTATCGTAAGCTCATCGAAATAGATCTGGCGATGGTCAGCTGGCACATATCTCCAATTGGTAGCGCTAATAGCAATTCCCCCACGCATGATGGATTTAGTGACTAAAGTGTAGGTCTCGTAACCCTGGTATAATCCTGAAACATTATAAAATTATAATTTAATATTAACTTAATTATATAATTAAACAAAAAAAATCTTTACCGCTTATTAGAGAGATTGATAATCAAACGGGATAAGGGTGGCCCCGGGGGCCTGTGTACAGGGATGGGCACATAATTTTTTCATGGCGGGTGCACAATATTGAGAATTCTTAATCGCGACTTTATAGGAAGTAATTTTGTATTTAAATTGTTCCTACTTGATTTGACACTATTATCCTTTTTTCCGAAAATAAATGGTGATTCATATTGTGGGTTGTGGGATTGAGATGTGTAGTTGTCATCAAGTTCAAATATTAGGAACTCTTACCCCATTTTTCTCAAAAGCCAGATGATGCATAAATTAAATATGGAATTGAGTAGAGCTAATTCATCTTGTACAAAATTGCTGTTAATTTTTAAACTCAATTTTTATTACTTCTACTTTATTCTATAAATTGAATATTTTAATTCATGGTAAATATGAAGTGATAACACAAAGAGAATAAAACTAGAAATATTTCATGGTTCAAATATGTAAGGATCAATTTCAACAACAATTTAAGACGGAGGGAGTACTAAATATAGTTATATAATATAGTAATAGATAATTTATACTCTAATATAATTAATATTTATTATAATTTATATATATAAAAATTAGTACCCTAAATTAAAAAAAAAAAAACCCTGCAGGGAGCATGTGCCCCCAAAGTGGGGCATGTAGCTCTATCTCTGCTTGTGAAGGCGACGGTCCATGAGCTGGGACGTCATCACCCCTTGACCATTAGTAATACTCACACTTTTTAATATTAATCTTTGGCCAATATATTTCATGCATTATGTGCATTTTATATTATTTGCATGTTAATATTATTTACGTGATTAGTGGTGAGACAACCCTAATATAATTTATAGTTTAGTGATATTTGAGTGCACGTTATAAATTATTTAATTATTGTATAAATTAAGTGTAAATAATTTGGGGGTTAATTAATATAATATTAATAAATATAGGAATTAAAATAAATATATATATATATATATATATATATATATATATATATATATATTCTCATTTATTAGCTAACCTACTTATAATAATAATAACATAAAAGAAGAAACTTACTAATGAAGGATTACTAAGGCGGTGGTGTGTATATAATCCCCATCTATCAACTTTGATTAGGAACACACACTCACAATAGGAAGTCGGTTCGAGAGTTGGCAGGGAAGGAAGGAAGAAAGAAAAAAAGAAAGAAAGAAAAGAGAGGAAGTAGCGACGGCGTGGTTACAACTTTGCAGTAGCAGATATATTAATGTTAAGACTAGATTTGTGCTATCAATGGAAGTAAGATGATAATTAGTTATTATATCATCTAACATCATTCATTCTACAGAGGAATTAATAAAACCCTCATAGTCCTAAATTGATGAATTAATAAAACCCTCATAGTGCTATCAATGGAGTAATAAGGAAGAAATGGGTATATATGAAAAGTAGACTTGTATTTCATTTAATTACTCATAATTAATTAATTTTTCTAATAATTATGGATGATATTTATAGTTTACTCTCATTCTATTTGATAGTAAAAGACGATAGGTGTGTTACGGGTGTGTTATCAAGACTTTTCGGTTTCGAGATAAGTAGAAAATCATTTGCAACTACAATGCATAAACATAGTATTTTGTAAATTCTACGTGTTTAATTGATGATACATGAATATTACGTGGACTGAGATATTTGATTAATATTCAATGGCTATCGTGGAAAGAGTTTGTTTCTCAATGTCTTATGTGAATTGAATTTGTGAGCTCAATGACATGTATGAGGCTTGTGGGTTATTATGTGTTGCATTGCATCGAGCATATCATGTATTAACATGAAAATTGTTTTTATCAAATGATATGTTTGGCCACTAATTATACACCGAGGACGGAAGGGGTGACCTGGGGGTAATGTGACCAGGGAGACCCTGGCGTAGACCACTCAGCGTAGGCCACCGTCTTATGATTACACGGAAGGAGCGATCAGGGAGACCCTGGCGCCATCTTCTGACTTGACTTTACGGAAGGGGCGACCTGGGAGTGGAGTGACCAGGGAGACCCTGGCGGGCCACCCAGCATAGACCACTATTTTATATATAGGTGGATTGAGCTCGTGCCGGTGTATAACAGTGAGTCTGGGACCATGCGAGTGTTTTATAAATAAATTGTTGATTTTAAAAGAGAGTACATGGGGAGGGTTTTCAAAGATTCACAACATCATGCATAATTTCTTCTTACTGAGATTTATATGTCTCACTTAGTTTATGCATTGTAGGTAATTTTGTCAACTTGCACTGGTAGTGGTTGGAGTATCTGCAGATTCTGAGAGTTGTATACATGGATGACAACATGTTGAACATGTATTTTGAGTTGTATTATATATAGTGTTGTATATTTTATTACGAGTCATTTTTATAAGTTTCGAAGTGCTAAATCAGTTTATCTTTTAAAACATTTGAGAAAAAAAAAAGTCACATGTGCGCACTAGTCATTTCTTGTAAAATTATTCTGAATATATTTATTATTGAGTTATTCAGACGAGTGGTCGTGTCACCACTCATATACATTAACATTAAATTTATTAATTAATTAAATTATAATACAACTAATTATAATTCGATAAATTATTATGTAATTGTGAAATAATTTTTTTATAAAATTTTGGTTGACCTTCAACTGAATTGAGTCAAACTCATCTAGCTCTTAATTAGTCAACCAATAATCTAACAATTCAAACATATATTACTATATCATAATATATCTAAAAAAAATCCTAAACATACTTCACTAAATAATAAATTAGATAAATTTCGGCAGAGTCTCAACTAAATTGGATCAAACTCATTTCCTAGTCAACCAACAACCTAACAATTCTAACATCTCACATCAATTAATCAATTATTATAATTAATTAAGTTAATCAATTTATTAAATTAAAACATAATATATCTAACAAATTTATAAACTTCAATTTTATATATCAATTAAAAATAAATTTCATCAAATTAAAACATTCCTAAACTTCAAACTATCATCAATCTATCAACTAAAACAAATAAACATTAATATCAAATTACATGTATATACGTACGAACATGAAAATAAAAACGACAAATTATATAAAAAAAACATGCAAATATACAAATAATAAGCTTTCCTTCCAAAACTTCAAATTAACAAATAAACTTCATGAATACTTGCTCAAAACAATTCTGTGAACTTTAACTGCCAACATAGTAATAGAAACACAGAATCAATAATGGGAAAGAAAATCTCAAATAAGAGTATAAATGAGCTGAAGCATTACCCACCAATATAAGGTAGAATAACTTACAGTTTCTTTCATTGAGAAGAGTATACTCGAATTCTCTCAAGAAACTGTTCGATTTGTTCTTCCTCACACTAGATCATGTAGAGGAGAAATTGCAAAGAATCAATATTTGATTCCGATGTTGCTGCATTTGTCGGTACTTCTGGTCCATGAACTACGAATCAGTATCTGCATCTGAATCCAATTCAGCATCTACACCCGACCGCAAATATGCATATATATATATACAAAACACTACAAAAAAGACGGGGTTTAACGACGGTTTCAGCGACGGAAAAAACCGTTGCTAACAACATTAGCGACGGTTTTGGCGACGGAAAAAAATCCGTCGTTGAATCGAAGGTCGCTAACCGTAGCGATGGTTTTTTGTGACCGTCGGCAACGGATTTAGCGATGGTATTAGCGACGGATTTAGAGACGGTTTTTTTTTTAATAATATTTTTTTTAATTTTTTTTAATAAATTTGTCGCTAAATCTGTCGCTATATCCGTCGCTAAAGAATGAATTTATAGAAAAATAAAGGCTCACGGTGGCTCGAATCCGAGCCCAGGGGGCGCCCGGGTGGGCACCGAACCACGGACCATCTCGAACCCAACCACTAAGCATATCATATATAAGCCCACAAGCCTCCCAATAAAATGAGGCAAATTTTCGCTACCAAGAGGGACCGAACACGGGACCTATGGGCGCCTGAGCGGGGAACAAACCGCTCGGGCACTTGCTTTCGTGTGTTTACTTAATGAAATTAATTCCAAAACACTTGTAATAGGACCAGTCAGACCTGTTAGCTGACTGATAATCTAGAAATCAGGTTAAGGTGACCAGTTGATAATGACTGTATAGAACAACTGATGTAATAGATAGGTCACATATTGAGGGGGAACTCAATATATATAGGTCTAGTCAAGAAGATCAGAAGATCAGACAAGCCAGGAAGATCAGAAGATCAGACAAGTCAGATAGTCAGATGATCATGTGAAGACATGAAGCTAAAGACTCAGAAGGCCCGAAGATCAGATGACTACCAGAAGAACATGACCAAGAAGACCTTAGATGACATACATCAGAAGAACGAAATAGAGTCTGTAAGTTGTGCTAAGACAACCTACATCAGAAGACTCAATCAGGTAGGCTGATCAGTTTTAACTGATCAGGTCAGCTCAATCAGGTGACAACCAAAGATTCACCAAAGTCATACGAATTCATCAGACAAGAAGAATGTCAAACTAAGTTGGTTAATCAAACACTGAACAAGTGTACTTGATAACAAATGAGAGCAAGACACGTATACGGAGCTGACGTACGGGATTCGGCGGATCACAGTCAAACAGCTAGAAAGGACAAACTTGCATGCTTTCGGCCATGCCGCCCTGTGCAAGTCATATCCATCCTGCAAACCTACCTTACATAGACCGAAATTCGAATTGCTCTCCAACGGCTAGTTCGATTTCGTGCCTATATATATGGGATCAAACCTTCATAGTAAGGTTACATAAATTATCATCAAGCTCAAGCTTTCCGCAATTTCCGCACGAAGAACACAAAATCAAGAATATTTTCCAAGTGTTCATCCCATAAGTTCTTAGCACAAAAATCTTATCCTTTAGCTTTAGGCTACCCAAATACTAGGATAGATTTCCAGTTGGAACACAACAAATCTTATACCCAAACCAAAAGTTAGGTTAAGTTTGTTTAGCAAGATTTCAGACTAGGGTTTCTAGTTCTGATTTCTGGGATTGGTTGAGTGAGAACTCTTGAAATATTTGTTGTACTGTGTTGGACTAACACATTAATCTAAGTCCAGTTGGTTTAGTTGGTGCCCCTGCTGATAGGGAAGAGTGGACGTAGGACAAGTTGTTCGAACCACTATAAAAATCTTGTGTGCCTTTATCTGCTTTACCTGCTTTACACTATCTGCACACACCTGTTTAACTATTGCATGCATATTCTAAGTCTGGATCAGATTTGCACCAAGCAACTGATCTGATTAGTTGGCACTTTGTCATCTGATCCGATACAAATAACTTAAAACCTGATTTAGTAAACTGGTTTTTCACACGGGTTAAACTTATCTTCCGCACATCAGTTAAGCTGATAGACACCGAACTGATCTGCTCTCAAGCGATCAGTAAGTTGGATATCAGTCCAAACCGATTCACTCGCACTCTGATCAGGCAAACTTGCTTTTCACACCTGATTCCACGAAAAAGTTTCAGAAGTCTATTCACCCCTTCCCTCTAGACTTCTGCCTCATTAAAACCCGTTCGGAACCTACAAGTGGTATCAGAGCAGTGGTTCTACGGACCACTAGCTTTGAGTATCATCAGTTCTTAAGGAAGAACCATTGTGGTCACTTGAACAGATCTTTGAAAAACCTGTTTTTAAAACTCATCTGTTTTTTTTTAACTCACATATTCAGCATGGATAACACTTCTGGAATGTATCATGATCTGCCGAAGTTCTCTATTGATGAGTATGCTTACTGGACCATACTCATGAGCAACCATCTAGGCGCGATAAGCAACAAAATGATGAAAGTTCTTGAACAAGGACCCATCATCATCTATTACAACAACCCAACTGAAGGAGGTGATCCAGAATATCCAACTAGAGCCAGAATCAGAAAGAGTCCTTCACTGATGGATGTGTTGGGGTTATACTGGAAAATATGCTTTTACTTTGTATAACCAGACTGAATTTCGGACTTATTTGCTGAAATAAATTATTTATCACTGTTGCTTTAAATATCATTGAATGTTACATATATTTACTGCATAACTGTTCAATAATTAGTACGTGTTACATTGTAGTTAATTTAGTGATACCAGATCACAGAAGATTAAATTAACAGTCCATTGTAACTAAAAGTACGGAATTCACAACCTAGATGGAAATGAACAATCCATCGTGAAAGGTTGAAGTGTAAGACTCAGATTGGCTTGTCTTGACGAAGAGATTACACTAGTGCATTATGTTGCACTGAAAAGGACCTACAAGAGGATAAATTCTTCAGTACTGAATATAGAAGAATTAGACCTCAGTGGTTAGTTATTTATTAATCTCTGTTTCTTAAATAGGATCGTGTGGAATTAATAACTATTGCTTTGACTTATGATAGGTAGAGAATCAATGTGATTCAATACCTTGTATCTTGGACAATATTATTAGTTACATGACGATTGCTAAGATTTAATACGGAGAATCGGTGTGCAAGTGTGTCTTGTTTGATTAGTCCCCTTGGGAAGCTCAGAAGTTTTATCATACCAAATCTTGCAAGTGGAATTAGTTTTCCGGTATGGATGATAATGTTGAGTCGTTCCTGAACCAAGGAAAAAGATATTAATTAATGTGAAGCTATTTCAGTGGCTTAAATTAATTAATGGGCTGAATAATCTTAAACGCGAGAAATAATAATCGGGAGCCATATTAACTGTAATATGGGTTAAGATGAATAGTGCAATATTAATTATGTAGTGGGATTAATTAATATTTATGGGTTGTGGCTCAATATTGAAAATTCAAGGTCCATTAGAAGGTCCAATCTTAATTCTCCTAAAGGCCCCTCAAGTAGCTCAAATATAAAGTCCAATAACTGAAAAATGTGTTTAAAATTAAATAAAATATTGTTGCCTATTTTTCCTAAATTTTCGAAAATAAATAAAGAGGGAGAAATATTTTCTTTGAATTTTGTTATGGAATGAGGATAAGTATTCTTGGAATACAAGTTTATCTCATTAAATTCAAAAAATCTCCCACGTGGTTATTTGTTTAAGTAATTTTTGAAAATAATGAGTGAAATTAAGGAAGGAAAGATTTTCTTGATTTTCTTGGAAAGATATTATGGAAGATATGTATTCTTGGAATACAAGAATATCTCATAAATTCAAGAAGATCCCAATCTTGGAAATCTTGCCTTAATTTTTGAAAAGACCATAACAAGAGGAGGTGGGAATTTTGGGAATATTTTAAATATGGAGAAAAGAATATATGAGATATATTCAAGATTTCTTGGAGACCAAGAAAAATATTTTCCCATCTTATTCCTCATGAAATTTTCGACCACCACCCCTTAGTATAAATAGGGGATGAATTTTTCATCCCCAGACAATTCCATGTGTTGAAAAAATTAGAAATCCACAAAGGTGGTGCAACATAATTTTATTTTTACTTTTGTTAATTGTTCACGAGTATCCTTCCACCAAATTGTTGGACAAGGACGAGGGAATACTTGAGAAGGCTCTTTGGGTTTGTTCGTGTGAATGGGATATATATTCTCAACGGTTGTCACTCCGAGAGGTTAGTTCACGTAAACTCCTAGCTATTCCGCATGCGTAGGATTTATGTGATAAATTTATATGCATGATTTGTTGTTGAATTATTATTTGAATTAATATAGGATTAATTCATGCTAGTAATAATTGTTAGAATTAAATTTGTATTTAAATATTCACCCCGAATAGATCCGGGCAATTTATTCCCCAACAACTGGTATCAGAGCCTTGGTTTCGGGCTCTGAATTTTAAATTGTAATTTAATTTATTTTTTTTCATTAAATTTGAAATTGGATAGTAGAATTGCTAGATCTTTTTTGCAGGTATCCAATTGTCATGCAATTTGATGAATGTTTATTTATGCATGCATATAAATTGTGGTTTTTAATTCGATTCCTTCGAATTCGTTTTTGCCTCGTGAAAAATCCACGAGTAGATTATGATTTGTTTGATTTGATCAATGTAATAGACTAGTCTAGAGACTAGATCTAGGTTTATTTATTTTTTGTAAATAAATTATAATCGGATCGAGAACGAAGACGAAAAATTAAAGACGAGGCGACCAAGTGCCCGGACGTACGCGAGCCAAAGCACGAGATGCTAGGCGTGTTGGGGAATTATTTGCCCGGGTCTATTCGGGATGAATATTTAAATACAAATTTAATTCTAACAATTATTACTAGCATGAATTAATCCTATATTAATTCAAATAATAATTCAACAACAAATCATGCATATAAATAGTTCACATAAATCCTACGCATGCGGAATTGCTACGGGTTTACATAAACTAACCTCTTGGAGTGACAACCATTGAGGAGATGGATCCCCGTTCACACGAAAATACCAAAAGACCTTCTCAAGTATTCCCTTATCCTTGTTCAACAATCCGGTGGTAGGAACTCGCGAACAATTTAACAAAAGGGAAAAATAAAATTATGTTGCACCACTTTTGTGGATTTCTAATTTTTCCAACACATGAAATTGCACTTGGGGATGAAACATTCATCCCCTATTTATAGATATAGGGGTGGTCGAAATTTTAGGGTGAAAAAAGATGGGAATTTTTTTTTCTTGATCTCCAAGAAATCTTGAATATATTTCATATATTCTTTTCTCCATAATTAAATATTTCACAAAAAACCCACCTCCTAATATTATGGTGATTTTAAAAAATTTAAGGATAAAGGAATCCAAGATTTGGATCTTCTTGAATTTATGAGATATTCTTGTATTCCAAGAATACATATCTTACATAATATCTTTCCAAGAAAATCAAGAAAATCTTTGCTCTCCTTATTTATTCAAAAATTTCGAAACTTCCTTAACAAATAACCAAGTGGGAGATTTCTTGAATTTAATGAGATCAACTTGTATTCCAAGAATACTGTTGGTCCCGGTGCAAAACCCATGAAATGCGGAAAAATCATGTAATGCATATAAAACAGGGGTGAAGGAATGGTGATTCCAAATTTTTGATTAAATCTATGTGATGAGTTTTGCTTATAATTGAATGCAGATGACAAGTAAGAACATAAAGCAATAAAGAACACATCAAAGTATAGTGGTTCGGAGACTCAAGCTCCTACATACACTCTCCCTGTTCCTAGGGAAATTCCTTCAAACGGGACTTATCACCCTCCACGGGATTGCCTACAGATATTTACCGAGCTCTCACTCAAACTGGACTTATCACCCTCTCAGGCTCGCCTCGGGACTTATCACCCTCCACGGGATTGCCTACAGATGTTTACCGAGTTCACACTCCAACGGGACTTATCACCCTCTCGGGATTGCCCAACAACTACATCACTTCACCACTAGTTATCTCTTACGAGAATGAGGTTTGGATTTGATGTTGTCTCCAACTATGGTGAGATTTTCCCTTACATTTGTTTAGCCTCATTGCTAAGGATGGAAAAATCTCTCTAAACTTAGGATATTACATTTGTGCTTAGATCTTGTTGGGATTATACTGGAAAGTATGCTTTTACTTTGTATAATCAAAACTGAATTTCGGACGTATTTACTGAAATAAATTGTTTATCACTGATGCTTTAAATATCATTGAATGTTACATATATTTATTGCATAACTGTTCAATAAATAGTACGTGTTACATTGTAGTTAATTTAGTGATACCAGATCACAGAAGATTAAATTAACAGTCCCTTGTAACCAAAAGTACACCATTCACGATCTAGATGGAAATGAACAATCCATCGTGAAAGGTTGAAGTGTAAGGCTCAGATTGGCTTGTCTTGACCAAGAGATTACACTAGTTCATGACTGATGCACTGAATAGGACCTACAGGAGGACAAATTCTTCAGAACTGAACAAGGAAGAATTAGACCTCAGTGGTTCATTATTTCTTAATCTTCGTTCCTTAAATAGGATCACGTGTGGTTGGTAACTATTGCTTTGATTTATCATGGGTAGAGAATCAACGAGATTCAATACTTTTTATCTTGGGCAATATTATTGGTCACATGCGATTGCTAAGATTTAATACGGAGAATTGTGTGCGAGTACGCTTGTTCGATTTGCCCCCTTGGGAGGTTCATAAGCTTTATCATACCAAATCTTGCAAGTGGAACTAGTTTCCCATGGATAATAATGTTGAACCGTTCTTAACCAAGGACAAAAGATATTAATTAATGGAAAGCTATTCCAGTGACTTGAATTAATTAATGGGCTAGATAATCTTAAACACGGGAAATAATAACCGGGAGCCATATTGACTGTAATATGGGTTAAGATGGATAGTGCAATATTAATTATGTAGTGGGATTAATTAATATTTATGGGCTTGAATAATATTGTGGCTCAATATTGATAATTCAAGATCCATTGGAAGGTCCAATCTCAATTATCCTAAAGGCCCCCTAAGTAGCCCAACATAAAGTCCAATAACTGAAAAAGGTGTTTAAAATAAAATAAATATTGTTGCCTTTATTTTTCCTCATAAATTAAAAATTATGGATTAAAAAGGAGAAAAGATTTTCTTTGAATTTTGTTATGGAATGAAGATATGTATTCTTGGAATACAAGATTATCTCATTAAATTCAAGAAATCTCCCACTTGGTTATCCATATAGTATTTTTCGAAAATCTTGAAATATAAAGGGCAAGAAAGATTTTCTTGAAAAAATATTACGAAAGATATGTATTTCTTGAAATACAAGAATATCTCATAAATTCAAGAAGATCCAAATATTGGATTCTTGTTCCCTATTATTTTCGAAATTTCCATAACAAAGAGGAGTCGGGATTTTTGTGGAATATTTTAATTATGGAGAAAAGAATATATGAGATATATTCAAGATTTCTTGGAGATCAAGAAAAAGATTTTCCCATATTATTTTATCCCAAAATTTTTTAACCAACACCCTCTATAAATAGGGGATGAGTGTTTCATTCCCAAGTACAATTCCATGTGCTGGAAAAATTAGTAAATCCACAAAGGTGGTGCAACAAAGTTTATTTTTCTTTTGTTAATTGTTCGCGAGCATCCTACCACCGGATTGTCGAGCAAGGATTAAGGAATACTTGGGAAGGTTTTTTTTTGTGTGTTTAATCAACGAGGCCATTACCATTCCAAGAGGTAATGCGTTCACGTAAACTCGTAGTAATTCCGCATGCGTAGGATTTACGTGAACTAATTATATGCATGATTTGTTGTTGAATTATTATTTGAATTAATATAGGATTAATTCATGCTAGTAATAATTATCATAATTAAATTTGTATTTAAATATTTATCCCGAATAGATCCGTGTGAACTTATTCCCCAACAAGCGGGTATTAGAGCCTCGGTTTGCTCAATTTTTTTTTAAATTGTAATTTAATTCATTTTCATTAAATTTAAAATTGGATAGTAGAATTGCTAGATCTATTTTGCAGGTATCCAATTGTCATGGAATTTAATGTGTTTATTTATGCATGCATATAAATTGTGGTTTTTAATTCGATTAGCTCGAATTCGCTTTTGCCTAAATGAGAAAATCCACGAGTAGATTAGGATTTGTTTGATTTGATCAATGTAATAGACTAGTCTAGATCTAGGTTTATTTATTTTTTATAAATAAATTGTAACTTTGATCGGAACGGAGGCGAGACGAAGAATTAAAGGATAGATCGAAACCGTCACGCAGACGGCGTGCATCGAGAAATGTGCCAAAGGCGAGGCATGTCGCGCGATGCGACATCGCCGACGCGCCACGGCGTGATGCTAGGTGTCGAAAGGATCGGGCTGACGCCTTGGCGCTGGCGCGGACGGTCTTGCCTGCAAGCCGTAAACATGGGCGCCGCGCGACCATCGCGAGGCAGCCGAGGCGGATGGGCGACGCTTGGCTGCCGCCGAGGCGTCTTAGTACGGGTGGCGCGTGCTACCGAGGCATCTTAGGTGACTTCGGCAAGTGGCCGGCCGGATGCGGGCGTGCTTCCCGGCTGCGAGCTACTTGGCGTGGCTTTTCGAGACGGAGTTCTTTTCGAGACAATCGAGTGGGAGAAATTCAAGATGACGTTTCTTCAAAATCAAGCCAAGAAAAATCAAACCATGACAATTGGATAATTTGTGCCCAATATGTTTATTTTTCCGCTTTGCTTGATTTATTATTGTGTTTTCTTGTGCTTTATTTAATTTGTTTAAATGTGTTTGCATGAGAGTTGCCCAATGAAAAATCTCACCATAAAAAATTACTAAGTATGTTTAAATAATTAATTGACAATTTTATTCCGGATAATAAAATTGAATTAATTTTGACCTCCATGATTTATTTATTTGTGAATTCTTTTGGAGAAATTCCCCCCATGGGACGGTCAAAAGTTAGCTTTCACATGAATGAATTCCAAATGGATGATTGTGGATTATTACTAGTGGCGACGATGACCCTCCCCACGAGGCTCGTTCAAAGCGAAATAATGATTCTATATTTAATCATGGTTATTACTTAGGTATAAAATTGATATGCATATACTTCCCCGAAGTCCCTGTCAATTTTATATTGGTCAAGTGGGAGCCAACTATTAATCTGGATATTAAAGGTTTAATAACTGTTCTTGTTTATAACCTGCTTGAATGTGTTTAAATAATGACCCACCCCACGTGGCTTATTTAAACTGTTTTGAGATGTTGGCTGATGCATGTTCATATTTTTTTTGAGATTTTAATATGAAACATGTGATCGAACCTTGTGATATATTTATGCTTATGCATATTATTGTTTATTTCAGTTCATCATGTCGCAACCTTTTAATCCACTGTTCAATATACTTAAAGACAATTTGCTTACTAGTGAAAACTTAGTTGATTGGAATCGTAAACTTACTATTGTCCTCACTGCACAAAGCCATAACTGGGTTCTCACTACACCTAAACCAGAAAAGCCAAAAGATGAGTCAACTAAAACGGTTAGGAAAGAGTATGCTGACTGGGAGCGTTCCAACGAAATGGCAAAGTGTACCATCTTGGCTTCTATGTCAGATGTGTTGCAACACCAACACCAGAACGTTGAGACCGCTGCAGACATCATGACTAGTCTTAAAGCGATGTTTCAACATCAGAACCATGTTGCTCGTCAGATCACCATGAGGGACTTGCTCTCTATGAAAATGGTGGAGGGAACGCCCGTAAGGGAGAACGTTCTCCAGATGATGGCTCACCTTAACAAACTTGAGGTACTTGGCGCTGAATACGACATCGAGACCCAAATCGATTTCGTGCTCCACTCTCTGCCGAAAAGTTTTGAACAGTTCAGGCTGAACTACCAGATGAATAATCAGAAGTTCTCGATGCCTGATCTATTGCAAGCTTTAGTCTCGGCAGAGGCGATATTGGGGCAAAAGAGCCAAGCCTTGGTGGCAAATGGACCCTCTTCTTCTTCTAGGCCAAGGGGTGGTAAGAACAAGAAAAAGGACAAAAGCCACAAGCAAGTGAACTCAAGTGTTGCCAATGACAAAGAAAAGGTGAAGAAGGGTGGAGCAGTGAGTAAGCCAGCTAAGGGGAAGTGCTTCAACTGCTGTGAAAAAGGACATTGGAGGTCAGCCTGTTCCAAACCCAAAAGGAATGGAAAGAAAGGTAATTCTCACGCACTAGTTGTTGAAACTTGCTTAGCGGCGTATGCCTCCCATTTATGGATAGTGCATACGGGATCCACTGATCATGTTTGTTTCACTTTACAGGGGTTCAAGCGGACCCGACAACTTAGTGAGAGTGAGATCCTCATCACACTGGGTAATGCTACGAGAGTGGCAGCTGAAGCAGTGGGAGAAGTGCACCTGTCTTTTGAAGACATAGTTTTAATTTTAAGAGATGTTCTTTACGTTTCGAATTTTAGAAGGGATTTAATTTCAGTTTCTAAACTTTTTCTTGATGGATATTCGGTTACTTTTAATAAAGTTGTTACCATTTCTCTTTTTGATAAATTTATCTATCATGGAACGTTGTCGAATAATCTCTATACAATTAAATGTGCACACCACTCACGAAATGCATCCTATAACACATCAACTGTTTCCGAGAAAAGAAAACGTTCATCAGAAGTGAACGAGACACTTCTATGGCATCTAATATTGGGACATATAAATCCAAAGAGGATCCAAAGGTTGGTGAAAGACGGTTCACTGGAGTTTCTCCAAGTTGAACCAATTCCAACCTGCGAATCATGTTTGGAGGGTAAAATGACCAAGAGGGCATTTGGATCCAAGGGGAATAGAGCCAAAAAAGTGTTAGAAATCGTTCACACAGATGTATGTGGTCCAATGTCAACCAAAGCAAGAGGAGGTTATGAGTATTTCGTCACTTTTATTGATGACTACTCAAGGTACGGTTATATTTTTCTTATGAAGCATAAATCTGAGACCTTTGAGAAATTCAAAGAATTTAAGGCTCAAGCAGAGAATCATAGGGAAAAACGTATCAAGTCTCTACGATCCGATTGTGGAGGCGAATACCTCGGCGATGAGTTTTTGAACTACTTGTCTGATGAAGGGATTGCATCCCAGCTAACTGCACCCGGAACCCCTCAACAAAACGGGGTTGCAGAGCGAAGAAATATAACTCTTTTGGAAATGGTTAGATCTATGATGAGTTATGCGGATCTTCCCAAGTTGTTCTGGGGTCATGCCTTGGAAACAACAGCCTACATTCTGAACTTGGTGCCATCCAAATTGGTTCCCAAAACTCCCAAAGATTGTGGATGGGGCGCAAGCCCTGTTTGAGACACATGAAGATTTGGGGGTGTCCGGCCTACGTGTTGGACAAGGAAGCCGGTAAATTGGATTCTCGACCAGAATTAAGGTTGTTTGTGGGATACCCCGAGGGAACAAAAGGGTGGATGTTCTATGGTCCCGAAGATCAAAAGGTGGTAATAAGCACCCACTTTAGATTTTTGGAAGAAGACTATATGAACGAAAGAAGACCCAGAAGTGAGATTACCTTAAATGAGCTAAGAGGGCTAACCTCAGTGCCAACTATACAAGATGACATACCAAACGACACACTTACACAACCGGAACCTCGTCATAGTGGGAGGGTTGTGAAACAGCCCGAGAGATTCATGGGGATAGGAGAGTCCTCGGACTTGATCCCCGGTCAAGACGAATCAGACCCATGGACATATGACGAGGCAATCCAAGACAAGGATGCAGTTTCTTGGCAAACAACAATGAAAGCCAAAATGGGTTCTATGAATCATAATAGAGTGTGGGAGCTAGTCGAACCACTTAATGGGGTCAAACCCATTGGTTGCAAGTGGGTGTACAAGAGAAAAAGAGGACCGGACGGGAAGGTGGAAACCTTCAAGGCAAGACTTGTGGCGAAAGGTTATTCTCAGAAAGAAGGGATCGATTATGAGGAAACTTTTTCGCCCGTAGCCATGCTTAAGTCCATCTGAATTCTCTTATCGATTGCTTTTCATCTCGACTTTGAAATCTGGCAAATGGATATCAAGACAGCTTTCCTTAACGGAAGTCTTGATGAAGAGATCTATATGCAACAACCCCAAGGCTTCATTGAAAAAGGCCAAGAACACCTAGTTTGTAAGCTCATGAAGTCCATTTACGGACTCAAACAGGCATCCAGAGCTTGGAACCAATGTTTTGATCATGTTATAAAGTCTTATGGGTTTGATCAAAATGAGTTCGAAAGTTGTGTGTACAAAAAGCGTGTCGGAACTGCATTGGTATTCTTAGTACTATACGTAGACAACATTCTGATCATCGGGAACGATGTAAAGGTGTTATCGTTTGATATGAAGGACTTAGGGGAAGCCGCACACATCCTTGGGATCAAGATCACTCGAGATCACAAGAAAAGGATGATAGGCTTGTCACAAGCTTCATACATAGACACTGTCTTGAAACGATTCAACATGCAGGATTCCAAGAAAGGCTTTGTACCTTTCATACATGGAATCCATCTATCCAAGAAAATGTGCCCTAAGACACAAAAGGAGATAGATGACATAAAAGACATTCCATATGCTTTGGCTATCGGAAGCCTTATGTATGCAATGCTGTGTACGAGACCAGATATCTGCTTTGCCGTTGGCATGGTGGCAAGATATCAAAGTAACCCGGGGAAAGAACATTGAGCAGCGATTAAAAACATTACAAGTATCCGAAAAGAACTTCGGGATAGAATGTTAATTTATCGATCGATAGTCTAATCCCTATCGGCTACACTGACTCGGATTTCCAATCGGACTTAGATTCCGTAAAAATCTACCTCTAGGTAGTGTGTTTTGCATGGGGGAGAGCCATGACATGGAGAAGCGTCAAGCAGAAATGCGTCAGCAGATTCTTCCATGGAAGCCGAATATGTAGTCTTGCTATGCGGGCAAATGAAGAAGCGGTTTGGCTCAAGAACTTCCTAGTGGACTTGAATGTAGTTCCGAATTTGCCCAAATAGAATCATTTGTTTATTGTGACAATGCCGAGCGATTTGCAAATTCAAGGGAACCAAGAGCCCACAAGGCCAGCAAACACATTGAAAGGAAATACCATCTTATACGAGATATCGTTAAGAGAGGAGATATAAAGGTGGCAAAGATAGCGTCAGAAGACAACCTAGTAGATCCATTCACAAAGTGTCTGCCTCTGAATACATTCGAGAGACACGTGGAAGGAATGGGTGTCAAGACCGTTGCCAATCTGCTTTGAGTATAAGTGGGAGAAATTATTAGGTTCGTGTAGGTGACATTAGATGTCACGTATTAGGAACTACACGAGACATGCTGTAGTATACTTAAAAGCAGACTTTGACTATAAGTGGGAGATTGTTGGGATTATACTGGAAAGTATGCTTTTACTTTGTATAATCAAAACTAAATTTCGGACTTATTTACTGAAATAAATTGTTTATCACTAATGCTTTAAATATCATTGAATGTTACATATATTTATTGCATAACTGTTCAATAAATAGTACGTGTTACATTGTAGTTAATTTAGTGATACCAGATCACAGAAGATTAAATTAACAGTCCCTTGTAACCAAAAGTACACCATTCACGATCTAGATGGAAATGAACAATCCATCGTGAAAGGTTGAAGTGTAAGGCTCAGATTGTCTTGTCTTGACCAAGAGATTACATTAGTGCATGACTGATGCATTGAATAGGACCTACATGAGGACAAATTCTTCAGAACTGAACAAGGAAGAATTAGACCTCAGTGGTTCATTATTTCTTAATCTTCATTCCTTAAATAGGATCACGTGTGGTTGGTAACTATTGCTTTGACTTATCATGGGTAGAGAATCAACGAGATTCAATACTTTTTATCTTGGGCAATATTATTGGTCACATGCGATTGCTAAGATTTAATACGGAGAATAGTGTGCAAGTACGCTTGTTCGATTTGCCCCATTGGGAGGTTCATAAGCTTTATCATACCAAATCTAGCAAGTGGAACTAGTTTTTGGTATGGATAATAATGTTGAACCGTTCCTTAACCAAGGACAAAAGATATTAATTAATGGAAAGCTATGTCAGCGACTTGAATTAATTAATGGGCTAGATAATCTTAAACACGGGAAATAATAATCGGGAGTCATATTGACTGTAATATGGGTTAAGATGGATAGTGCAATATTAATTATGTAGTGGGATTAATTAATATTTATGGGCTTGAATAATATTGTGGCTCAATATTAGATATTTCAAGATCCATTGGAAGAAACAATCTTAATTCTCCTAATGGCCCCCTAAGTAGCCCAACATAAAGTCCAATAACTGAAAAAAGTGTTTAAAATAAAATAAATATTGTTGCCTTTTTTTCCTCATAAATTCGAAAATTATGGATTAAAAGGGGAGAAAGATTTTCTTTGAATTTTGTTATGGAATGAAGATATGTATTCTTGGAATACAAGATTATCTCATTAAATTCAAGAAATCTCCCACTTGGTTATCCATATAGTATTTTTCAAAAATCTTGAAATATAAAGGGCAAGAAAGATTTTCTTGATTTTCTTGAAAATATATTATGAAAGATATGTATTTCTTGAAATACAAGAATATCTCATAAATTCAAGAAGATCCAAATCTTGGATTCTTGTTCCCTATTATTTTCGAAATTTCCATAACAAAGAGGAGTTGGGATTTTTGTGGAATATTTTAATTATGGAGAAAAGAATATATGAGATATATTCAAGATTTCTTGGAGATCAAGAAAAAGATTTTCCCATATTATTTTATCCCAAAATTTTCGACCAACGCCCTCTATAAATAGGGGATGAGTGTTTCATTCCCAAGTACAATTCCATGTGCTGGAAAAATTAGTAAGTCTACAAAGGTGGTGCAACAAAATTTATTTTCCTTTTGTTAATTGTTCGCTAGCATCCTACCACTGGATTGTCGAGCAAGGATTAAAGGAATACTTGGGAAGATTTTTCGGTGTGTTTAATCAACGAGGCCATTACCATTCCAAAGAGGTACGTTTACGTAAACTCGTAGTAATTCCGCATGCGTAGAATTTACGTGAACTAATTATATGCATGATTTGTTGTTGAATTATTATTTGAATTAATATAGGATTAATTCATGCTAGTAATAATTATCAGAATTAAATTTGTATTTAAATATTTATCCCGAATAGATCCGTGCAACTTATTCCCCAACAGATCTAGGGTAGAACACTCTTTGAATATATTTGTATATCTACAGACTTGTGTTCTATGGTGGGAATGCTCTAAGATATGGCTCTTGGCTTGATAACATTTTTCCACACTTAATTTGATGGAAGATCTTGTATTTATAGTGTGGATTTGAATGTTACCGTTGGAGAGAATCACATTCAAATCCATACTATTCTGTAATTTCTGCAGCTTTTTCAGGCTGGTTATCTTCTTCTCATTGGTCCACGTCAGCTGAATCTAACGGCTATATTCTTCAGGATCTTCTGAGTCTTCAGGGTTCTTCTGAGTCTCAGGATACTTTTACTCAGGATTCTTGATTCAGTAGACTTCTCTTCAGCGGACCTTGTCTGATCAGGTATACTGACACTCAGGCTAACTGAGTTCAGCTCTTCTAACTTCAGACATCCTGACCCTCAGGTCACTTTTACTCACTGACCCTCTGGTCACTTGACTCAGGCTATCTGATTTCTTCTTGCCTGATCTGATCAGCTCGACTGATCAGATCAGCACATCTTCAAGTCAACATATCAAGATAGCATCAGGTCATCTGCATCAGGTTAGCACATCTGATCTCAATCACGTCTGATTTCGATCAGTCTCATCTGCTCCTCTTCTGATCAGCAACCTTCTCTTCTGATCTTCTGGTCAGTTTCTTTCTGATCAGCTTGTCTGCTCTTCTGATCATCTGATCAGGTTTGTTCTGGATATCTGATCAGCTGACTCTCTCCTTCTGATTTGCTGGCTTAGCTTTTTCTTCAATTCTAATTTTGCTCAGCTCATCAGTGAACTCCGGAACTCATCTTACTCATCTGATCTCGATCAGTCTCGTCTGCAGCCTCATCTGATCTCGATCATCTTCGTTTGATTTCATGAGTTCCCCATCAACTTGTTATCTGTAAATTATCTTGAATAACACAAGTTGATAATGCTTTGGCATAATTCATCAAAACTAAAATATCCCAACAAATACTTATCCTTATTCCATAACAAAATTCAAAGAAAATCTTTCCCTCTCTTTTATTTATTAATTTCGAAAATTAGGAAAAATTAGGCAACAATAATTTATTTTATTTCAAACACCTTTTCCAGTTATTGGACTTTGCCTTTGGGCTACTTGAGGGGACTTTAGGAGAATTAAGATTGGACCTTCCAATGGACTTTGAATATCTAATATTGAGCCACAATATTATTCAAGGCCATAAATATTAATTAATCCCACTACATAATTAATATTACACTATCCATCTTAACCCATATTACTGTTAATATGGCTCCTGGTCATTATTTCCCGTGTTTAAGATTATCCAGCCCATTAATTAATTCAAGCCACTGAAACAACTTTCCTTTAATTAATATCTTTTGTCATTGGTCAAGGAACGGTGCAACATTATTATCCATAACGGAAAATAATTCCACTTGCAAGATTTGGTATGATAAATCTTATGAACCTCCCAAGGGGGCAAATCGAACAAGCGTACTTGCACACAATTTTTCGTATTAAATCTTAGCAAACGCATGTGACCAATAATATTGCCCAAGATATAAAGTATTGAATCTCATTGATTCTCTACCCGTCATAAGTCAAAGCAATAATTATTAACCACACACGATCCTATTTAAGGGACGAGGATTAAGAAATAACGAACTACTGAGGTCTAATTCTTCCTAATTCAGTGCTGAAGAATTTATCCTCCTGTAGGTCCTATTCAGTGCATCAGTCATGCACTAGTGTAATCTCTTGGTCAAGATAAGCCAATCTGAGCCTTACACTTCAACCTTTCACGATGGATTGTTCATTTCCATCTAGGTCGTGAACAACGTACATTTAGTTACAAGGGACTGTTAATTTAATCTTCTGTGATCTGGTATCACTAAATTAACTACAATGTAACACGTACTGTTTATTGAACTGTTATGCAGTAAATATATGTAACATTCAATGATATTTAAAGCATCAGTGATAAATAATTTATTTCAGTAAATAAGACAGAAATTCAGTTTGGTTATACAAAGTAAAAGCATACTTTCCAGTATAACCCCAACAATCTCCCACTTATACTCAAAGTCTACTTTTAAGTATACTACAACATATCTCGTGTAGTTCCTAATGCGTGACATCTATGTCACCTACACGAACCTAATAATATCTCCCACTTATACTCAAAGCAGATTGGCAACGGTCTTGACACCCATTCCTTCCACATCTCTCTCGAATGTGTTCTGAGGCAGACCCTTTGTGAATGGATCTGCTTGGTTGTCTTCTGACACGATCTTTGCCACCTCTATATCTCATCTCTTAACGATTTCTCGTATAAGATGGTATTTCCTTTCAATGTGTTTGCTGACCTTGTGGGCTCTTGGTTCCCTTGAATTTACAACTGCTCCGGCATTATCACAATAGACCGTGATTGTGCTGGGCAAATTTGGAACTACGTCCAAGTCCACTAGGAAGTTCTTGAGCCAAACCGCTTCCTTCGCTGCTTCACAAGCAGCTACATACTCGGCTTCCATGGTAGAATTGGCGATGCATTTCTGCTTAACGCTTCTCCATGTCATGGCTCCTCCCCCCATGTAAAACACACTACCGGAGGTAGATTTTCTGGAATCTAAGTCTGATTGGAAATCCGAGTCCGTGTAACCGATGGGGATTAGACTTTCTAACTGATAAACTAACATTCTATCCCGAGTTCTTTTCAGATACTTCAGAATGTTCTTAACTGCTATCCAATGCTCTTTTCCCAGATTACTTTGATATCTTGCCACCATGCCAACGACAAAGCAGATATCCGATCCCGTGCACAGCATTGCATACATAAGGCTTCCAACAACCAAAGCATAAGGAATGCCTTTCATGTCATCTATCTCTTTTTATGTCTTAGGGAACATTTCCTTGGATAGATGGATTCCATGTCTGAAAGGTACGAAGCCTTTCTTGAAATCCTGCATGCTGAATCGCTTCAAGACAGTGTCTATATATGAAGCTTGCGATAAGCCTATCATCATTTTCTTGCGATTTCGAGAGATCTTGATCCCAAGGATGTGCCCGGCTTCCCCTAAGTCCTTCATATCAAACTATTTCGAAAGCCATATCCCTACGTCTGACAACACCTTTACATCGTCACCGATGAGCAGAATGTCGTCTACATATAGTACTAAGAATACCAATGCAGTTCCGACACGCTTCTTGTACACACAACTTTCGTATTTATTTTGATCAAACCCATAAGACTTTATTACTTGATCAAAACATTGGTTCCAAGCTCTGGATGCTTGTTTGAGTCCATAAATGGACTTCTTGAGCTTGCAAACTAGGTGTTCTTGGCCTTTTTCAATGAAGCCTTGGGGTTGTTGCATATAGATTTCCTCTTCAAGACTTCCGTTAAGGAAAGCCGTCTTGACATCCATTTGCCAGATTTCAAAGTCGAGATGCGCAGCAATCGACAAGAGAATTCGGATGGACTTGAGCATTGCTACAGGTGAAAAGGTTTCCTCATAGTTGATCCCCTCTTTCTGAGTATAACCTTTCGCCACAAGCCTTACTTTGAAGGTTTCCACCTTCCCGTCCGGTCCTCTTTTCCTCTTGTATACCCACTTACAGCCAATGGGTTTGACCCCATTAAGTGGTTCGACAAGCTCCCACACTCTGTTATGATCCATAGAACCCATTTCGGCTTCCATTACTATTTGCCAAGAAACCGCATCCTTGTCTTGGATTGCCTCGTCGTATGTCCATGGGTCTGATTCATCTTGACCGGGGACCAAGTCCGAGGACTCTCATATCCCCATGAATTTCTCGGGCTGTCTTACAACCCTCTCACTACGACGAGGTTCCGGTTGTGTAAGTGTGTCGTTTGGTATGTCATCTTGTATAGTTGGCACTGAGGTTAGCCCCCTTAGCTCATTTAAGGTAATCTCACTTCTGGGCTTTCTTTCGTTCATATAGTCTTCTTCTAAAAATCTAAAGTGGGTGTTAATTACCACCTTTTGATCTTCGGGACCATAGAACATACACACTTTTGTTCCCTCGGGGTATCCTATAAACAACCTTAATTCTGATCGGGGATCCAACTTTCCGGCTTCCTTGTCCAACACGTAGGCCGAACACCCCCAAATTCTCATGTGTCTCAAACTGGGCTTGAGCTCGGTCTACAATTCTTTGATAGTTTTGGGAACCGATTTGGATGGCACCATGTTCAAAATATAAGCCGCTGTTTCCAAGGCATAACCCCAGAACGACTTGGGTAGATCCGCATAACTCATCATTGATCTAACGATTTCTAAAAGAGTTCTGTTTCTTCGCTCTGCAACCCCATTTTGTTGAGGGGTTCCGGGTGCAGTTAGCTGGGATACAATCCCTTCATCTGACAAGTAGTTCAAAAACTCATCGCTGAGGTACTCGCCTCCACGATCAGATCGTAGAGACTTGATACGTTTTTCCCTATGATTCTCTGCTTGAGCCTTAAATTCTTTGAATTTGTCAAAGGTCTCAGATTTATGCTTAATAAGGAAAATGTAGTCGTACCTTGAGTAATCATCAATAAAGGTGACGAAATACTCATAACCTCCTCTTGCTTTGATTGACATTGGACCACATACGTCTGTGTGAACGATTTCTAACACTTCTTTGGCTCTATTCCCCTTGGCTCCGAATGCTCTCTTGGTCATTTTACCCTCCAAACATGATTCACAAGTTGGGATTGATTCAACCCGGAGAGACTCCAATGAACCATCTTCTACCAACCTTTGAATCCTTTTTGGATTAATATGTCCCAATCTAAGATTCCATAGAAGTGTCTCGTTCACGTCTGATGAACGTTTTCTTTTATCGGAAACAGTTGATGTGTTATAGGATGCATTTCGTGAGTGGTGTGCACAATTAATTGTATAGAGATTGTTCGACAACGTTCCATGACAGATAAATTTATCATAAAGAGAAATGGTAACAACTTTGTCAAAAGTAACTGAATATCCATCAAGGTAGAGTTTAGAAACCAAAATTAAATTCTTTCTAAAACTAGGAACGTAAAGAACATTTCTTAAAATTAAAACTCTGTCTTCAAAAGACAGGTGCACTTCTCCCACTGCTTTAGCTGCCACTCTCGTAGCATCGCCCAGTGTGATGAGGATCTCACTCCCACTAAGTTGTCGGGTCCGCTTGAACCCCTGTAAAGTGAAACAAACATGATCAGTGGATCCCATATCCACCACCCATAAATGGGAGGCATAAGCCGCTAAACAAGTTTCAACAATTAGTGTGTGAGAATTACCTTTCTTTCCTCTCCTTTTAGGATTGGAACATGCATCCCTCCAATGTCCTTTTTCTCCACAGTTAAAACACTTCCCCTTTGGATTCCTTTTGACACCCAACCATTTGACCTTCTTTTCTCTACTTTTCTAGGTAGTGAGGTTTCCTTGACCAGTCACTTTTCCATCAATCTTGCCCTCCGTTGGCCTAGATTTTGAGAAAAAGCTTTTGGTCACTGCGGCTTCATCTTCTTGTCCCAGACGTTTCTCTATCGTCTCCAAAGCTTCTTGAAGAGTATCCATAGTGAACATGTGATCGCCCATCACAAAACTACAATAAAACTCATCAAAACATTTTGGAAGAGTTAGGAACAATGAATCCACTTGAACCTCACTAGTATACTTAACACCGAGATAAGCAAGCTTGTCAAAATGACGCTTGACCTTGAGAACATGATCCCTTACGGGTGTTCCCTCGGTCATTTTCAGCATTGTTACACCGTCACAATTAAACCAGTTGATCATGCGGTTCTTTGTTAAAAACATATCCTCGAGACTTTGCATAATTTCCGCAGCAGATTCAACACCTTCGTGAATGTATCTCAAATCCTCAGACAGAGATGTCAAGATTATATACTTCATAGGTTCGTTGGCCTGCTCCCAGTCATCATATAAAAATCTCTCCGCATCAGTTGATCTTTTAGTTGGCTTGTATGGCTTGGGCACCCCAAGAACCCAACAGTGTTTTTGGACAGTTAGGACAAATTTCATATTACGTTTCCAAACGACATAGTTATCACCAGTTAATTGATGGTCTTTAAGTATAGAATACAGTGGATTAAAAGGTTGCGACATGCTGAACTGAAATAAATAACAATTTGTATAAGCACAAACATATCACAAGTTTCGATCACATGTATCATATTAAAATCTCAAAAAAATATGAACATGCATCAGCCAACATCTCAAAACAGTTTAAATAAGCCACGTGGGGTGGGTCATTATTTAAACACATTCAAGTAGGTTACAAACAAGAAACAGTTTCAAACCTTTAATTTCCAGATTAATAGTTGGCTCCCACTTGACCAATATAAAATTGACAGGGACTTCGGGGAAGTATATGTATATCAATTTTATACCTAAGTAATAACCATGATTAAATACAGAATTATTACTTTGCTTTGAACGAGCCTCGTGGGGAGGGTCATCGTCGCCACTAATAATAACCCAAAATCATCCTTTCGGAATTTATTCATGTGAAATCTATCTTTTGGCCGTCCCGTGGGGGAAATTTCTCCAAAAGAATTCACAAATAAATAAATCATGGAGGTCAAAATTAATTCAATTTTACTATCCAGAATAAAATTGTCAATTAATTGTTTAAACATACTTAGTAATTTGCGAAGGTGAGATTTTTCAAAATATATTCTCATGCATCACATATTTAAACACAATTTAAATAAGCATAATATAATGCAAAACATCAAAACAAAAATTAAACACATTTGGCACATATATTCAATTGTCACAGTTAAATTTTGTCATGTCTTGATCTTGAGAAATCGTCTTTATGGCCTTCATTGTTCGTCTAAAAAAGTTCCCACTTGACCGTCTCGAAAAAAATGCATTGTCAAGCCACGTCATCGACCCATTTCATGGTCCGGAGTGCACGCTTTGCACTCCCCAGTCGATCGGCGTGTCGTCCGCCGACCTCTTGTGGCAAAAGCGGCCGAGCGGTCGCCAGCGTCGCCCAGCGATCCCGATACCTCTGCGCATTAGGTAAATCATATAAATTCCCGCCTCGTGGTCCGACGCCCCCACCTCACCAGCATGGCAAGATCCGAATGTCAATTGATTCACCATCATCCATTTCAAAACCGGCAAACTTTCCAATTGCAAATCGAAAAGTTTGTTTTTTTTATATGATCTCGTGCCTTGGCACATAACATCTAGTGTATCCTATATCTCTTTAGCGAGATATTAAGGAGAGATCATTCCCATCACACCATCATCAATTGTCTTTGATAGTGTGTCTTTTGCAATGTAGTCTAGATTGACTAACTTTCTCTCCTCAGAGTTAGTTGGTCATCGACTAAGAAAAATTCTGCTCTAGGATCAATTCTCTCCTCTTCTCGAATTCTCGATTCACCACAAAGAAATTTGAATGGTCCTTGAGAAACCACTCTCCACATACGCCATGTTTGAATACGATGAGCCCGCATTCTCGATCTCCATAGATCATAGTTCTCATCGAGAACATGAGAAGTTTTTAGAAGACATTTTTTACGATCTTTTGAAAAGAAAAAATTTCAAAGAAATAAGATCGAGATAGACCACAAATATTTTTGAAAATAAAACTTTGGTCAACACAACAGGTTGGTCAAGTTGAACCAACGCTTTGATACCACTCCCGTGTAACGAGTCTTACACGTGTATGGGGGGGAATACACAAAACGTTTTTTATTTGAGGTCACTTAGGTCGATAATCCTCAAGATTAGGTTCTAGAAGCACAGAGATCGCTTCGAGTAAAGTCTCTCGAGACTCTTCCCGAAATATACCTCGAGCCCAACCTAATCCCTCCTTGTTTGGATCGGATAACTTTTTATCTAACTTCTTGAAATGGTTGGCCCTAAGCAATAAGGAAAGCAATAAAGAACACATTTATAGTGGTTCGAGTCTCAAGCTCCTACATCCACTCTCTCGACTCTTCGGAGAAATTCACTATCAACTTCGAGCTTTACTACCTCCTTAGTTTACTTACTCAACTCGGCCACCTTAGTTTTTATTACTCCGTAGTTTACTTACTCAACCCGACCTTGGTTTTACGACTACCTCCGTAGTTTACTTACTCAATCACACACAAGCTTTGGACTACCCCCGGTTCTCCTCTAGAGTTTTTCGACTACTCTCGTAGTTTACTAACTCTTTACAACTCTACTCACCAACAAAAACACACTCCAACTACCTTCTCAAGGGTTTGGGGTTTCTCGGTTAGTTTCAGAGGTATGAGATATCTTTTACAATGAAGCACAATGCAAAGGGTTAGGATATCTCGACTAAGCTTTGGATAAATCTTATCAAGCTAGGCTTAGTAAAGTGAGCTCTCTTCAATATAGAAGCACTTGGGAAATTCAAGGTATTTTAGTGCTTTAACTTTTTTCTAAGAATAAGTTTGAGCTCTTGAGTTGCGTATAAATTTCCGTAACCTTACAAAGTAGAGGGTCACCAAACTATTTATAGGCATACACCAAGGTCACTCTTTGAAAACTATCCGTTGGAGAGATAACCGTGAGTTCCCTCTTATGGTGTGTGAGAAACGGCTATATTTAGGGTTTGAAACTCCCTAACATGTTTTAAGCAATAGCCTTTCATGTAGCCGGTCTTCACTTTTTTTGGATCTGGAACTTTTCGTTACATCCGACATCTTTTTTTGACTTTATCATCCTTTGTCGATTAATCGGTATGGTATAATGTCGTCTTCCTCTTTTTGACTTTTATCTTCATTAAAGATAGACACCTTCAACGGCTCTTTTTGGGTTACAAACTCTGAGTTTGATATAACCTTAACAACACTTCTGACTTAGTTCCTTTTGTTTGCATTTGAATGTCTTGGCAATATCTAACTTTATAAGGCATTGCGTTTTTCTCAGTATTACATCCTTCAGATAGATATATTCAGTGCCTCGGAACATTCGAGTTCATCTCGAGCATTCATACATTCTTGAGTCTTGATAATTCTTGTGCTTTCGATATTCTTGATCTTGATTTCTCGATCTTGATCTTGCGTCTTCAGAGTCTTCTGAGTCTTCAGGGTCTTCTGAGTCTTTAGGTTTATACTGACTGATATACTAAGTCTTCATGAGTCTTCAGGACCTATCCTGAACTATATCTGCTGACTATACATTTTGCAGATAACATCCTGAATACTCTAAAACTGAATCCTGACTCAATTATCAAGATCATTCTGAACATGTCATACTCAGGGGTTTTGGGATCTTAATCAAAATCATATAATCTTTTATTAAATTCATCTCCCAACAGATCCCGTTCACACGAACACACCAAAAGTCCTTCTCAAGTATTCCCTTATCCTTGTTCAACAATCCGGTGGTAGGAACTCGCCAACAATTTAACAAACGGGAAAAATAAAATTATGTTGCACCACCTTTGTGGATTTCTAATTTTTCCAACACATGAAATTGCACTTGGGGATGAAACATTCATCCCCTATTTATAGATATAGGGGTGGTCGAAATTTTAGGGTGAAAATAAGATGGGAAAATCTTTTTCTTGATCTCCAAGAAATCTTGAATATATCTCATATATTCTTTTCTCCATAATTAAACATTTCACAAAATTCCACTTCCTAATATTATGGTGATTTTCGAAAATTTAAGGATAAAGGAATCCAAGATTTGGATCTTCTTGAATTTATGAGATATTCTTGTATTCCAAGAATACATATCTTCCATAATATCTTTCCAAGAAAATCAAGAAAATCTTTCCTCTCCTTATTTATTCAAAAATTTCGAAACTTCCTTAACAAATAACCAAGTGGGAGATTTCTTGAATTTAATGAGATCAACTTGTATTCCAAGAATACTTATCCTCATTCCATAACAAAATTCAAAGAAAATCTTTCTCCCTCTTTTATTTATTAATTTCGAAAATTAGGAAAAAATTAGGCAACAATAATTTATTTTATTTCAAACACCTTTTTTAGTTATTGGACTTTATATTTGGGCTACTTGAGGGGCCTTTAGGAGAATTAAGATTGGACCTTCCAATGGACTTTGAATATCTAATATTGAGCCACAATATTATTCAAGGCCATAAATATTAATTAATCCCACTACATAATTAATATTGCACTATCCATCTTAACCCATATTACTGTTAATATGGCTCCTGGTCATTATTTTCCGTGTTTAAGATTATCTAAATTTCTAAGGCATCGCGTTTTTCTCAGTATTGCATCCTTCAGATAGATATATTCAGTGCCTCGGAACATTCAGGTTCATACTGAGCATTCAGTACATTACTGAGTCTTCAGTAATTACTGTGCTTTCAGTATTCTTGATCTTCAGTTTCTCAGTCTTCAGTCTTGCGTCTTCAGAGTCTTCTGAGTCTTCAGGGTCTTCTGAGTCTTTAGGTTTATACTGACTGATATACTGAGTCTTCATGAGTCTTCAGAACCTATCCTGAACTATATCTGCTGACTATACATTTTGCAGATAACATCCTGAATACTCTAAAACTGAATCCTGACTCAATTATCAAGATCATTCTGAACATGTCATACTCAGGGGTTTTGAGATCTAAATCAAAATCATATAATCTTTTATTAAATTCATCTCCCAATAATTTCCCCCTTTTTGATGATGCCAAAACCTATCTTGTTTACAAACAAAATAACCTATACTCAGGTTTCAGTTTATTCTATTACAAGATTGGTTCCTGAACAGAGAATCTCCCAACAATTTCTTTAAGAAGGGAATCTCTTTAAATTCATCTCCCAACAATTTAAATCATTCAACAGATTTCTTCAGTAATGAATCTTTCTTAAATAGATCATTACCAAATACTTAAGCAATTTCTTCCATATCATCATACAATCAGTTCAGAGACATTCATTCAGCATATCAAAATAAAGACATGTAAATAAGATAATGAGATATTATCTTTTGAGCAAAATGATAAATCTTCATTGATGATAAGTATACCATTACAGATTACAATGAGATTTTTATCAACAAAATCAAAAAGACAAAATTTAAAGATTACAGAATCTTCTGAGTTCTTCAGTCTTCAGTCTTCAGATTCGGCTCTTCAGTTTGCTTCATTTTCCACTTCATCAGCTGGCACCTCCAGGTTGAACATTCCGAAAAATCTTTTCTTCAGCTCATTCCTCTCCTTGATGATGTCCCATTTTGTTCCCTGTTAATCCCAACCCGACCAAAGATCTTGAGCAATTTCTTGCGTAATGGCCTTCTCATTTACCAAGCCATTACCAAGTCTTGGAGGAGAATAGGAATATGGACCAGGGGCTTCTATCTGTACTCCACCTTCATCCGCAAGGTTAATCCAGCCTTGGAGATACTTTGGATAGAAGGTTAGAAGATATTCAATGAAGGCTTCGTTCTGATCTGAGCCTTCCCCTCTCCATTCCCTGAGAACATCGTAGTTGAACCCGGAAGGTTCTCTTCACTTCTTCCCACATGTCGTTGAGTTTAATGGGCATCCATTTATCAACGTGGGGCCACTTCAAATGATTTCGATGTTCCTTCCTCTTGCTTTCGCAAACTTCCCCGAAGTCACTCCTTCGCTTCGCTCTTCGTCTATCTTCTTTTCGATCCGCGAAAGCTCCACGAGACCAAAAGACAACTTTCTTGGCTTGTTCTTTTTGGAGTGTATTCAGAGCATCTCTGGTGTTGAAGACTTTCTTCTGAGGTTGAGACTCAGATTCTTCTGCATCTTCATCATCCAGAATCAGCTTTCTCTGGATTGGCTTAGAAGCCTTAAGACGCTTTTGCTTCTGAGTTGAACAACGCCAAGGCTTTCCTCTTCATAGGCAGTTCAGCACCAGCCTGGCTTGTTCCAACCTTAGTTCTAGCACTCAGTTTCTCTCTTGCAACCTCAAGCATGGTTTGCTCAGAAACTCGAGTGTAGATGGGCTTCTCCACTTGAGCGAATTTCAATTTATCGAAGCTTCAACTTCTTTTAAGGCTTTGGCTAGATTGTACATTTCAAACCTCTTTTCTCGAGCCTTCTTCTCCAAAGTCACGCCGCCATGAACTTCCCGGGTCTTCACCTTCCTTTTCCCACTTCCTGGCACCGTAATTTGGAAGAAGTCTGGAGAGAGCTGTGTCCATGTGATACTGCTCTTTGCTCACACAGCGGATCTCCCCTGCTAACTGATCTTGCTCATCTTCCATTCTCCTTATGTGGTTCTTAGCCACATAAAGTTCTTCAGATATGTGGGCAAACCGGCGGAGAGTGCATCTTTCAGCATCTCTGTCATCTTGGTCATGAGCACTGAGCTCATTTCCTCAACAGCAGATCTGATCAGCACCTCATTTTTCTCTGCTAGTTTCACCTCTAGAAATTCAGTCGATTCCTGGTGCTTCTGTTTCATTTCAGCACTTAACTCTGCGTTGACTCCCTCCAGCTTTTCATTCAGCTTTACTTCCATGGAGGTCATCTGAGTGGTCAGAGTGTTTTGTATCTGCACCAGTTCTGAAGAATGGCTAAGTCCTTCCATTGTCTGAGCTTGATTGGCCAACGTTTCTTCTATCTGAGCAATTTTGATCGCTATTGGCTCAATCTTCTCAAGTTTCTCCATTACGGGAGTGAGATCAATCTCAGGAACTTTCTGCACCTTCTGTGCTGTTTGATCATCCTGAGCTTCAGCTTCATCCTGAGCTCCAGTCTCCATTTGAGCCTCAGTCTGTTTATCAGACAATTCAGAATTAAAGATAGTACTTTCAGTAACTTTGGCATAATTGTCAATAGTGCCAAAAGATACCTGAAGAGTGCTAGCTTCAGTCTGAGGTTGATCAGCAACAAAAGTCTCTTTTTCCATTTGAGACTGATCCTCAGCATCTCCCTGTTGGTCCCCATCTCCATCTTTGGATTTGTCTCCGCTGCTCGGGGCACCTACTTCAGTTGATTTCTTCTCAGCTAGCTTCCTCTGAACCAGCTCATCAAAATCGGAATTTTTCATCCTGAGCTTTGTCCTTCCAACCACGAGAAGTCGGTCAGAAGGCCGTCTCTCTCATTCCACCAGCCTTCCTCTGAATCAAAGCAATGTCAAGCATCTCGGGAGAGTCCCATTGAGGATATACACGCCGTCCTTAATCAAGAAAACATCTTGCGGATCGGGGTATGAGCCGAGCTCGGGGTAGCGGCCAAGGATGAACTGCCCCCTTGCTCCTCCACTTCGCCTTTCTTGGCCCTCGCCACTTCTTCCATCTCGGGCTCGTTCAAGAGAAGCTCCTCGCTAAGGGATCAAAGCGGTATCACTCCGAGCTCATCAAGAATATTTTGCTCCCCAGCCTCAAGAGTGTCCCCAAGATTTGTGCATTCAGTCCTCGGTTGATCTCGAGTGGGTTCTGAGGCCCGAGCCGTAGCATATCCTCGGGTTGAGTCCGAAAGGCTCCGTCGGTCGAGCCGCACATCTTCGGGGACGACTCGAGTTGGCTCTTCCGGGCTCGAGCATCTCGAGAGAAGACCCGCCTCCTCCCGATCCTCGTATCCTGAGATAACTGAGCCAACACTTGTAATGGCAAACTCTCGAGCGGTTTTGCCTTGAGTTGTATCTCCTCGGAATCATCAAGTACTACCTTCGTCGGTGAGAACCACCAATCTTTTGCGCTTTGGAGCAAGATCCTTCCGCTTCAACAGTTTTGCTCCTTGCTCCATTTTTGCCTCCAACAAAACCTTCCCCCTGGTTTGTTGGGTCTCTTTCTCAGCAGCCGCAGAAGGTGATTCTACCTTCTTTTCTCTTTTCCCTCGAATGGCCTGCTTCTTCACAGCAGTGGGCTTGAAGAGAATTTTGGTTTTAGGGAATGGGGTTGAATTGGCGAAGATATCCTCCTCCTCTCTGCACATCTCCAAAATATAAGCAATTTTGGTGGCATGGTGGATCTTCCCTTTCATCGTGATTGTCCCATTGACCCTTTTTTTATGACCTTGGCTTGCTCGTCACCATCCCAATTAAAATTTCAGCCAGTTGAAGTCGGTGGTAGGAGATGCCTCGATCATGCCGCATCGATCGAGAGCTTCGGGTACTAATCTGCTCAAACCTCCCCAAGAAGACTCATGATGCACTTGCTCACAATATCCATCGAGACACGATATTGTGGCTTTAGATGCCTCTTATGCAATGTCGCCTCAAACTTCACGGGATTCTCAAAGAATCCTATCAAGGTACTCTGCTTTCTACCCGCATATACATCGCAGATCCTCTCCTCTATCACAGAGCTCAAAGACATCATTCAGATTTTTCGGAATTATGCACAAATCCCTCTCAAAATCGACGTATTTTGACGAATGCTCTAAATGTGATGTGGTAATCGAAGAATGCATACCATTTTCTTCATCTATTCTCAAATTATAGATGAATTCGATTACTTCTTTGCTGCGAACTCTGATCTCAGTGGAAACTGCGACTAGATGGGTGAGTTTAGCCATTCGAATCATATCAGAGCCTCCTCTTACGGCTTTGAGTTGGTTGTGCTTTCAAGTGAGACAACGAACTCGTACCACGGCTTGTTGGTTATGGCTAATTTCTCGAACAAGGTTGGGGCCATTTTAGAGATTGATTTAAGAATTTGAAGTTTTAGGGTTTGGAGATTTCTGGGCAAAGGGATTTTTATTTGCAGAGGATTTGGAAACGAAGGGTTTGATAAAATTTTGGCTTGAATGGCTTAAAGGGGTATAAATAGCTTCGAGATCGTGGAGAATCGTGTTGGTTAGGTGAAAAGCAACGGTTGAGATTAATCTCCGATTAATCGGGTATACGAACCGACGATCTCTAAAAAGATAAGCCGCCAAAATATCCTCATTGGTCAATAATGTGGCAGAGCATTAAGTGACTGTTGACCTTCTTCGGAATTTAAAATGATCCCGCCCAAAAAACATTCCTCAGGTGTTTTATATTTATTGCGAATGATTACTGAGTTTTACTTGAGCAATAAATGAGTCGCATGAGTCTTTACTTCTTCAGACTAATTTCCCTCTATCAGTCTTACTAAGTACTGTCTTTGATAAAATGTCAAGATAATATCTTTGAAATCTTGAATGGGTTCAAAGATGCTTTCTTGATCTTGACCTTCAAGAATCTGAGTTTCGAGACTCGATTCAAGATTTCCATTTTATCCCGAGTTTCTCGAAGAGAATTACGAAAAACTTCATGCATCTGAAAATCTTCAATTTTTCAGATTTACTCTATACACCTGGTTCTAACATCCCTAATTCAACTGAAAGTTCCTGAAATCTTGATTCAGCCAAAGGTTTAGTCAAGATATCAGCTCTTTGCCTATCAGTATGAATTTTCTCCATCCTTATGTCCTTTTTCTCGACATGATCTCTCGATGAAGTGATGTCTCGATATCCACATGCTTGCATCTCGTGTGTGCAATAACGGATTTTTGTGAAATAAAGAATGGCGCTTATTGTTGTCACAAAATATTGGTACTTCATTAGCTTCAACTTTATAATCCCTTAATTGTTGTCTCGAGCCAAAGAATAAAACACGCAGCAGCCTTCCTGCAGACCATGTATTCAAATTTCGATATCTTGGTTGCTACTGAGGTCTGTTTCTTTGAAAACCAAGATATCAGCTTGCTTCCTAGAAATTGACAAGTTCCTGTAGTGGACTTCCTGTCAATTCTACAACCTCCATAGTCAGCATCTGAGTAACCAGTTAATTCAAGGTTATCATCACCGATACCATAATCCTCTATTCACTGTGCCCTTAAGATATCTTAGTATCTTCTTGGCGACCTCCATGTGACTAGTCTTAGGATTAGCTTGGTATCTTGCACATATCCCAACAACAAATGTTATATCCGCCTACTTTTACGTGAGATAGAGCAATGATCCAATGATTCCTCTATAATCGGTGATTCATTCGATTTTTTCTTTCCGAATCGGATCCATCTTGTAGTTAGTATTCATAGGAATCCTAACGCATTGCAATTTTGTACACCATATTTTGCAATCGGATCTACGGTGTATTTTTTGCACGTTGATGAATATTCCTTCCTTTGATTGTTTTCACTTGAAGACCTAGAAAGAAATTCATCTCTCCCATCATTGACATCTCAAACTTGCCTTTCATCGATGTTGAAAACTTTTCACACAAATTGATGGTTTGGAGATCCAAAATGATGTCATCAACATATATCCTCGAACTAGTAAGATCTCTTCCCCATCCTCTATCCTGAACAGAGTTCTATCAACAGTCCCTTTGACAAAACCATGGTCAGTAAGAAACTGAGAAAGAGTATCATACCATGCTCTGGGTGCTTGCTTGAGACCATACAAAGCTTTTTCCGAGCACATAAACTTGGTCATTCTGTTTTTAATCCGGAGGTTGTTCTACATAAACCTCTTCTTTAAAACAACCGCTCAAAATGCACTTTTCACATCCATTTGATAGATCGTGAACTTCATGTGGGCAAAGATATGCAAGAAACAATCGATGGCTTCTAGTCTTGCAACAAAAGTAAAGGTTTCATCATAATCCAAGCCTTCTTCTTGGGAATAACCTTGTGCAACTAGCCTTGCCTTGTTTCTCACAATGTTGTTGTTTTCATCTCTTTTGTTTTTGAAAACCCACTTGGTTCCAATGACATTGTGCCTTTCAGGTCTATCTACCAACTCCCATACTTCATTCCTTGAGAATTGATTCACTTCATCTTCAGCATAGCAAGAATCCAATAAGAATCTTGTAGAGCTTCACCAATCTCAAAGGGTTCTTTCTCCGAAAGAAGCGAAGAGAATAGTGCACTCTCACCATGGAACCTTCTTGTCTTAACACCTTCAGTTAGATCACCCACTATCTGATTTGTAGGATGACTATCTAACCATTTCCTTCTTGATGTTCCCCCTTCAATGGTATCCTCAACATTTGAAATGTTAGGTTCGATTAAATCGAGAAACTTCGAGGGAACAACAAAATGGGGAGAAAGAGAATCATCTTCCTCGGGGAGATTCTATTCGTAACATTGTCGAGACATCTGTTCCCCTTTGGTTGATAGATTCGAATTTGCCTCTCATTTGTGACCACATCTTCATTGGCATCACATACCCGAAGTCTCGAATCGGTGTCTGCTCGATTGGTCACCTTTGGAGTGTTGGTTTTCCGAAGCTCACCATCCCGAATTCCATTCTCGAACTTCCTTATCTCGAGTCCCGAGTCACTCCAATCATAGAATGTGACCGTGACTTCTTCTTTTCGGAGTTCAATTGGATGATTTGTCTTTCTGTTTCAGGCTTAATCTGGTGATCCTCTTAGTTAGTTCATCTGCATCATGTTCCTATTTCTTCTGAACACAAATAGATTCATAAAAAACAACATGAGGTGTTTCCTCCACAATAAGAGTCCTACGGTTGTAAACTCGAAAAGCTTCTTGACTTGAAATATCCTAAGAATATTCCTTCATCGCCTTTACTATAAAAAGTTTTCAACCGATCTTTACCATTATTGTGTATGAAACACTTGCAACCAAACACACGAAAGAAAGAAACAAGAGGCTTCCTTTCATTCCAAAGCTCATAGGGTGTTTTTACCTTGACTCTTGGTCAAGATGGATCTGTTTCGAGAGTAGCATGCGGTGTTGACAAACTTCAAATTTCAAAATCTTTTAGGAATATCAGCTTCAGCTATCATTGTCCTTGCAGCTTCTTTCAGAGTCCTGTTCCTCCTTTCAGCAACACCATTCTGTTGAGGAGTCCTTGCAGCTGATGTTTCATGTGAAATTCCATTTTCTGCACAATAATAAGATATGATATGATTTATGAATTCAGTTCCTTTGTCAGATCTGATTTTGACCACACTCGATTTTTTCTCAATCTTGAGCCTTTTTCAAGAACTCTGGCGGCTTTTATCTCGAAGTCTCTTTCTTACTGAGTAAGAATATGACCCAAGTATATCTCGAGTAGTCATCAACTACTACCAATGTGTATTTCCTGCCATTAGTGCTTACAGGTGTTATAGGACCAAAAAGATCCATACGTAGTAATCAAGTATTCTTTTTCAAAGAAAAACTCAACTTTACTTTTAAATGATGCTCTTATCTCTGTTTTCCTTTCGCACGCATCACAAATATGTTCCTTCTTGAACACTTTCGTTAGGCAACCCTCTCACAAGAGCTAATCTTGCAAGCTTGTTCAGGGTTTTGAAATTTAGGTGATTCATTCTTTTATGCCATAACCAACTGGTATCTGTGGAACTTTTAGCAACTAAACATGTATCTTTAGGAGCAGAACTCCAATCAGCAAGATACACATTCCCTTTTCTTGCACCAGTCAGTAAAACTTTCTGTGATGTATCATTTTTCACAAAACACAAGTTCTTAGAGAACTCAACATTGAAACCCTTATCACAGAATTGGCTAATTGAAAGCAAATTATGCTTCAATCCAGATACATATGAAACAACATGGATATGAACTGAGTCGATTTCCAAAGTTCCATATCCTTCGATGCATCCCCTTGAATTATCTCCAAAAGTGATCAAGGGCCTCTTTGTTCAACATAGTCAATTGAGTGTGTCTTTGTATCCTCTGCCATATGTCTTGAACATCCACTGTCAAGATACCAAATGTCAGGAGCTTTTTCATCTCTGCTCATCAGTGCCATGTGATCATTAGTCAGTTTAGTGCCCTTGTTTTCCTCCTGAAAAACAGATCAATTCTTAGGTACCCAATTTGTGTAGGGTCCTACAAGGTTAGATGTACCTTTTGGAATCCAAATCTGCCTGACAACTCTAATCACTTTAGAGTGGCTAATTTGTCTTCCATAAACATCAACATACACATCTACTACTCTGGGGTGCCTTAGCGACTTTTCTTGTATGTGTGCTTAGCTTTAGCATGAACATGGGCTTTTGAATTCTTCTTTGGTTCAGGCCTTTTGTTCAGATGCTTGGGCTTTTGTGCACCTGGTCTAAATCTTTGTTGATTCGGGTTGCACAACCTTTACCTTTAAGGCAAGTGAGGTTCAGGTTGTCTCAGATTTGAAATCTGGTCTTTCCGCAGATTGAGGACTTGGTCTCTTCATTTGAGAATGTCTCTCACCGAGTGTTTCTCATCTGAGGATTCCTCTGATGGTTCGGTGTGGAGCCTTTCAGATTTGCATTCTTAGCCTGAGGCTTTGAAGTACTTGCCTGAAACTTTCCAACTGACTGCTCAGGTTTTCTAGCCTTTACCTGAGGTTTGGGCTTTCTAACCTGATCATTCGGTTTCTTCAAAACCATAGGTCCTTTTCCTTGTGTCTACAACCTTGGGCATTACTTGACTTGAAGTGTAGGTGCCATCGGTTTTACAAAGATAGTCTTCTTGCTACATGATCGCAAAGATTCGGATGACCTTGTGAGGTTCCCCTTGGAGTGTATTCCAATCCAGTTTTTATAGTGGCAGATCTCTGGTAACCCTGAATTTCATCTATCACATTAGATGCTTTATTCAATAGAGTTAACTTCTTATGTGCACTATCCTCACAGTTCTGTAGAGTTTTATGCTTCTCAGAGAGGTCATTGAACTTCGATTACGATTAGATTGAATCTCTTCATGGATTTCTCTAGCTTTTCGATTAGGGACATGATCAACTTCTCTTTCTCTCGAGAGTTGTACTTTCGTAACATCCAGTTCATCAAGAGCTCCCATTAATTGAGAAGTGATCTCGGTTTTTGCTAGAGTCTTTCCATTTTAGATTTTCAACATTCGGTTCCTTTATTCTCGCTCTTGAGTTTTATTTAGCGATCCTTGCAAACAAAGATAGTCCTTCATCGATTCTCAAAAGAATCCATCGGTCAAAATGACTATTTTCGATGGAACTTGAAAACTCTTGTGCTAGTGTAGGAGCAACAACAGAGACGAAGAGTTTACCTCCTTAATGGCCATCGACGGATGTCATCACTTTCACCGTCCGAGAATATCTCATCTCAAGAGCTAGATCCTCCTCGAGTGTTCTTCTTCTCGCAATCATGGCCTTTTTGCTTGAGAACTTCGGTCTCTTTTAGCTTGTCTTTCTCTTCTCTCCTTAGCACTCAACTCGGACAATCATCTTTGAAGTGACCTTTCTTCCGCAATTATAGCATCTGTTGGCATCATCATCCTCGATCATTTTCTTCTTTGGACTTGGAGTCCTTCTTTTGCGGATGAAGATCCTTCACTTTTTCGTGTCCTTCTTCTTCTCTCGGTTGATCCGTCCTCGGGTTTCTTCTGGTACTGTGGTTCCCTGTAATAGCTTTTGTATTTTCCAAATCTATTATTAAGTCTGTCAAACCTCCTTGCCATCGGTCTTTAGCTTTTCCTCAAGCTCATCCTGATGTTTGGCATGGGGGTTCTCAGACTCTCTAGTTTTACAGGTTTTATCTTTGGCTTTTAAAGCCACATTTTTACTCGATGAAGAATCATCTTTGCTGTCAGCCTTTTTGGATTTCTTATCAATTACAAATCCATAGGCTTTCAGCTCAGAGAAGACTTGTTGGTATGGCATTGAACTAATGTTCTTGGTGTTTTCGATCACCACTGCATGAATATCCCATTTCTTAGAAAGACCTCTAAGAATTTTCAATGCCACTTCTCTTTGTGGATATTTCTTTCCAAGTGTGTTTAGATCATTCATGATGCTAGTGAATCTGACTTCCAATTTGTCAATTGATTCACCATCATCCATTTCAAAACTGTCAAACTTTCCAATTGCCACTGAAAGTTTGTTTTCTTTTATATGATCTGTGCCTTGGCACATAACAGCTAGTGTATCCCATATCTCTTTAGCAGTATTACAGTGAGAGATCATTCCCATCACACCATCATCAATTGTCTGTGTGTATAGTGTGTCTTTTGCAATGTAGTCTAGATTGACTAACTTTCTCTCCTCAGGAGTTAGTTGGTCATCAGACTTAGAAAATTCTGCTCTAGGATCAATTCTCTCCTCTTCTGTAATTCTGGGATTCACCACAGTAAATTTGAATGGTCCTTGAGAAACCACTCTCCACATACGCTCATGTTTGGAATACAGATGAGCCTGCATTCTCAGTCTCCATAGATCATAGTTCTCTCATCGAGAACATGGGAAGTTTTTTAGAAGACATTTTTCTGATCTTTTGAAAAGAAAAAAATTCAACAAATAAGATCAGTTCAGATAGACCACAAATATTTTTGAAAATAAAACTTTGGTCAACACAGCAGTTGATCAAGTTGAACCACTGCTTTGATACCACTTGTTGGTCCCGGTGTAAACGACTCTTACACGTGTATGGGGGGGGGAATACACGTGTTCAGTGATTTTAAAAATTTTTTCGTCGAGGTCACTTTTGGTCGATAATCTCAAGATTAGGTTCGAGAAGCACAGATCGCTCCGAGTCAAAGTCTCATCGAGACAAAATGATCCCGAAATGCTTTCGAGATACCTCGAGATAATCCCAACCAATCCTCGAGTGTCGAGATCCCGAGTTGCTTGGATCGATAACTAGCTTATTGAATCCTCGTAAGAGAGTTCGGTTTGATAACTATCTGTTCTAGCTACTCGATCGTCTTGAATGGTTGGCCCTTAGATTATACTCGTTTTAAGCTTTGTTTGAAAGACCTTCCCTTTATGAAATAGTGATTAGGTCTGTGATTCACTTATGCAACTTCAAAGGATTGATTCCAACCGAATATCGCTGAAAAGTATGCTTTCAAAATCAAGTCAATGAAACAACGATTAAGCACGATAAGGAAAGCAATAAAGAACACAACAGCTTATAGTGGTTCGAGAGACTCAAGCTCCTACATCCACTCTCTCGACTCTTGAGAGAAATTCACTATCAACTTCGAGCTTTTCGACTACCTCGTAGTTTACTTACTCAACTCGCCCCGAAGCCTTCTCGACCGCCTCCACGTAGTTTACTTACTCAACCCGACCTTGAGTTTTCGACTACCTCCGTAGTTTACTTACTCAATCACACACAAGCTTTCGGACTACCCCTCAGCTTACTTACTAACTTCTCCTCTAGAGTTTTATGACTACTCCGCGTGGTTTACTAACTCTTTACAACTCTACTCACCAACAAAACACACTCCAACTACCTTCTCAAGGGGTTTGGGGTTTCTCGGTTGGTTTCAACTAGGATGAGATATCTTTTACAATGAAGCACAATGCAAAGGGTTAGGATATCTCGACTAAGCTTTGATAAATCTTATCAAGCTAGGCTTAGTAAAGTGAGCTCTCTTCAATATAGAAGCACTTAGAAATTCAAGGTATTTTTCGAGTGCTTTAACTTTTGCAAGAATAAGTTTGAAATAAATTTCCGTAACCTTACAAAGTAGAGGGTCACCAAGATTTATAGGCATACACCAAGGTCACTCTTTGAAAACTATCCGTTGGAGAGATAGCCGTGAGTTCCCTCTTATGGTGTGTGAGAAAACGACTATATTTAGGGTTTGAAACTCCCTAACATGTTTTAGGCAATAGCCTTTCATGTAGCCGGTCTTCACTTTTTTTGGTCTGGAACTTTTCGTACATCGACATCTTTTTTTCAAATGACTTTGTCCTTTGTCGATGTCGATATGGTACGATGTCGTCTTCCTCTTTTTGACTTTTATCTTCAGTTAAAGATAGACACCTTCAACGGCTCTTTTGGTTACAAACTCTGAGTTTGATATAACCTTAACAACACTTCTGACTTAGTTCCTTTTGTCTGCATTTGAATGTCTTGGCAATATCTAACTTTCTAAGGCATCGCGCGTTTTTCTCGATATTGCATCCTTCGGATAGATATATTCAAAGCCTCGGAACATTCGGTTCATCTCGAGCATTCAAGACATTCTTGAAGTCTTGATAATTCTTTTGCTTTCGATATTCTTGATCTTGATTTCTCGATCTTGATCTTGCGTCTTCAGAGTCTTCTGAGTCTTCAGGGTCTTCTGAGTCTTTAGGTTTATACTGACTGATATACTGAGTCTTCATGAGTCTTCAGGACCTATCCTGAACTATATCTGCTGACTATACATTTTGCAGATAACATCCTGAATACTCTAAAACTGAATCCTGACTCAATTATCAAGATCATTCTGAACATGTCATACTCAGGGGTTTTGGGATCTTAATCAAAATCATATAATCTTTTATTAAATTCATCTCCCAACAGATCCCTTTCACACGAACACACCAAAAGTCCTTCTCAAGTATTCCCTTATCCTTGTTCAACAATCCGGTGGTAGGAACTCGCCAACAATTTAACAAACGGGAAAAATAAAATTATGTTGCACCACCTTTGTGGATTTCTAATTTTTCCAACACATGGAATTGCACTTGGGGATGAAACATTCATCCCCTATTTATAGATATAGGGGTGGTCGAAATTTTAGGGTGAAAATAAGATGGGAAAATCTTTTTCTTGATCTCCAAGAAATCTTGAATATATCTCATATATTCTTTTCTCCATAACTAAATATTTCACAAAAAACCCACCTCCTAATATTATGGTGATTTTCGAAAATTTAAGGATAAAGGAATCCAAGATTTGGATCTTCTTGAATTTATGAGATATTCTTGTATTCCAAGAATACATATCTTCCATAATATCTTTCCAAGAAAATCAAGAAAATCTTTCCTCTCCTTATTTATTCAAAAATTTCGAAACTTCCTTAACAAATAACCAAGTGGGAGATTTCTTGAATTTAATGAGATCAACTTGTATTCCAAGAATACTTATCCTCATTCCATAACAAAATTCAAAGAAAATCTTTCTCCCTCTTTTATTTATTAATTTCGAAAATTAGGAAAAAATTAGGCAACAATAATTTATTTTATTTCAAACACCTTTTTTAGTTATTGGACTTTATATTTGGGCTACTTGAGGGGCCTTTAGGAGAATTAAGATTGGACCTTCCAATGGACTTTGAATATCTAATATTGAGCCACAATATTATTCAAGGCCATAAATATTAATTAATCCCACTACATAATTAATATTGCACTATCCATCTTAACCCATATTACTGTTAATATGGCTCCCGGTCATTATTTTCCGTGTTTAAGATTATCCAGCCCATTAATTAATTCAAGCCACTGAAACAACTTTCCTTTAATTAATATCTTTTGTCCTTGGTCAAGGAACGATTCAACATTATTATCCATACCATAAACTAATTCCACTTGCAAGATTTGGTATGATAAATCTTATGAACCTCCCAAGGGGGAAAATCGAACAAGCGTACTTGCACATGATTCTTCGTATTAAATCTTAGCAATCGCATGTGACCAATAATATTGCCCAAGATATAAAGTATTGAATCTCATTGATTCTTTACCCGTCACAAGTCAAAGCAATAATTATTAACCATACACGATCCTATTTAAGGGACGAGGATTAAGAAATAACGAACCACTGAGGTCTAATTCTTCCTAATTCAGTGCTGAAGAATTTATCCTCCTGTAGGTCCTATTTAGTGCATCAGTCATGCACTAGTGTAATCTCTTGGTCAAGACAAGCAAATCTAAGCCTTACACTTCAACCTTTCACGATGGATTGTTCATTTCCATCTAGGTCGTGAACAACGTACTTTTAGTTACAAGGGACTGTTAATTTAATCTTCTGTGATCTGGTATCACTAAATTAACTACAATGTATCACGTACTGTTTATTGAACAATTATGCAGTAAATATATGTAACATTCAATGATATTTAAAGCATCAGTGATAAATAATTTATTTTAGTAAATAAGACAGAAATTCAGTTTGGTTATACAAAGTAAAAGCATACTTTCCAGTATAACCCCAACAAGGCGGTCGCGTACGGGGCAGGCCAAGAGGCGCTCGGCGAACGCGGGCACAGGCCCAGGCATGGCCGAGCACCGGGCGGAGCTTGAGCTAGGGAGGACAAGGGTGCGCGCACAGGTGCGCGCGGCACAGACGAGCGGACTCGACTGGGGAGCCGTGGGCTGAGCGCACAGGTGCGCGCAAGCATGCACGCGGACGCGTGCGCGCAGGGCCGAGGGCTTCTGAGGCAATGCAGGCGGAGTTGGACGGGCGCACGCACGGATCCGTGCACGCCGTCGAGAACTTCCAAGCGACGGGTGGGGATGGACGGCCAGGACGCGGGCGTGCGCACGAGTGCACGCAGATACGTGTTTCGGGCTGCGAGCTACCCAATGCCGGACGTCGTCTCGGACCTAGACGGAGTACGTTTTAAAGAACATGTTGCGGTTGAGTGGGACCCTTTCGAGACGAACGATGAGTTCTACGAAGACGATTTCTCAAGATCAAGACATGACAAAAATTAACCGTGACAATTGGATATATGTGCCCAATATGTTTAATTTTTTGTTTTGATGTTTTCTTTATTTATTGTTGTGCTTATTTAGTTTGTTTAAATATGCGATGCATGAGAAATTGTTGTGGAAAAATCTCACTTTCGAAAATTACTAAGTATGTTGTGAAAATAATTAATTGACAATTTTATTCCGGATAATAAAATTGAATTAATTTGGACCTCCATGATTTATTTATTTGTGAATTCTTTTGGAGAAATTTCCCTCACGGGACGGCCAAAAGATGGTTTTTCACATGAATAAATTCCGAAGGGATGATTGTGAATTATTACTAGTGGCGACGATGACCCTCCCCACGAGGCTCGTTCGGAGCGAAATAATAATTATGTATTTAATCATAGTTATTACTTAGGTATAAAATTGATATGCATATACTTCCCCGAAGTCCCTGTCAATTTTATATTGGTCAAGTTTGAGCCAACTATTAATCTGGACATTAAAGGTTTGTAACTGTTCTTGTTTGTAACGTGCTTGAATGTGTTTAAATAATGACCCACCCCACGTGGCTTATTTAAACTGTTTTGAGATGTTGGCTGATGCATGTTCATATTTTTTTGAGATTTTAATATGAATCATGTGATCGAATTATGTGATAATTTTGTGCTTATACAATCGTTATTTATTTTAGTTCAGCATGTTGCAACCTTTTAATCCATTGTTCAATATACTTAAAGACAATTTACTTACTGATGAAAACTCTATTGATTGGAATCGAAAACTTACTATTGTCCTCATTGTACAACATCATAACTGGGTTCTTACTGTCCCAAAACCCGAAAAGCCTACTGATGAATCCATCAAAACGGATAAGAAAGATTATGCTGACTGGGAGCGTTCAAATGAGATGGCTAAATGCACCATGCTGGCTTCTATGTCGGATGTGTTGCAACATCTGCATCAAAACTTTGAAACTGCTACAGACATCATGACAAGTCTTAAAGCGATGTTCCAACATCAGAACCGTGTGGCTCGTCAGATCACCATGAGGGATATGCTCTCCATGAAAATGGTGGAGGGAACGCCCGTAAGGGAGCACGTTCTCCAGATGATGGCTCACCTCAATAAGCTTGAGGTACTTGGCGCTGAATATGACATCGAGACCCAGATCAATTTCATACTCCATTCTCTGCCGAAAAGCTTTGAACAGTTCAAGCTGAACTACCAAATGAATAATCAAAAGTTCAAGTTGCCTGATGTGTTGCAAGCTTTGGTCTCAGCAGAGGGAATATTGGGGCAACAGAGCCAAGCCTTAGTGGGAAAAGGTCCTTCTTCTTCTTCTAGGCCAAGAGGTGGTAAGAACAAGAAGAAAGCAAAAGGCCAAAAGCAAGTGAACTCAAGCGTTGCCAAGGGCAAAGGAGGGTTGAAGGGAGATGGAGGAGTAAAGAAGCCAACTAAGGGGAGATGTTTTAACTGCGGTGAGAAAGGACATTGGAGGTCTGCCTGTTCCAAACCCAAGCGGATTTGAAAGAAAGGTAATTCTCACGCACTAGTTGTTGAAACTTGTTTAGCGGCGTATGCTACCCATTTATGGGTAGTGGATACGGGATCCACTGATCATGTTTGCTTCACTTTACAGGGGTTCAAGCGGACCCGACAACTTAGTGGGAGTGAGATCTTCATCACACTGGGCGATGCTACGAGAGTGGCAGCTGAAGCAGTGGGAGAAGTGTGGTTGTCTTTTGAAGACAAAGTTTTAATATTAAGAGATGTTCTTTACATTCCAAGTTTTAGAAAGAATTTAATTTCAGTTTCTAAACTTTTTCTTGATGGATATTCGGTTACTTTTAATAAAGTTGTTACCATTACTCTTAATAATTAGTTTATCTGTCATGGAACATTGTCGAATAATCTCTACACGATTAACTGTGCACATCACTCATGAATTGAATCCTATAACACATCAATTGTTTCGAGTAATAAAAGAAAACATTCATCAGGTGTGAAAGAAACACTTATATGGCATCTGTGACTAGGTCATATTAATCCAAAAAGGATCCAAAGGTTGGTTCAGGATGATTCATTGGAGTATCTCCGGGTTGAACCATTTCCAACTTGTGAATCATGTTTGGAGGGTAAAATGACCAAGAGGGCATTCGAAGCCAAGGGGAATAGAGCCAAAGAAGTGTTGGAAATCGTTCACACCGATGTATGTGGTCCAATGTCAGTCAAAGAAAGAGGAAGTTATGGGTATTTCATTACTTTTATCGATGATTACTCAAGATATGGATACGTTTACCTTATGAAGCATAAATCTGAGACCTTTGATAAATTCAAGGAATTTAAGGCTCAAGCAGAGAATCATAAGGAGAAACGTATCAAGTGTCTACGATCTGATCGTGGAGGCGAATACCTCAGCGATGATTTTTTGAACTACTTGTCTGATGAAGGGATTGTATCCCAGTTGACTGCACCCGGAACCCCTCAACAAATCGGGGTTGCAGAACGAAGAAACAAAACTCTTTTAGAAATGGTCAGATCGATGATGAGTTATGCGGATCTACCCAAGTTGTTTTGGGGTCACGCCTTGGAAACAGCGTCTTACATTCTAAACTTGGTACCATCCAAATCGGTTCCTAAAACCCCTAAAGAGTTGTGGACCGGGTGCAAGCCTAGTTTAAGACACATGAAAATTTGGGGGTGTCCAGTACATGTTGGACAAGGAAGCCGACAAGTTGGATCCACGATCAGAATTAAGGTTGTTTATAGGGTACCCCGAGGGAACGAAAGGGTGCACGTTCTATGGTCCCGAGGATCAAAAGGTGATAATCAGTACGCAATTTAGATTCTTGGAAGAAGACTATATGAACAATAAAAAGCCCAGAAGTGAGATTACCTTAGATGAGCTAAAGGTGCTTACCTCAATGCCAATAGTACAAGTTGACATACCAAACGCCACACTTACACAACCGGAATCTCGTCGTAGTGGGAGGGTCGTTAGACAACCCGAGAGATTCATGGGGATAGGAGAGTTGTCGGACTTGGTCCACGGTGAAAATGAATCGGACCCATGGACTTACAATGAGGCAATCCAAGACAAGGACATGAGTTCTTGGCAAACGGCAATGGAAGCCAAGATGGGTTCTATGGATCATGTTGGTCCCGGTGTAAACGAGTCTTACACGTGTATGGGGGGGGGATACACGTGTTCAGTGATTTTAAAACTTTTTCTTACTGAGGTCAGTTTGGGTCAGATAATCCTGAAGATTAGGTTCGAGAAGCACAGACGCTCGCCGAGTCAAAGTCTCATCGAGACAAAGGATCCCGAAATACGCTTTCGAGATACCTCGAGATAATCCCAATCAATCCTCGAAAGTGTCGAGAGATCCCGAGTTGCTTGGATCGGATAACTAGCTTATTGAATCCTCGGAAGAGAGTTCGGTTTGATAACTATCTGTTCTAGCTACTCGATCGTCTTGAATGGTTGGCCCTTAGATTATACTCGTTTTTAAGCTTTCTTTGAAAAGACCTTCCCTTTATGAAATAGTGATTAGGCTGTGATTCACTTATGCAACTTCAAAGGGATTGATTCCAAATCAATATCGATTGAAAAAGTATGCTTTCAAAAACAAGTCAATGCAACGATTAAGTACGATAAGGAAAGCAATAAAGAACACAACATTTATAGTGGTTCGAGACTCAAGCTCCTACATCCACTCTCTCCGACTCTTGAGAGAAATTCACTATCAACTTCGAGCTTTACGACTACCTCGTGGTTTACTTACTCAACTCGCCCCGAGTTTTTACGACTACTCCACGTGGTTTACTTAATCAACCCGACCTTGAGTTTTTTTTCGACTACCTCCGTAGTTTACTTACTCAATCACACACAAGCTTTCAGACTACCCCTGTAGCTTACTAACTTTTCCTCTAGAGTTTTCTGACTACTCCACGTAGTTTACTAACTCTTTACAACTCTACTCACCAACAAAACACACTCCAACTACCTTCTCAAGGGTTTGGGGTTTCTCGGTTGGTTTCCAACTAGGATGAGATATCCTTTACAATGAAGCACAATGCAAAGGGTTAGGATATCTCGACTAAGCTTTGGATAAATCTTATCAATCTAGGCTTAGTAAAGTGAGCTCTCTTCAATATAGAAGCACTTGGGAAATTTAAGGTATTTCGAGTGCTTTAACTTTTGCAAGAATAAGTTTGAGCTCTTGAGTTGCGTATAAATTTCCCGTCACCTTACAAAGTAGAGGGTCACTAGTATTTATAGGCATACACCAAGGTCACTCTTGAAAACTATCCGTTGGAGAGATAGCATCGTGAGTTCCCTCTTATGGTGTGTGAGAAATGGCTATATTTAGGGTTTGAAACTCCCTAACATGTTTTAGGCAATATCCTTTCATGTAGCCGGTCTTCACTTTTTGCAGTCTGAAACTTTCGTACATCTGACATCTTTTTTCAAAATGACTGTCATCGCAAAGGTCGGTAGATGGTACATTGTCGTCTTCCTCTTTTTGACTTTTGGCCTTCGTTTAAAGGTAGACACCTTCAACGGCTCTTTTGGTTACAAACTCGAGTTTGATATAACCTTAACAACACTTCTGACTTAGTTCCTTTTGTCTGCATTTGAATGTCTTGGCTTTATCTAACTTTCTAAGGCATCGCGTTTCTCTCGAGATTGCATCCTTCGATAGATATATTTGATTGCCTCGGAACATTCGTGTTCATCTTGAGCATTTAGTATATTATCGAGTCTTGATAATTACTCGCTTTTTCGATATTCTTGATCTTGATTTCTCGATCTTGATCTTTGCGTCTTGAGTCTTCGTGGTCTTGAGTCTTCGAGTCTTCAAGTCTTCAAGTTTATCTTGACCGATATCTTTGAGTCTTCATCTTGAGTCTTGATTCTCGATTTCATCTTTTAGTCTTGAGAGACTTCCGATTTCATCTCAAACTTCATTTCTTGAAAACATACCGAGTTCTTCGAGTCTTGAAACCTATCTGAGTTATATCTCGCTCACTATACATTTTGCGTATAACATCCCGAATACTCTAAAAACCTAATCGACTCAATTATCAAGATCATTCTGAACATGTCATACTCAGGGGTTTTGGGATCTTAATCAAAATCATATAATCTTTTATTAAATTCATCTCCCAACACTTTCCCCCTTTTTGATGATGCCAAAACCTATCTTGTTACAAATACATAACCTATACTCAGGTTTCAGTTTATTCTATTACAAGATTGGTTCCTGAACAGAGAATCTCCCAACAATTTCTTTAAGAAGGGAATCTCTTTAAATAAATAATCTCCCAACAATTTAAATCATTCAACAGATTTCTTCAGTAATGAATCTTTCTTAAATAGATCATTACCAAATACTTAAGCAATTTCTCCCATATCATCATACAATCAGTTCAGAGACATTCATTCAGCATATCAAAATAAAGACATGTAAATAAGATAATGAGATATTATCTTTTGAGCAAAATGATAAATCTTCATTGATGATAAGCATACCATTACAGATTACAATGAGATTTTTAACAACAAAATCAAAAAGACAAAATTTAAAGATTACAGAATCTTCTGAGTTCTTGATCTTTCATCTTGATCTTGATTTCTTGATTTGCTTCATTTTTGACTTCATCAGCTGGCACCTCCAGGTTGAACATTCCAAAAAATCTTTTCTTAAGCTCATTCCTCTCCTTGATGATGTCCGGACTGTTCCCTGTTAATCCCAACTGACCAGCATAGTGAGCAATTTCTTGCGTAATGGCCTTCTCATTTACCAAGCCATTACCAAGTCTTGGAGGAGAATAGGAATATGGACCAGGGGCTTCTATCTGTACTCCACCTTCATCCGCAAGGTTAATCCAGCCTTGGAGATACTTTGGATAGAAGGTTAGAAGATATTCAATGAAAGCTTCGTCCTGATCTGAGCCTTCCCCTCTCCATTCCCTGAGAACATAGTAATTGAACCAGAAGGTTCTCTTCACTTCTTCCCACATGTCGTTGAGTTTAATGGGCATCCATTTATCAACGTGGGGCCACTTCAGCGCTTTCGATGTTCCCTTCCTCTTGCTCGCAAACTTCCTGAAGTCACTCATTCGCTTCTGCTCTTCATCTATCTTCTTTCTGATCACAGACGCTCCTGAGACCGAAGCAACTACTTTCTTGGCTTGTTCTTTTTGGAGTGTCTTCAGAGCATCTTTGGTGTTGAAGACTTTCTTCTGAGGTTGAGACTCAGATTCTTCTGCATCTTCATCATCCAGAATCAGCTTTCTCTGGATTGGCTTAGAAGCCTTCGCACGCTTGCTAACCGGTTGAACAACGCCCAAAGCTTTCCTCTTCATAGGCAGTTCAGCACCAGCCTGGCTTGTTCCAACCTTAGTTCTAGCACTCAGTTTCTCTCTTGCAACCTCAAGCATGGTTTGCTCAGAAACTCTAGTGTAGATGGGCTTCTCCACTTGAGCGAATTTCAATTTATCAGTAGCATCAACTTCTTTTAAGGCTTTGGCTAGATTGTACATTTCAGCCTCTTTCTGAGCCTTCTTCTCCAAAGTACGTGCCATGAACTTCCTGAGGTCTTCACCTTCCTTTTCCCCTTCCCGCACCGTAAATTTGGAAGAAGTCCGGAGAGAGCTATGTCCATGTGATAATGCTCTTTGCTCACACAAATGGATCTCTCCGCTAACCGATCTTGCTCATCTTCCATTCTCCGATGTGGTTCTTAGCCACGAAAGTTCTTCGAGATGTGGGCAAACCGCCGAGAGTGCATCTTTAAGCATCTCTGTCATCTTGGTCATGAGCACCGAGCTCATTTCCTCAACAAAGCAGATCGATCAAGACCTCATTTTTCTCTCGCTAGTTTCACCTCTAAAAATTCAATCGATTCACCGGTGCTTCGTTTCATTTCAAAGACTTAACTCTGCGTTGACTCCCTCCAGCTTTTCATTCAGCTTTTCTTCCATGGAGGTCATCTGAGTGGTCAGAGTGTTTTGTATCTGCACCAGTTCTGAAGAATGGCTAAGTCCTTCCATTGTCTGAGCTTGATTGGCCAACGTTTCTTCTATCTGAGCAATTTTGATCGCCATTGGCTCAATCTTCTCAAGTTTCTCCATTACGGGAGTGAGATCAATCTCAGAAATTTCGCACCTTCATGGCCGTTTGATCATCCCGAGCTTGACTTCATCCCGAGCTCCGATCTCCATTTGAGCCTCGATCATTTATCGGACAATTCGAATTAAAGATAGTACTTTCAAAGAACTTTGGCATAATTGTTAATAGTGCCAAAAGATACCAAGAGTGCTAACCGATCTGAGGTTGATCGACAATGAAGTCTCTTTTTCCATTTGAGACTGATCCTCATCATCTCCCTGTTGGTCCCCATCTCCATCTTTGGATTTGTCTCCGCTGCTCGGGGCACCAACTTTAGTTGATTTCTTCTCAGCTAGCTTCCTCTGAACCAACTCATCAAAATCGGAATTTTTCATCCTGAGCTTTGTCCTTCTGAACCCTGAGAAGTCGGTCAGGAAGGTTATCTCCTCATTCCACCAGTCTTCCCCTCTGAATGCAGCAATGTCAAACATCTCGGGAAGAGTCTGATTGAGGATATATACTATCGTCCTTAATCTGAAGAAAACATCTTGCAGATCAGGGTATGAAATGAGCTCGAGGTAGCGTTCAAGATGAACCGTTCCCCCTTGCTCCTCCATTCGCCTTCTTGACCAATTTCTTCCATCTCGGGCTCTCGGTTCAATAGAAAGCTTCGCTAATGGATCAAGCGCGAGATCACTCTGGAGCTCATCAAGAATATTTTGCTCTGAGCATCGAAGAGTGTCTGAAGTTTGTGAATTCAGTCCTCGGTTTGCATCCGAGTGGGTTACGAGGCCCGAGCCGAGCATATCCTCAATTTGAGTCTGAGTTGGCTCGTCGATCCGAGCCTCGCACATCTTCGGATCGACTCGAGTTGGCTCTTCCATCGAGCACGCACATCTGAGGTAGGCATCTCTCGAGGTCTAAACTCCTTTAAAAATTTCTGAGAAATTTTATCTCGAATCGAGTGATGTCTCGAGCATCTCGTAGAAGACCTCGCTACTCGATCGATCCTGTGTCCTAGAGATAACCCGAGCTAACACTTGTAATGGCGAACTCGAAGCGGTTTTTATCTTCGAGTTGTATCTCCTCGAAATCATCAAGCTACCTTCCGTCGGTGAGAACCACCAATCTTTTTGGCGCTTTGGAGCAAGATCCTTCCGCTTCAACAGTTTTGCTCCTTGCTCCATTTTTGCCTCCAATGTAACCTTCCCCGGGTTTGTTGGGTCTCTTTCGGCAGTCCGCAGGGTGATTCTACCTTCTTTTATCTTTTTTCCCTCGAATGGCCTGCTTCTTCACAGCAGTGGGCTTGAAGAGAATTTTGGTTTTAGGGAATGTGGTTGAATTGGCGAAGATATCCTCCTCCTCTCTGCACATCTCCAAAATATAAGCAATTTTGGTGGCATGGTGGATCCTCCCTTTCATCGTGATTGTCCCATTGACCCTTTTTATGACCTTGGCTTGCTCCGTCACCATCTGAATTAAGAATTTCAGCCGGTTGAAGTCAAGGGTAGGAGATGCCTCGATCGCCGCCATCGATCGAGCTTGGGTACTAATCTGCTCAAAACTCCCCGCAAGACTCATGATGCACTTGCTCACAATATCCATCAGCACACGATATTGTGGCTTTAGATGCCTCTTGTGCAAAGTTGCCTCAAACTTCACAGGATTCTCAACAATCGTATCTAGGTATTCCTGCTCTCTACCTGACATATACATCGCAGGATCCTCTCCTCTATCACAGAGCTCAAAGACATCATTCAGATTTTTTGGAATTATGCACAAATCCCTCTCAAAATCGACGTATTTTGACGAATGCTCTAAATGTGATGTGGTAATCGAAGAATGCATACCATTTTCTTCATCTATTCTCAAATTACAAATGAATTCGATTACCTCTTTTGCGAACTCTCGTCCGGCCGGGTGGCCATGACTAGATGAGTGATTTTAGCCAGTCGAATCATATGCAGAACCTCCTCTTCTGGCTTTGAGTTGGTTGTGCTTTCAAGTGAGACAACGAACTCGTACCATGGCTTATTGGTTATGGCTAATTTCTCGAACAAGGTTGGGGCCATTTTAGAGATTGATTTAAGAATTTGAAGATTTAGGGTTTGGAGATTTCTGGGCAAAGGGATTTTTTAATTGCAGAGGATTTGGAAACGAAGGGTTTGATAAAATTTTGGCTTGAATGGCTAAAAGGGGTATATATAGCTTCGAGATCGTGGAGAATCGTGTTGGTTAGGTGAAAAGAATTTAAGATTAATCTCCCATTAATCGGGTATCTGACCCCAAGCGATCTCTAAAAAGTTAAGCCGCCAAAATATCCTCATTGGTCAATAATGTGGCAGAGCATTAAGTGACTGTTGACCTTCTTCGAATTTAAAACGATCCCGCCCAAAAAACATTCCTCGGTGTTTTATATTTATTGCGAATGATTACTGAGTTTTTACTTGAGCAATAAATGAGTCGCATGAGTCTTTACTTCTTCAGACTAATTTCCCTCTCGGTCTTCTTGAGTCTTCGTCCTTGATCAAATGTCAAGATAATAATCTTGTAATCTTGAATGGGTTCAAGATGCTCTCGAGTCTTGACCTTCAAGAATCTGAAGTTTCACGAGACTCGATTCGAGATTTCCATTTTATCCTGAGTTTCTCAGTAGAATTCTGAGAAAACTTCATCCATCTGAAAATCTTCAATTTTTTAGATTTACTCTATACACCTGGTTCTAACATCCCTAATTCAACTGAAAGATCCTCGAAATCTTGATTCAAATGCAAAGGTTTAGTCAAGATATCGCTCTTTGCCTATCGAGATGAATTTTCTCCATCCTTATGTCCTTTTTCTCGACATGATCTCTGATGAAGTGATGTCTGATATCCACATGCTTGCATCTGGTGTGCAATACCGGATTTTGTGAAATAGCAATGGCACTATTGTTGTCACAAAATATTGGTACTTCATTGGCTTCAACTTTATAATCCCTTAATTGTTGTCTGAGCCAAAGAATCTGAGCACAACAGCTTCCTGCAGCCATGTATTCAGCTTCAGTAGTTCTGGTTGCTATTGAGGTCTGTTTCTTTGAAAACCACGATATCAGCTTGCTTCCTAGAAATTGACAAGTTCCTGTAGTGGACTTCCTGTCAATTCTACAACCTCCACAGTCAGCGTCTGAGTAACCAGTTAATTCAAGGTTATCATCAGCCGGATACCATAATCCTCTATTCACTGTGCCCTTAAGATATCTTAGTATCTTTTTGGCAGCCTCCATGTGACTAGTCTTAGGATTAGCTTGGTATCTTGCACATATCCCAACAACAAATGTTATATCTGGCCTACTTGCTGTGAGATAGAGCAATGATCCAATGATTCCTCTATAATCAGTATGATTCACTGATTTGCCTTCTGAATCAGGATCCATCTTGTAGTTAGTATTCATAGGAATCCTTACTGCATTGCAATTTTGTACACCATATTTTGCAATCAGATCTCTGGTGTATTTTGCCTGGTTGATGAATATTCCTTCCTTTGATTGTTTCACTTGAAGACCTAGAAAGAAATTCATCTCTCCCATCATTGACATCTCAAACTTGCCTTTCATCGATGTTGAAAACTTTTCACACAACCGATGGTTTGGAGATCCAAAAATGATGTCATCAACATATATCCCCGAACTAGTAAGATCTCTTCCCCATCCTCTATCCTCGAATGAGTTCTATCAACAAAGATCCCCTTTGACAAAACCATGGTCAAGAAGAAACCGAGAAAGAGTATCATACCATGCTCGGGTGCTTGCTTGAGACCATACAAAGCTTTTCTCGAGCACAGAAACTTGGTCATTCTGTTTGAATCGAGGAGGTTGTTCCACATAAACCTCTTCTTTAAGCACACCGCTCGAAATGCACTTTTCACATCCATTTGATAGATCGTGAACTTCATGTGGGCAAAGATATGCAAGAAACAATCTGATGGCTTCTAGTCTTGCAACAAAAAAAAAGGTTTCATCATAATCCAAGCCTTCTTCTTGGGAATAACCTTGTGCAACTAGCCTTGCCTTGTTTCTCACAATGTTGTTGTTTTCATCTCTTTTGTTTTTGAAAACCCACTTGGTTCCAATGACATTGTGCCTTTCAGGTCTATCTACCAACTCCCATACTTCATTCCTTGAGAATTGATTCAATTTCATCTTGCATAATGTAAATCCAATAAGAATCTTGTAGAGCTTCACCAATCTCAAAGAAAGTTATTTCTCTGAAAGGAAGCAGCAGAGTAGTGCACTCTCACCATGGAACCTTCTTGTCTTAACACCTTCAGTTAGATCACCCACAATCTGACTTGTAGGATGACTATCTAACCATTTCCTTTTTGATGTTCCCCCTTCAATAATATCCTCAACATTTGAGATGTTAGGTTCGATTAAATCGAAAAACTCGAGGAACAATGAAAAGGAGAAAGGAAATCATCTTCCTCGGGGAGATTCTATTCGAGAACATTGTCGAGACATCTGCTCCCCTTTGGTTGATAGATTCAGAATTTGCCTCACCGTGACCACATCTTCATTGGCATCACATACCCGAGTCCGAATCGTGTCTGCTCGATTGGTCACCTTTGGAGTGTTGGTTTTCCGAGGCTCACCATCCTCAATTCCATTCTCAACTTCCTTATCCGAGTCCGAGTCACCCAATCATAGAATGTGACTGACTTCTTCTTTTCAGGTTCAGTGGATGATTTATCATTCTGTTTCAGGCTTAATCTGGTGATCCTCTTAGTCAGTTCATCTACATCATGTTCCTGTTTCTTTTGAACACAAATAGATTCATCAAAAACAACATGAGGTGTTTCCTCCACAATAAAGTCCTACAAATTGTAAACTCGAAAGCTTTTTTGACTTGAAATATCCTAAGAATATTCCTTCATCGCCTTTACTATCAAAAGTTTTCAACCGATCTTTACCATTATTGTGTATGAAACACTTGCAACCAAACACACGAAAGAAAGAAACAAGAGGCTTCCTTTCATTCCAAAGCTCATAGGGTGTTTTGCCTTGACTCTTGGTCAAGATGGATCTATTCTCGAGAGTAGCATGCAAAGGTTGATGACTTCCAAATTTCAAAATCTTTTAGGAATATCGACCACTATCATTGTCCTTGCAGCCTCTTTTTCGTAGTTCTGTTCCTTCTTTCAAAGAACACCATTTTGTTGAGGGGTCCTTGCAAACCGATGTTTCATGTAGAATTCCATTTGTTTGCATAATAATCGAAAATGATATGATTTATAAACTCGGTTCCTTTGTCGATCGATTTTGACCACACTCGATTTTTCTCATTCTCGAGCCTTTTCAAGATGAATGGCAGCTTTATCTGAGGCTCTTTCTTTCTGGAGTAAGAATTGACCCCAAGTAATTTTGAATTAGTCTTAAATACCTCCCAATGGGTATTCCCGGCATTAATGCCTACAGGTGTTATAGGACCAAACAGATCCATATGCAAAAGTCAAGTATTCTCTCAAGAGAAACTTCTACTTTGCTTTTAAATGATGCTTTGACTTGTTTTCCTTTCTGGCACGCATCACAAATGTGTTCCTTACTGAACACTTCATTAGGTAACCCTCTCACAAGAGCTAATCTTGCAAGCTTGTTCAGGGTTTTGAAGTTTAGGTGATTCATTCTTTTATGCCATAACCAACCGGTATCTCTCGTGGAACTTTTAGCAATTAAACATGTATCTTTAGGAGTTGAACTCCAATCGAAGAAGATACACATTCCCTTTTCTTGTACCAACAAGAATACTTTTACGTGATGTATCATCTTTCACAAAGCATAAGTTCTTGGAGAACTCAACATTGAAACCCTTATCACAGAATTGGCTAATTGAAAGCAAATTATGCTTCAATCCAGATACATATGAAACACCATGGATATGAACTGAGTCAATTTCCAAAGTTCCATATCCTTCATCTCCCCCTTGAATTATCTCCAAAAGTGATCTCAGGCCTCTTTGTTCAACATAGTCACCGAAAGTGTCTTCTTGTATCCTCGTATATGTCTTGAACATCCACCGTCAAGATACCAAATGTCGAGAGCTTTTTCATCTCTCGCTCATCGATGCCATGTGATCATTAGTCGGTTTAGTGCCCTTGTTTTCCTCCCCAAAAACAGATCAATTCTTAGGTACCCAATTTGTGTAGGGTCCTACAAGGTTAGATGTACCTTTCGAATCCAAATCGCCGACAACTCTAATCACTTTAGAGTGGCTAATTTGTCTTCCATAAACATCAACATACACATCTATTACTCTGGGTGCCTTAGCGACTTTACGTGTATGTGTCTTTGGCTTTAGCATGAACATGGGCTTTTGAATTCTTCTTTTGGTTCGGGCCTTTTGTTCGGATGTTTGGGCTTTTTGTGCAAACCGGGTCTAAATCTTTGTTGTCTCGGGTTCGGATAACCTTTACCTTTAGGCAAGTGAGGTTCAAAGGTTATGCATCTTTGAAATTTGGGGTCTTTCGATTATCTTTGAGGACTTGGTCTCTTCAATTGAGAATGTCTCTGTTGAAGTGTTTCTCATCTAAGGATTCCTCTCGATGGTTCAAAGTGGAGCCTTTCAGATTTGCATTCTTAGCCCGAGGCTTTGAAGTACTTGCTCGAACTTTCCAATCGATCGCTTTCGGGTTTTCTAGCCTTCACCGAGGTTTGGGCTTTCTAACCCGATCATTCGGTTTTTTTCAAACCATAGGTCCTTTTCCTTGTCTACAACCTTGGGCATTACTTGACTTGAAGTGTAGGTGCCATCGGTTTTTACAAAGATAGTCTTCTTGCTACATGATGTAGCATTCGAGATGACCTTGTGAGGTTCCCCTCGAGTGTATCCCAATCCAGTTTTTATAGTGGCGATCTCTGTAAATCAAATTTCATCTATCACATTAGATGCTTTATTCAATAGAGTTAACTTCTTCACAAGACTATCTTCACAGCTTCAGAGAGTTTTATGCTTCTCGAGAGGTCATTGAACTCGCTTACGATTAGTCAATCTCTTCAAAGGATTTTTCTAGCTTTTTTCGCTTAGGGACATCATCAACCTCTCTTTCTCGAGAGTTGTACTTTCGAAACATCCAGTTCATCAAGAGTCCCATTAATTGAGAAGTGATCTCGGTTTTGCTAGAGTCTTTCCATTTTAGATTTTCAAAGATTCATTCCTTATTCTACTCTTGAGTTTTATTTAGCGATCCTTGCAAAAACAAAGATAGTCCTTCATCGATTCTCAAAAGAATCCATCGTCAAAATGACTGTTTTCGATGGAACTTGAAAACTCTTGTGCTAGTGTAGGAACAACAACAGAGACAAAGAGTTTACCTCCTCAATGGCCATCATCGACTAATGTCATCACTTTCACCGTCGAGAATATCTCATCTGAAAGAGCTAGATCCCTCCTCGAGTGTTCTTCTTCTTCAATCATGGCCTTTTTTGCTTGAGAACTTCCGGTCTCTTTTTAGCTTGTCTTTCTCTTCTCTCCTTAGCACTCAACTCGACAATCATAATCGAAGTGACCTTTCTTCCGCAATTATAACATCTGTTGGCATCATCATCCCGATCATTTTCTTCTTTGGACTTAGAGTCCTTCTTTGCGGATGAAGATCCTTCAACTTTCGTGTCCTTCTTCTTCTCGGTTGATCCGTCCTCGTGTTTCTTCTCGTACTGTGGTTCCCTGTAATAGCTTTTGTATTTTCCAAATCTACTATTAAGTCTGTCAAACCTCCTTGCCATCGGTCTTAGCTTTTTCCTCAAGCTCATCCCGATGTTTGGCATGGGGTTCTCGAACTCTCTAGTTTCTGAGTTTTATCTTTGGCTTTTAAAGCCACATTCTTACTTGATGAAGAATCATCTTTGCTGTCAGCCTTTTTGGATTTTTTATCAATTACAAATTCATAGGCTTTCAGCTCAGAGAAGACTTGTTGGTATGGCATTGAACTAATGTTCTTGGTGTTTTCGATCACCACTGCATGAATATCCCATTTCTTAGAAAGACCTCTAAGAATTTTCAATGTCACTTCTCTTTGTGGATATTTCTTTCCAAGTGCATTTAGATCATTCATGATGAATCTGACTTCCAATTTGTCTATTGATTCACCATCATCCATTTCAAAACTGTCAAACTTTCCAATTGCCACTGAAAGTTTGTTTTCTTTTATATGATCTGTGCCTTGGCACATAACAACTAGTGTATCCCATATCTCTTTAGCAGTATTACAGTGAGAGATCATTCCCATCACACCATCATCAATTGTACTGTATAGTGTGTCTTTTGCAATGTAGTCTAGATTGACTAACTTTCTCTCCTCAGGAGTTAGTTGGTCATCAAACTTAGAAAATTCTGCTCTAGGATCAATTCTCTCCTCTTCTGTAATTCTGGGATTCACCACAGTAAATTTGAATGGTCCTTGAGAAACCACCCTCGACATACACTCATGTTTGGAATACAGATGAGCCTGCATTCTCAGTCTCCATAGATCATAGTTCTCTACTGAGAACATGGGAAGTTTTTTAGAAGACATTTTTCTGATCTTTTGAAAAGAAAAAAAAATTCAGCAAATAAGATCAGTTCAGATAGACCACAAGTATTTTTTGAAAATAAAACTTTGGTCAACACAGCAGGTGGTCAAGTTGAACCACTGCTCTGATACCACTTGTTGGTCCCGGTGTAAACGAGTCTTACACGTGTATGGGGGGGAATACACGTGTTCAGTGATTTTAAAACTTTTTCTTACTGAGGTCAGCTTGGGTCAGATAATCCTGAAGATTAGGTTCTGAGAAGCACAGATCGCTCTGAGTCAAAGTCTACTGAGACAGTGATCCTGAGCTGCTTTCAGATACCTCAGATAATCCCAACTGAATCCTGAGTGTCAGAGATCCTGAGTTGCTTGGATCAGATAACTAACTTACTGAATCCTCAGAAGAGAGTTCAGTTTGATAACTATCTGTTCTAGCTACTCAGTCGTGCGGAATGGTTGGCCCTTAGATTATACTCGTTTTAAGCTTTGCTGAAAGACCTTCCCTTTATGAAATAGTGATTAGGTTGTGATTCATTTATGCAACTTCAGTGGATTGATTCTAACTGAATATCAGTGAAAAGTATGCTTTCAAAAACAAGTCAATGCAACAGTTAAGCACAAATAAGGAAAGCAATAAAGAACACAGCAGTTATAGTGGTTCAGAGACTCAAGCTCCTACATCCACTCTCTCTGACTCTTCAGAGAAATTCACTATCAACTTCTGAGCTTTCTGACTACCTCGTAGTTTACTTACTCAACTCGGCCCTGAGTTTTCTGACTACTCCACGTAGTTTACTTACTCAACCCGACCTTGAGTTTTCTGACTACCTCCGTAGTTTACTTACTCAATCACACACAAGCTTTCAGACTACCCCTGTAGCTTACTAACTTCTCCTCTAGAGTTTTCTGACTACTCCGCGTAGTTTACTAACTCTTTACAACTCTACTCACCAACAAAACACACTCCAACTACCTTCTCAAGGGTTTGGTGTTTCTCGGTTGGTTTCCAACTAGGATGAGATATCCTTTACAATGAAGCACAATGCAAAGGGTTAGGATATCTCGACTAAGCTTTGGATAAATCTTATCAAGCTAGGCTTAGTAAAGTGAGCTCTCTTCAATATAGAAGCACTTGGGAAATTTAAGGTATTTCGAGTGCTTTAACTTTTGCAAGAATAAGTTTGAGCTCTTGAGTTGCGTATAAATTTCCCGTCACCTTACAAAGTAGAGGCTCACTAGTATTTATAGGCATACACCAAGGTCACTCTTGAAAACTATCCGTTGGAGAGATAGCCGTGAGTTCCCTCTTATTATGGTGTGAGAAACGGCTATATTTAGGGTTTGAAACTCCCTAACATGTTTTAGGCAATAGCCTTTCATGTAGACGGTCTTCACTTTTTGCAGTCTGGAACTTTCGTACATCTGACATCTTTTTAAGCGGCTTTATCCTTTGCCGATTATCGGATGGATGGTACATGTCATCTTCCTTCTTTTTTTGACTTTTGCCTTGATTAAAGGTAGACACCTTCAACGGCTCTTTTGGTTTACAAACTCGAGTTTGATATAACCTTAACAACACTTCCGACTTAGTTCCTTTTATGCGCATTTGAATGTCTTGGCAATATCTAACTTTCTAAGGCATCGCGCTTCTCTCGATGTGCATCCTTCGATAGATATATTCAAAGGCCTCGGAACATTCAGTTCATCTTGAGCATTTAGTATATTCTTGAGTCTTGATAATTACCGTGCTTTCGATATTCTTGATCTTGATTTCTCGATCTTGATCTTGCGTCTTGAGTCTTCGAGTCTTGAGGTCTTCGAGTCTTGAGGTCTTCGAGTCTTCGAGTTTATCTTGACCGATATCTTCGAGTCTTCATCTTGAGTCTTGATTCTCGATTTCATCTTGAAGTCTTGAGACTTGATTTCATCTCGAAACTTCGGTTTCTTGAAAACATATCTTGAGTTCTTGAGTCTTGAAACCTATCCTGAGCTATATCTGCTGACTATACATTTTGCAGATAACATCCTGAATACTCTAAAACTGAATCCTAACTCAATTATCAAGATCATTCTGAACATGTCATACTCAGGGGTTTTGGGATCTTAATCAAAATCATATAATCTTTTATTAAATTCATCTCCCAACAGATCATAATAAGGTGTGGAAGCTAGTCGAACCACTTAATGGGGTCAAGCCCATTGGGTGCAAGTGGGTATACAAGAGAAAAAGAGGACCGGACGGGAAGGTAGAAACTTTCAAAGCTAGACTTGTGGCAAAAGGATATACTTAGAAATAAGGGATCGACTATGAGGAGACCTTTTCGCCTGTAGATATGCTCAAGTCCATCCCTATTCTCTTGTCGATAGCTGCGCATCTCGATTTTAAGATCTGGCAGATGGATGTCAAGATAACTTTCCTCAACGGAAGTCTTGAAGAAGAAATCTATATGCAACAACCCGAAGGCTTCATTGAAAAGGGCCAAGAAAATCTAGTTTGCAAGCTCAACAAATCCATTTATGGACTAAAGCAAGCGCCGCGTGCTTGGAACCAATGTTGTGATCAGGTTATAAAGTCTTACGGGTTCGATCAAAACGAGTTCGAAAGTTGTGTGTATAAGAAGTGTGTCGGAACTGCATTGGTATTCTTAGTACTATACATAGACGATATTATGCTCATCAGAGATGATGTAAAGGTATTGTCGGACGTAAGGCTAACAAAATAGTTTGATATGAAGGACTTAGGGGAAGCCGGTCACATCATTGGGATCAAAATCACTCGAGATCGTAAGAAAGTGATGATAAGCTTATCGTAAGCTTCATACATAGATACTGTCTTGAAGCGATTCAGCATGCAAGATTCCAAGAAAGGTTTTGTACCTTTCAGACATGGAATACATCTATCTAAAGAAATGTGTCCGAAGACGCAAAAGGAGATAGATGACATGAAGGGCGTTCCTTATGCTTCAGCTATCGGAAGCCTCATGTATGTTATGCTGTGCACGAGGCCAGATATCTGCTTTGTCGTTGGAATGGTAGCAAGATATCAGAGTAATCTGGGGAAGGAACATTGGACTGCAGTTAAAAACATTCTGAAGTATCTGAAGAGAACTCGGGATAGAATGTTGGTTTATCAGTCAGACAGACTGATTCCCATCGGTTACACGGACTCAGATTTCCAATCAGACTTAGATTCCATAAAATCTACCTCGGGTAGTGTGTTTTGCATGGGGGGGAGCCATGACATGGAGAAGCATTAAGCAGAAATGCATCGCAGATTCTACCATGGAAGCCAAGTATGTAGCTGCTTGTGAAGCAGCGAAGGAAGCGGGTTTGGCTCAAGAACTTCCTAGTGGACTTGGATGTAGTTCTGAATTTACCCAGCACAATCACAGTCTATTGTGATAATGCCGGAGCAGTTGCAAATTCAAGGGAACCAAGAGCCCACAAGGCCAGCAAACACATTGAAAGGAAATACCATCTTATACGAGAAATCGTTAAGAGAGGAGATATAGAGGTGGCAAAGACCGCGTTAGAGGACAACCTAGCAGATCCATTCACAAAGGGTCTGCCTCAGAATACATTCGAGACACATGTGGAAGGAATGGGTGTCAAGACCGTTGCCAATGTGTTGGAAAAATTAGAAATCCACAAAGGTGGTGCAACATAATTTTATTTTTCCTTTTGTTAATTGTTCACGAGTATCCTTCCACCGGATTGTTGGACAAGGACGAGGGAATACTTGAGAAGACTCTTTGGGTTTGTTCGTGTGAACGGGATATCCATCTTCTCAACGGTTGTCACTCCGAGAGGTTAGTTCACTTAAACTCCTAGCTATTCCGCATGCGTAGGATTTATGTGATAAATTTATATGCATGATTTTTTGTTGAATTATTATTTGAATTAATATAGGATTAATTCATGCTAGTAATAATTATTAGAATTAAATTTATATTTAAATATTCACCTCGAATAGATCCGGGCAATTCATTCCCCACAGGATGCCGAAGAAAAGAAATTGTCCAATCTGGATACTGTAGCCAGACATATCATCATGAAGACGGTGGACAAGACAACACGTGAAAAGATCAAGTATCTTAAGACTACTAAGCAGATGTGGGATACTCTTGCTGAGATATGTGAAGGAAATGATCAGATTAAGGACAACAGACTGCAAGCTGAACTGGTAAAGTTTGAAAAACTCAAGATGCTACCAAATGAAACCATAAATCAGCTTGATGGAAGAATCACCATGTTAGTCAACAAGCTTCGTGAACTGGGACGAGAAATGTCTGACAAAGACATCAACTACAAGATCTTGAGTCCCTGACCAAGAAATGGGACATGAAAGTAACAGTGATAAAGGATTGCCAAGATATTGCGAAGATGAAGCCAAGCAACCTGTTTCTCAGTTTAAAGGCTCATGAATTCGATCTGATTGAAAGAGGTCAAGAAGAAGAAGACGAGTCACCTGCTGAAGCTACACCTGCCACATCAAAAGCAGTTGCATTCAAAGCAGCTAGCAGCAGTTCGAAGTCTACTGAACCAATAGGAAATATCATGAGTCAGGATGAACAGATTGCTTTGCTGACCAGAAAGCTTGAACGATCTAATGTTCAAATGGGAAAGTATCATAAATTTTATAGAGACTATCAGAACAACAGAGGAAGAGATAGGAGATCTACTGACAGATCACAAGAAAGGAATCGTTCTGATGACAGAAGACATAATCATAGAGATGACCGCAGAGAAGATAAGAGAGATGATCATTCTGATGATAGAAGAGACAACATATCAGATAGAAGGAATTCTAATTACAGACAAACTGGGAAGTCACCTGACAGATTCTATAAAAGAAATGATTCACCTGGCAGATGAAATTCTGGAGAACCTGGAGCTTGCTTCAACTGTCCGAAAATAGGTCACTACAGTGCTGATTGTCCTGACCTGACTCCTAAGGAAAGAGAAAAGAAGCGTAACATAAGAGAACAGAGATACCGCGATAGAAAAGTTATGGTTGCCGATACATCAGGTATCGATGACTCTTATCTGCTTTCAGATGATTCTGGTTACTCATCTGTAGAAGACTTTGCCTGATGACCACTACTGATGATGTCGACGACCTCGACGATCTGATGTTCTCATTGTTGGGATTATACTGGAAAGTATGCCTTTACTTTGTATAATCAAAACTGAATTTCAGACTTATTTACTGAAATAAATTGTTTATCACTGATGCTTTAAATATCATCGAATGTTACATATATTTATTGCATAACTGTTCATTAAATAGTACGTGTTACATTGTAGTTAATTTAGTGATACCAGATCACAGAAGATTAAATTAACAGTCCCTTGTAACTAAAAGTACACCATTCACGACCTAGATGGAAATGAACAATCCATTCTGAAATGTTGAAGTGTAAGGCTCGGATTGGCTTGTCTTGACCAAGAGATTACACTAGTGCATGACTGATGCACTGAATAGGACCTACAGGAGGACAAATTCTTCAGAACTGAACAAGGAAGAATTAGACCTCAGTGGTTCGTTATTTCTTAATCTTCATTCCTTAAATAGGATCACGTGTGGTTGGTAACTATTGCTTTGACTTATCATGGGTAGAGAATCAAAGAGATTCAATACTTTTTATCTTGGGCAATATTATTGGTCACATGCGATTGCTTAGATTTAATACGAAGAATCGTGTGCAAGTAAGCTTGTTTGATTTGCCCCCTTGGGAGGTTCATAAGCTTTATCATACCAAATCTTCCAAGTGGAACTAGTTTCCGGTATGGATAATAATGTTGAACAGTTCCTTAACCAAGGACAAAAGATATTAATTAATGGAAAGCTATTTCAGTGGCTTGAATTAATTAATGGGCTAGATAATCTTAAACACGGGAAATAATAACCGGGAGCCATATTGACTGTAATATGGGTTAAGATGGATAGTGCAATATTCATTATGTAGTGAGATTAATTAATATTTATGGGCTTGAATAATATTGTGGCTCAATATTGATAATTCAAGATCCATTGGAAGGTCCAATCTTAATTCTCCTAAAGGCCCCCTAAGTAGCCCAACATAAAGTCCAATAACTGAAAAAGGTGTTTAAAATAAAATAAATATTGTTGCCTTATTTTTCCTCATAAATTCAAAAATTATGGATTAAAAGGGGAGAAAGATTTTCTTTGAATTTTGTTATGGAATGAAGATATGTATTCTTGGAATACAAGATTATCTCATTAAATTCAAGAAATCTCCCACTTGGTTATCCATATAGTATTTTCGAAAATTTTGAATATAAAGGGCAAGAAAGATTTTCTTGAAAAGATATTATGAAAGATATGTATTTCTTGAAATACAAGAATATCTCATAAATTCAAGAAGATCCAAATCTTGGATTCTTGTTCCCTAATATTTTTGAAATTTCCATAACAAAGAGGAGTTGAGATTTTTGTGGAATATTTTAATTATGGAGAAAAGAATATATGAGATATATTCAAGATTTCTTGGAGATCAAGAAAAATATTTTCCCATATTATTTTATCCCAAAATTTTCGACCAACACCCTCTATAAATAGGGGATGAGTGTTTCATTCCCAAGTACAATTCCATGTGCTGAAAAAATTAGTAAATCCACAAAGGTGGTGCAACAAAGTTTATTTTCCTTTTGTTAATTGTTCACAAGCATCCTATCACCGGATTGTCGAGCAAGGATTAAGGGAATACTTGGGAAGGTTCTTTTGGTGTGTTTAATAAACGAGGCCATTACCATTCCAAGAGGTACGTTTACGTAAACTCGTAGAAATTTCGCATGCGTAGGATTTACGTGAACTAATTATATGCATGATTTGTTGTTGAATTATTATTTGAATTAATATAGGATTAATTCATGCTAGTAATAATTATTAGAATTAAATTTATATTTAAATATTCACCTCGAATAGATCCGGGCAATTCATTCCCCACAGGATGCCGAAGAAAAGAAATTGTCCAATCTGGATACTGTAGCCAGACATATCATCATGAAGACGGTGGACAAGACAACACGTGAAAAGATCAAGTATCTTAAGACTACTAAGCAGATGTGGGATACTCTTGCTGAGATATGTGAAGGAAATGATCAGATTAAGGACAACAGACTGCAAGCTGAACTGGTAAAGTTTGAAAAACTCAAGATGCTACCAAATGAAACCATAAATCAGCTTGATGGAAGAATCACCATGTTAGTCAACATGCTTCGTGAACTGGGATGAGAAATGTCTGACAAAGACATCAACTACAAGATCTTGAGTCCCTGACCAAGAAATGGGACATGAAAGTAACAGTGATAAAGGATTGCCAAGATATTGCGAAGATGAAGCCAAGCAACCTGTTTCTCAGTTTAAAGGCTCATGAATTCGATCTGATTGAAAGAGGTCAAGAAGAAGAAGACGAGTCACCTGCTGAAGCTACACCTGCCACATCAAAAGCAGTTGCATTCAAAGCAGCTAGCAGCAGTTCGAAGTCTACTGAACCAATAGGAAATATCATGAGTCAGGATGAACAGATTGCTTTGCTGACCAGAAAGCTTGAACGATCTAATGTTCAAATGGGAAAGTATCATAAATTTTATAGAGACTATCAGAACAACAGAGGAAGAGATAGGAGATCTACTGACAGATCACAAGAAAGGAATCGTTCTGATGACAGAAGACATAATCATAGAGATGACCGCAGAGAAGATAAGAGAGATGATCATTCTGATGATAGAAGAGACAACATATCAGATAGAAGGAATTCTAATTACAGACAAACTGGGAAGTCACCTGACAGATTCTATAAAAGAAATGATTCACCTGGCAGATGAAATTCTGGAGAACCTGGAGCTTGCTTCAACTGTCAGAAAATAGGTCACTACAGTGCTGATTGTCCTGACCTGACTCCTAAGGAAAGAGAAAAGAAGCGTAACATAAGAGAACAGAGATACCGCGACAGAAAAGTTATGGTTGCCGATACATCAGGTATCGATGACTCTTATCTGCTTTCAGATGATTCTGGTTACTCATCTGTAGAAGACTTTGCCTGATGACCACTACTGATGATGTCGACGACCTCGACGATCTGATGTTCTCATTGTTGGGATTATACTGGAAAGTATGCCTTTACTTTGTATAATCAAAACTGAATTTCAGACTTATTTACTGAAATAAATTGTTTATCACTGATGCTTTAAATATCATCGAATGTTACATATATTTATTGCATAACTGTTCATTAAATAGTACGTGTTACATTGTAGTTAATTTAGTGATACCAGATCACAGAAGATTAAATTAACAGTCCCTTGTAACTAAAAGTACACCATTCACGACCTAGATGGAAATGAACAATCCATTCTGAAATGTTGAAGTGTAAGGCTCGGATTGGCTTGTCTTGACCAAGAGATTACACTAGTGCATGACTGATGCACTGAATAGGACCTACAGGAGGACAAATTCTTCAGAACTGAACAAGGAAGAATTAGACCTCAGTGGTTCGTTATTTCTTAATCTTCATTCCTTAAATAGGATCACGTGTGGTTGGTAACTATTGCTTTGACTTATCATGGGTAGAGAATCAAAGAGATTCAATACTTTTTATCTTGGGCAATATTATTGGTCACATGCGATTGCTTAGATTTAATACGAAGAATCGTGTGCAAGTAAGCTTGTTCGATTTGCCCCCTTGGGAGGTTCATAAGCTTTATCATACCAAATCTTCCAAGTGGAACTAGTTTCCGGTATGGATAATAATGTTGAACAGTTCCTTAACCAAGGACAAAAGATATTAATTAATGGAAAGCTATTTCAGTGGCTTGAATTAATTAATGGGCTAGATAATCTTAAACACGGGAAATAATAACCGGGAGCCATATTGACTGTAATATGGGTTAAGATGGATAGTGCAATATTAATTATGTAGTGAGATTAATTAATATTTATGGGCTTGAATAATATTGTGGCTCAATATTGATAATTCAAGATCCATTGGAAGGTCCAATCTTAATTCTCCTAAAGGCCCCCTAAGTAGCCCAACATAAAGTCCAATAACTGAAAAAGGTGTTTAAAATAAAATAAATATTGTTGCCTTATTTTTCCTCATAAATTCAAAAATTATGGATTAAAAGGGGAGAAAGATTTTCTTTGAATTTTGTTATGGAATGAAGATATGTATTCTTGGAATACAAGATTATCTCATTAAATTCAAGAAATCTCCCACTTGGTTATCCATATAGTATTTTCGAAAATTTTGAATATAAAGGGCAAGAAAGATTTTCTTGAAAAGATATTATGAAAGATATGTATTTCTTGAAATACAAGAATATCTCATAAATTCAAGAAGATCCAAATCTTGGATTCTTGTTCCCTAATATTTTTGAAATTTCCATAACAAAGAGGAGTTGAGATTTTTGTGGAATATTTTAATTATGGAGAAAAGAATATATGAGATATATTCAAGATTTCTTGGAGATCAAGAAAAATATTTTCCCATATTATTTTATCCCAAAATTTTCGACCAACACCCTCTATAAATAGGGGATGAGTGTTTCATTCCCAAGTACAATTCCATGTGCTGAAAAAATTAGTAAATCCACAAAGGTGGTGCAACAAAGTTTATTTTCCTTTTGTTAATTGTTCACAAGCATCCTATCACCGGATTGTCGAGCAAGGATTAAGGGAATACTTGGGAAGGTTCTTTTGGTGTGTTTAATAAACGAGGCCATTACCATTCCAAGAGGTACGTTTACGTAAACTCGTAGAAATTTCGCATGCGTAGGATTTACGTGAACTAATTATATGCATGATTTGTTGTTGAATTATTATTTGAATTAATATAGGATTAATTCATGCTAGTAATAATTATCATAATTAAATTTGTATTTAAATATTTATCCCGAATAGATCCGTGCAACTTATTCCCCAACACTCATCTGATGACGACATCTGTCTCATGGCCAAGGACGCTGATCAAACTGAGGTAACTTCTAAACTGTCTGTGTTTTCTATTTCCACACCTGTTGTGCTGAGCACACCTGCTGGAGAGATTGACCTGCAGCTTTACAATGAGCAATTGCTTGATGATCTCTCGAATGCAGTAGACACTTATACAATAGTGGAAGCTGAGTACGATAAGCTAAGGGCTGAAAACATTCAGTTTCTCAAGGATAATGCTGTGAGTAAAGCTGCTGAACTGAAATCAGTTGAGACTGTTTAGAAGATGACTACAGAATTGGAGTTTCTGAAAGTCAGCTCTTTTGATCAGGGTAAACTGGTTAAGGAACAACAAGCTATCAACAAGCAGCAACTGATGATCTCAAAATCCTCCAAGCTAAGTTTGATGAACTCTTCCGACTACATGAGAGTCTAAAACAAAGTGAGGACAATTTGCGAAAGAAAGTAGAGATTTTTGGAAAAGCTTCTAAAAATGTTGATGAAATAACAAGCTACTTTCGGAAACCAACTGATAAGAAGGGTATTGGGTTTGATAGCCCTTCTGGATCCTCACATGTCCATCCTATTTAAAATTCCAAAAGTAAATTTAGGAAGATTTCTGGACAAGATACACGATATGTCAAATCTGTATCGAAGAAGGGAAAAAGACCTGCTGAACAGGAAAGGCGAGTGCCTGATCAGAAAGGGAATAGAAATAGACCTTACCTGATCAAGCATCAACCGATGAATCAACAGAAGAACCCTGTTCTTCTGAAGAGACCTCAGCCTAATCAGTAGATTAGGAATCAGAAAGGACAATCTCGCAAGGGAAAGTCTAATCTGAGACCTAATCAGGTCAAGCTGCCTAACCAGCATGCTAAGGGTAAACTGCAGAACCATTTGTGCAAAAGAGATATGAATCTTTTAATGGTAGCAGTCGTACACATCCCTTCAACCAGAAATCCAGGACATCTGCACCTGAACAACACTGGATTAAAAGAAGACAGACTAATCAGAAAAATTCCAAGTCTTCTGATTCATCCAAGGTTCACACTCATAATCATACTGACCAGAAAGCACATGAAGAGATGTATGATTATGTAGATGCTTATGGGAGACAAATTAGGCCTTCTGATCTTGATGATTACCATAGAAGTGCCCTGTTTGTTTGGATCCTGAAAGGTAACACTAACCCCTCATGACCCAATCCTACAAGGGTACCTAAAGCCTGATTTGATTGCAGGATTGCGTGGGTTTGGCCAATAAGGGAGGTGTACAAGTAACTATCTAGTACATCGATAGTGGATGCTCAAGGCACATGACTAGCAACAAATATCTTCTCAGGTCATACATAGAACAAGAAGGCCCACGTGTACTCTTTGGGTACGATAACTTTGGTTTTACCAGAGGATTTGACACCTTAGTGAATGATGATGTACATGTTACTGGAGTCTCGTATGTCAATGGTTTAAAGCACAACCTATTATCGATTTCACAATTTTGCGACAACGAATTCAGCGTTGAGTTCTTGACTGATCATTGCACTATCAAGAATCTAGCCACTCAATAGATTTTGCTAACTGGTTCCAGAAAAGGAACGATCTACACTGCAGATTGGAACAGTTGTCCAAGAAATGCATGCTTGATTGTGAGGAGTTCCAAAAGTAGCAGTTGGCTCTGGCACAAGAGAATGAGCCATCTGAACTTTAATACTCTTAACAAGATAGCAAGGATGTCCCTGGTTGAGGGTCTCCCGAATGAGGTATTCTCTAAGGATCAGACATGTGTCGCATGTCAGAAGGGAAAACAGGTTAAAGCCTCATTTAAGGGGATCCCAGGACCAGCATCCAACAAAGTACTGCAACTGCTCCACATGGATTTGTTTGGACCAGTTACATCACTTAGTTTCAACGGACGCAAATACACTCTGGTGATCGTGGATGATTATTCCAAGTGTACCTGGGTTGTATTATTTTATAAGAAGAATGGAACTACAACAAAGATACCTGAGCTGCTCAAGATCTTACAGAATGAGAAGGGTGTCAGTATCGTGAAAATCAGATCAGATAAAGGTACAGAGTTTCTGAACTCCTTTATAACTGATTTTTGCACTAAGTTTGGTATACAGCATGAGACATCAGCCGCCAGAACACCACAACAGAATGGCGTAGCAAAACAAAGAAACAGAACAGTCAAAGAAGCTGCTCGCACAATGTTGGCTGAACATGCAACTCCAAACCGCTTCTGGGCAGAAGCTATCAACACTGTATGTCACACTCAGAACAGATATTCTCTGACTAAGATTCACTTCAAAACACCCTATGAACCGTGGAAGGGCAAAAAACCTCGTGTTTCTTACTTTCATGTTTTTGGGTGTAGGTGTTTTATTCACAACAATGGGAAGAGTCAGTTGAAAACCTTTGAAGATAAGTCAGATGAGGGTAAATTCTTAGGATATTCCTCAACCAGCAAAGTCTTCAGGGTATTCAACAGGCGAACCCTAGTTGTGGAGGAGACACCTCATGTGGTATTTGATGAGACATCTTCTGAACAAGAGAAATCTGCCTCAGAACAAGCAGTACCAGATCAACCAGTACCTGATGCTCATAAAATTGATCAGTTAAGTATCAAAGAAAAGGGATCAGGTCACGTAACAGTGTATGTTCCTAACTTTGATCTTAATGATGCATCAGGTCAATCAGACCCTAAGGTATGTACAACTGTCGATGAAGAAGCTGGTACAGCTGAGACAGTAACAACTGAACTATCTGGTTCAGGGGGAACACCTGATGTTCCGGCGGACAGACATCAGCCTATGATGATTCCAACATCAGCTGAGACATGTCCATGCCAAGTGGATCCTATTAATGTACATCTCCCAACCTCTAGTGACTCAATATCAGATAAGGATGATAATATCCAAATTGATATAAATAAGGTAAGAAGGACTTGGTTGAGAAACCATTCAACTGACAAGATAATCGGCAATCCTAATGCCCGAGTCCAAACTAGACATCAGGTTGGTGAAAGTGTTATGTATTGTTGCTAGCTGTCTTTGAAGGAACCTACCACAATAGAAGAAGCTCTACAAGATGCCAGCTGGATTCTAGCTATGCAAGAAGAATTAGAGCAGTTCGAGAGGAATTAGGTTTGGGAACTTGTAAACAGAACAACTCATCAAGACGTGATAGGCACCTAGTGGGTATTCAAGAACAAGAGGGATGAGAATAATGTCATCACTAGAAATAAGGCAAGACTTGTTGCGAAGGGGTATTCACAATCAGAAGGGATTGATTATGATGAGACCTTTGCACCAGTCACTCGCCTGGAAGCCATTCGGCTGTTTCTGGCATATGCTGCCCACAGAGGGTTTACTGTGTATCAGATGGATGTAAAGAGTGCATTTTTAAACGGGGTACTAGTGGAGGAAGTTTATGTCGAACAATCTTCTGCATGGCTTTTGAAAAAAGGCGACCATGTGTACCGTTTAAGAAAAACTCTTTATGGCTTGAAATAGGCTCCCTGAGCTTGGTATGATACACTATCCCAGTTCTTGGTAGACAGTGGATTCACTAAAGGAGTCATAGACAGAACCTTGTTCAGAATAGAAGATAGTGAAGACGTACATTCTGATGGTTAAGATCTATGTGGATGATATCATCTTCGGATCTCCCAACAATAGCTTATGTGATAAGTTCAGCAAGCTGATGCAAGGGAAGTTCGAGATGTCCATGATGGGCCAGATGAATTACTTTCTAGGACTTCAAGTCAAACAAAGTACAGAAGGGATATTCATCTGTCAGGCAAAGTATACTAGGAATTTGTTGGCTAAGTTTGGAGTTCAGAACAGTAAGGTAGCCAAAATTCATATGATGACTGAATTCAAGATGGATCCAGATGAAAATGGTCAGAAAATTAATCAGAAAGAATATAGAGCTCTCATTGGATCATTACTATACCTGACTGCCAGCAGACCAGATATAATATTTGCAGTAGGTGCATGTGCCAGATTTCAAGCAAATCCGATGCAAAGCCACCTGGAAGCAACTAAGCGGATTCTTAAGTATCTGAAGGGGACAGTAAACCTTAGTTTATTCTACCCATCAGATGATAATCTAGAGCTTAGTGGGTATTCTGATTTTGATTATGGAGGTTGCAGAATAGACAGAAAGTCAACCTCAGGTACATGTCAGTTCTTAGGAAGCAAACTGATCTCTTGGTTTTCAAAGAAATAGACACATGTTGCCACATCTACTACTGAAGCAGAATACATGGTCGCAGGAAGTTATTGTTCCCAACTGCTCTGGCTTAGTCAGCAGCTGAGGGATTATAACATTGTAGCTACGAACGTGCCCATATTATGTGACAGTAATAGTGCTATTGCAATCACTCAGAAACCAGTTCTACATACAAGATGCAAGCATGTGGACATCAGACATCATTTCATAAGAGATCATGTGGAAAAGAAGAATATCAAAATGGAAAAGATCCATACTGATAAGCAGAGAGCTGATATCTTAACCAAGCCACTAGTTGAAGTCAGATTCAGGGAACTATGTAATGAGCTAGGACTTCTGGACTTAATAGAAAGTACACCAGAAATCTTTGGTGGACTGGTCTCCAAGACCAGTTAGTTAAGAAACTGGCCAGAAAAGAAGGATCAGTTGAGAAATGGAACCTCAACTGATCAGGGAGGATCAGTCAGGGATGGATCAGAAAAGGGATAACAGTTGAAGGGGGAACTTCAATTGATCAGATAGGATCAGAAGAAACCTGATCAGGAAAGGAAACATTGATCAACAGAAATCAGTCAGATCTAAAAAAACTACATGTGGTATTGACTGATTACAACATCAGTCAATCAGATACGCATTTTTGTTCCTTTGTCTTTCTGTTTACTCATATGCAATTATCTGATCTTATTTGCTTTTACTGTACACATATTTTTATAACGCACGCCTTGCAAAGCATTTAATGGGGACGTGGGGAATATGTATTAATTTTTATTTATTGCATTTTTAAATCCAAAAAGCTATCGTGTCCAAAATCCCCGATCGCACGATTTTATTTAAAATAAACCGCCTAATCTCGACCGCCCATCTTGATTGGACTCTTCGGTTTCCAATCTCGATTTTCTAAAGGAAATTTCCCTCCAATTCTATATATCGACATGGTCACACACTTTGAAATCCTTCTTGCCCTAAATTTTCCGAATACTCATAACAAAATTTTTGCATTTACTCTACATTTTTGCGAACCATCCAATCATGATTTCTCCGATTACTTCTTCTTCTTCTTCGCAAATCTCTGGTAATTGAGTGTGCTTTAGAGTATGTCCTCTAAAAGGTTTTTGGGTATTTACTGATCATATGTCAAATAATAGAACTGCTGCAAATGCCTTTTGAATCTATGTGTGCATATCTTGTGTTTGATGCATCACGGTTTTATTGACACAATACTCTGTGAGTTTATATGTGTATGCACAATATAGATTGATCTACGTATTATTTAGTGTTTTATCTACACTATTGCGCTATGTCAAAATAGATCTAATACTTCATAAATTTGCAAAAATGGCAGCCCATGGTTCTGGTAAAGTTATCTGTAATTATCCATCCCTTACAAATCAAATTGTCAAAGATAAGTATGTGGTCTTCAATACAACGAGGGATCCAGAATCCAGGGAGATATTAGATCTTCTTCGAGCTTGTAAATTGAAGAAGTTCTGTTCTGCTCGTGCCAATCCGGTCATGTAGATTGAAGCCCTAGAGTTTCTACACAAGTTGCGGGTCAAATCTAATAATGAGCTTGAGTCGACGGTGAATGGTGAAACCTTCGACATCATGAATGCTGATCTGATCTGACTCTTTGGACTTCCTAAGGGAAAGATTTCACACGTTCTGTATCGCGAACACGAAGAAGCTCAGATAAGAGAACAATTCTTCCGGGAAGTAGATAAATCTCATACTACCAATTTCATCAAACATATGCTTAAGCGCAAATACAGACTGCTCTTCGACATCGTCTCCAAAATAATAATGGGAATTTCTTTCAGCCCAGACGGTTTAACTTAAGCCAAATTGCACTGCATGGCTGCTATTGTTGATAATGCTCCAAATATCAACTAGTTGGGATATCTGAAGGCTATTCTTGTTCAAGAGAAGGATAAATTCCAGGAAGTGAATCGGGTGGTTATTCTGACCAAAAGAATCAGCAATTTGAATAAAGTTGCTGTTATTCTGAGGGATAAGTTTCCTAGGGCAGATTGGGAGTAGGTCGGACTGAGAGCCTACAAAGCTTTTCTCACTGATATGTCTATAATCTTTGGCCTATCTGACGATGATATGACCAAAACGGAGAGGAAGAAAAGAGTTGTGAAAGAACAGGGAGAACTTGAGGCAGCTCTGCCCAAAAAGAGGAGGACGCTAACAAAGGAACTGGAGAAGAGGCCGAAGAGAATGAAACAAGCGCCTATGACTCTCTTTATGGAGAAGTAGTCAGATGAAGAAGAAGAAGCAAGACAAACTGGTTAGCAGGAAGGAAGTGGTTCTGGTAATAAGTTTGCCGCGACAAAGAAAAAATTAGCTGAGCGGTCAGAAAGACTTGGATCACAGGTGGAAAGCTCACCAGAGCAATCAGAAGGAGAGCAGGGAAAAGGAAAAGAGAAGGCAAGATCACCTTCGCCTCAGTCACGCGCACAATTGCCTGCCAGATTACCATTTGCCCAGCGCATGACTCTCTCTCCCTCTCTATCTCCATCTCCAAGAATTGAGCGAACCAGATCACCGTCTGATCATGCTAAATCTGACGCTCAACCCAGTCAAGAACAAACTGCTCAACCGCCCCCGCCAGAACACTCATCAACCCAGCAACCGAAAGATCAGCAAGCCGCACCAGAAAAATCCACTACTAATCAACCACCTATTGAGTCATCTCATCCTCAACAACCATCTAGATCTGCAGGCCAATCGAAATCTCTTCCAGAATCCCGACCTGGTAAGACAATTTATGGGGCAATGATCAGACTAAGAGTGGAACGGGAATTGGATGACATGTATCCAGAATTGGAAGGTCACTCAAGGATCAAGAATGAAGTGCTGGAAATTCTCACTTGGAGAGATCTGAGACTGAAAAATTTCTCAGATTCATTATTCTGATGGAGCAGATGGGTGGACCAGATGAATTTGCCGACTTTGATTTTGACATGAAGAAGGCAGATGGTGTAGGATCACCAGTTGAGCTAATGTCTGAAGAGGCAGTGAAGGCCTTGGTATACAGGAAGCTGGGTAAGCCATTGGAAAAGATTGTTTTGGATTCTGATGAAGACACTTCCAAGAAAGATACTGTTATGAAAGATGCGGGAGTTGTCGATGAAGGTAGTCTAGGTTATGCAGTTCAAGATCAGGCACTGAAAGCAAAGGCAACTGAGGCAATTGTTGAACTGCCCACTGCAACTCAACTTCCAACAGATCAGGCCGTACAGAGTATACCTGCTACACACAATACCTCTGATCAGTTGCGAGAAATTAGATCATGTTTTAAGGATCTGTTGAAATAGGAAGTTGAAGGAGTATTGGCTAATTCGGTTAGCAATACAATAACTGATCAACGTCAAGCTTGTATTGGTGAACTAAAGGATCAAAGGGAGTTTGTCATCTCCCATATTGAAGCCTTGAAAGATCAATTTCAACGAACGATGAATGAACTGAATGGTGAATTCAAACAGTCATATGGTGAGAAGATGGCTAGAGTTGATCAACTTCAAGTATCTCTCCTAATGGCCACAGAAAAGCTGGAAAAGACGGAGGAGAAGCTTGATAAACTGATCCTCACCTTCTCAAGTGCAATTCAAGTTGCGAAGTCTGAACTGATACGTAAAATTTAAGAATAGGACAGTTCAATCTGCAGGACTTTCTGTGCAAGACCTCAATCAAGCTATCGCAGTTAGCTTTGGCTCTAACGCTCTTTTTGATAAAACCAAAAAGAGGGAAGGACAGAGTGAGAAACCAACCAATATCATCACTACAACAGAAGATCTGATTCAGACCGCTGAATCATATGGGCAAAGACTTGACCACTTAGATCTGTTTGCTGATGAAGTAACTGCCAAGATGGAAAAATCCAGACAAAGACAAGCTGCTGGAAAAGCTGGACCATCTGGACCTTCAAAGACTGCACCTCCTCCACCACCATCTAAGACTCAATCCAAAAGAGTAACTAGGAGTGCTACAACACAGATTGAAGCTGATAAAGAACTGGCAGTCAGACTGACGAAAGAGCAACTCCATGAAGAAGCTCGTCTGAGTGAGGCAGAAAGGAGATCAGACAAGCTAGCTGATGCTGAGGGTCTGAAGAAAAGATATGCCGCCAAAGAAAAGAAGGGTCAAGTTGGGAAGAAGATTGTTGAGCCCCTGATTCCAGCCAAAGTAGAAGACATCATTCCCAAAAATGATAAACATGAAGAGAGGATGAGGGAATGGTTAAAGATCAGAGCAGAATGGCTCTTGGATGCGTTTGTTCTGGGCATTGTGCCAACTGAAGAGTCACCAGATGAAGAATTTCTGAATTGGATGGAAAACAAACATCCAAATTTTTTGAAAGAACTCGATATAGCTAAGCAGATCAAATCAAAGATCACACATCCACCATATGATGTGTTGGACTACAAAAAGAAGAAGGATGACTCTTTTGACAGATTGGCATTTCAGAGATTTTACTTCGATCTGATGGGGAAAGCACGCATAACTGATCCGCAGCAGGTAAATGATGTCAAGTGGAAATTATATCGTATCTTCGATGTTCCACATAATCTTCGAGAAATGCTGGAGGGCTACATACCCAAAGTTTAATAATCAAAAGATAGTTTTATTAGGATCGGTTGTACTTCATGCTGAAACTTTTCAAATGTACTTTGTATTGAAAAAATCTGATGAATGAAAAGTTTATTTTACTGATCCTAAGACAAACTCTCATTGTCTTCTGATATCTGTTCTTTATTGCTTTATAATTTATTAACTGATCTTGGTTTCTCAAATGTTTTGGTTTCATCAAAAAGGGGAAAATTGTTGGAAAATTTATAGTTTTGATGAAAGTTCCAAAACACTTGTAATAGGGTCAGTTAGACCTGTTAGCTGACTGATGATCTAGAAATCAGGTTAAGGTGACTAGTTCATAATGACTGTATAGAACAACTAATGTAATAGATAGGTCACATATTGAGGGGGAACTCAATATGTATAGGTCTAGTCAAGAAGATCAGAAGATCAGACAAGTCAAGAAGATTAGACAAGCCAAGAAGATCAGAAGATCAGACAAGCCAGGAAGATCAGAATATCAGAAAAGTCAGATAGTCAGATGATCAGGTAAAGACATGAAGCTGAAGACTCAGAAGACCCGAAGATCAGATGACTACCAGAAGAACAAGACCAAGAAGACCTCAGATGACATACATCAGAAGAACGAAATAGAGTCTTTAAGTTGTGCTAAGACAACCTACATCGGAAGACTCAATCAGGTAGGCTGATTAGTTTTAACTGATCAGGTCAGCTCAATCAGGTGACAACCAAAGATTCACCAAAGTCATACGAATTCATCAGACAGGAAGAATGTCAAACTAAGTTGGTAAATCAAACACTGAACAAGTGTACTTGATAACCAATGAGAGCAAGACATGTATGTACGGAGCTAACAACGCGGGATTTGGCGGATCACAATCAAACAACTAGAAAGGACAAGCTTGCATGCTTTCGGCCATGCCGCCTCTGTGCAAGTCATATCCATCCTGCAAACCTACCTTAAATAGACCGAAATTTGAATTGCTCTTCAACGGCTAGTTTGATTTCGTGCCTATATATATGAGATCAAATCTTCATAGTAAGGTTGCAGAAATTATCATTAAGCTCAAGCTATCCGCAATTTCCACACGAAGAACACAAAATCAAGAATATTTTCTAAGTGTTCATCCCATATGTTCTTAGCACATAAATCTTATTCTTTAGCTTTAGGCTACCCAAATACTAGGATAGATTTCCAGTTGGAACACGACAAATCTTATACCCAAACCAAACGTTAGGTTAAGTTTGTTTAGCAAGATTTCAGACTAGGGTTTCTAGTTCTGATTTCTGGGATTGGTTGAGTGAGAACTCTTGAAACATTTGTTGTACTGTGTTGGACTAACACATTAATCTAAGTCCAGTTGGTTTAGTTGGTGCCCCTGCTGATAGAGAAGAGTGGACGTAGGACAAGTTGTCCAAACCACTATAAAAATCTTGTATGCCTATATCTGCTTTACCTGTTTTACACTATCTGCACACACCTGTTTAACTATTGCATGCATATTCTAAGTCTGGATCAGATTTGCACCAAGCAACTGATCTGATCAGTTGACACTTTGTCATCTGATCCGATACAGATAACTTAGAACCTGATTTAGTAAACTAGTTTTTCACACGGGTTAAACTTATCTTCCGCACATCAGTTAAGCTGATAGACACCGAACTGATCTTCTCTCAAGTGATCAGTAAGTTGGATATCAGTCCAAACTGATTAACTCGCACTCTAATCAGGCAAACTTGGTTTTATCACCTGATCCCACGAAAAAGTTTCAGAAGTCTATTCACCCTCCCCTCTAGACTTCTACCTCACTAAAACCCATTCGGGACCTACAAAGGTTAAGAACCCTGATCTCGTTGAAGAGTTTCTTACTTCATGTTTTTTGAGGGGTTTGATAGAAGAACTCAGAGTTCCTGTGCAACTGTTCAAACCAACCGAGTTAACTCAAGCTATCAATACTGCTAAAATGCTGGAATCTACACTGGAAATTTGGGGCAAGAAGAACAAGTTTGTGGGAAGTAAGCCTCAACACAACAATTACAGTAAGCAAGCAAGTAGTAATTCCCAACCCAAGAAGGAAGAAAAGAAGGATAATACTGAAGGCAGTCCATCATATAAAAAGATCACAGATGCTCAGTATCAAAAAAGGAGAGCATTGGGCTTGTGTTTTCATTGTGATGAGAAGTACACTTATGGTCACATCTGTAAGAACAAGCAGTTCAACTTAATCATAGTGGAAGGAAATGATGAAGAAGATGAGATCAATTGCAAGGATGAAGAAAGAGAAATGATACAAGATGGCATTTCCATAAATGCATTAATGAGGAATAGAGCCAAAACCACTCTGAAGGTAAAGGGCATGATTGGAAAGAAACGGTTGAATATATTGATTGATAGTGGGAGTACTAGTAGTTTCATAGATGTTAGTACTACTAATGACTTGAATTATGTGATGGAAGAGTCCACACCTTGGATTATAACAGTGGCAGATGGGGGCAAGACTACCAACAGATTCAAATGCACACAGTTCAAATGGTTCATGCAAGATGAACCCTTCAGTGTTGACCTAAGGGTGTTACAATTAGGGGGCTGTGATGTGATATTGGGAGCAAATTGGATGTGGGAGCATAGTCCCATCACTTTCAACCTCAAGAATAACAATATCACCATATGGAAGGAAGATAGAAAGGTTATTCTAGAGGGAGATAACTCTAGTCAAGAAGTGAAGGTCATAACTGCTAAGGGACTTGACAATTATCTACACAAGGCAACACACGGAGTCTTAGTCCAGTTATTCAGTGTCAACATGGAGGCACAACAAAAGGAAGAGGTGGATACTTACATAGCTCACATTTTGTCACAATTTGAGAGAGTGTTTGAAGAACCCAAAGGTCTGCCTCCTAAGAGAAATATAGAGCATGAAATTATGCTCAAACCTGACACACAACCCATTTTTCAGAGGGCTTACAGGTATTCACATGCCTTGAAGAATGAGATAGAAAAGATGGTCAAAGACATGTTAAATCAAGACCTTATTCAAGTAAGTTCCAGTCCTTTTGCTAACCCTACTATTCTTGTTAAGAAGAAGGACCAGACATGGAGATTTTGTGTTGATTATAGGAAACTTAATGATTACACTATTAAGAATAAGTATCCCATGCCTGTTATAGAAGATGTACTTTCTGAGCTACATGGAGCAAGACTTTTCTCAAAGATTGATCTTAGGCAAGGGTATTTTCAGATTTACTTAAGGAAGAAGATAGGCATAAATCTGCTTTCATCACTCATTGTGGCTTGTTTGAGTTTAAGGTCATGTCATTTGGTCTCACTAATGCACCAGCCACATTTCAAAATATGATGAATGAAGTTTTTAAGGAGTTGATAAGGAAGTGTGTACTAGTGTTTTTTGATGACATCCTCATCTATAGTACTGATGAGAAGACTCATGCTGAGCATTTAACTGAAGTAATGAAGATTTTAGAGAAACACGAGGTGAATGCCAAAATGAGTAAATGTGCTTTTGGTGTCAAGCAAGTAGAGTATTGGGGCATATCATCTCTGGAGATGGGGTGAAAACTGATCCTGGAAAGATCAAAAGTATGGTAGAATGGTCCCAACCCAAAAATCTCAAAGCCTTGAGAGGATTTCTAGGGCTCACTGGATACTACAGAAGGTTTATTAAGGGATATGGTATAGTGGCCAGACCACTTACTCAATTACTTAAGAAAGATGGGTTCAAATGGAATCCAGAAGCTGGAGAGGCTTTTGAGAAACTAAAAAAATTAATGGTGGAGGCACCTGTTCTAGCTATGCCTGATTTCTCACAACCATTCATACTAGAGACAGATGTTTGTGGTAATGGAATTGGAGCTGTTTTGATGCAAAGGGGACAACCAATTACATTCTTCAGCCAGAGCCTTTGCCCCAGAAATCAAGTTTTGTCTACTTATGAAAAAGAACTGCTAGCCATTATGACAGCTGCATCTAAGTGGATTCATTACTTGAATGGTAGTTAGTCTGTGATAAGAACAGATCATGCTAGCCTCAAACATCTCAAGGAACAGAGGCTAAACAACATCTTACAACAGAAATAGCTGATTAAACTCAGGAGAACAAAGCTGCTGATGCACTATCTAGGCAATATGAGCAAGAAGTTGAAATTGTGATGTCAACAGAAGCCAATAGTATTAGAATTGAGCCTAAGTGGACGGAAGAAATAAAATCTAGTTATGTTGGAGATGAAAGGGTCCAACAACTGATGACTCAAATGATATTAACACCAGAAATCAGTAACAACTACTCCACAAGAGAGGGCATCTTGAGATATAAAAACAGGATTATGGTGGGCAACAGTAAGGGCATCTAGTTAAAAGTAATGGAAGTTTTCCATACATCTTCCATTGGAGGACATTCAGGGATACAAGCTAGCTATTAGAGGGCTAAGAGTTTATTCTACTGGGTAGCAATGAAAAGAGATTTTGAAGAATTCATTTCTGCATGTGATGTGTGTAAGAAATGCAAAACTGAAAGTGTGCCTTACCCAGGGCTATTGCAACCATTGAGTGTGTCTGACAAGCCTTGGAGCCAAGTCACTATGGGCTTCATTGAGGCATTGCCTAATGCAGAAGGAAAAAGTTTCATATGGGTCATTGTGGAGAGAATGACTAAATACAATCACTTCTTTGCACTTAAACATCCTTACACTGCAGAGAGTTTGGCTGAAATCTACTTGAATCAGGTGTACAAACTACATGGATTTCTAGAAATCATCATTAGTGATAGGGATGTGGTTTTTTAGAGTATCTTTTGGAAATCTCTCTTCAAATTAGCAGGGGTTCAACTACAAATGAGCACGACACATCACCCACAAACGGATGGGCAAAGTGAGCGGGTCAACAAGTGCTTAGAGACCTATTTAAGGTGTTGTCACACATCAAACCCAACAAGTGGGTCAAATGGTTAGCTATGGCAGAGTGGTGGTATAATACCAACTACCATCAATCTATCAAGATGACCCCTTTTGAAGCACTATATGGTTACAAGCCAATGCAGTTGGGGTTGGGTTCGTACTTGCAGGGCCAATCTATAGATGCAAGTGAATTGCAGATGTAGAGGCAAAGAATGATGTAAGTACTTAAAGAAAATCTAGATGCAGCTATGAACCGTATGAAACACTATGTAGATCTATATAGGTCCGAGAGAAATTTTGAAGTGGGGGATAGTGTGTTCATACGGATGTAACCATTCAACAAAACCCCAGATCAATTGCGGAAGCAAACTAAATTGTAGGTTAAATATTTTGGGCCTTATCAAGTTTTGGAAAAGATAGGTCAAGTTGCTTACAGGTTGAAGTTACCTAATGGGTGTCGCCTACACCCAGTGTTTCATGTGTCACAACTCAAACAACAGATCAAAAATAAATACACATCTCAGATTCAAATGCCAGAAATTAACGAGGAAGGGGAAGCCATCGTCGTACCTGTTGCGATTTTGAGCCGCCACATGATTAAGAAGAGGAATCGAGTTGTAGCACATGTATTGGTGCAGTGGAGCAACGGACTGTCGAAAATGGCTACTTGGGAGGATGCCGAGGTAGTTAAAACGAACTTTCCAAATTTTCTGACTTGAGGACAAGTCAAAAGTGGAGGGGAGCATTGTCGCGTTTCTGAGGAACACGACTTTAGTAGTTGGGCTTTACTTTTATTACTGCATTTTGGGCCATTAGCTACCTGAGACCTTTTGTTGTTTTTGGACCGAGTATGATTTCAGGCCGATTAAATAATTAAATGGGAGTGTATCTTCGCCGTCTGCTTCACCCTGATCCAACGGCTATCTTCGTTCGTACGAGCCTGACAAGCGTAACGGTTTTGCGGTGGTGTTGCAGTATATGGGGAATAATCAGAGTAGAAGGAGGTCATCGTTGAGTGAGGTAATTCCTCTAGCTTCCGTCTTCATCTTTTCCGTATTATTCATCGAATCCCATTTCATGCTTTTCCATCAATTCTGCAAATATTGATTATACCCTATAATGCAACCAACCGTGAGGGAATATTTCTATGAGAGAGTTAATGTGAGTTCTTACCATAAATCTTTCCCATCATCATCATTAAATTCATCCATTACTCACTCATCCGAATTACCAGGTGTTCGTTGATCGGGAGATCCATTCATGGCTATGGTGAAGCACTTCGTTATTTAGTTGATAATTTACGTATTGAGTTTTTTAGTTCAGTAAACTAGTACTTTTGTTAGTTGGAGGTGATACTGTTGAGCTTCGCGAGTAATACTGTTGAGACTTGCTAGTATTACTCTGTTTCCTTATCAATATTAAGTGTGGGACATTACAAATACTAACATTGTTCTGCAGAAAATTAATAATTTTTCATATGAACTTATAATTTCATTATATTATTCCGTTTTTGCGTGTCTTGTTAATATTGGTCGAGTTTCGATCAAAATTGCATAAGGTTCATCATCCACCCAGTGCACTGTGACAACATTAATATGAACTAATATTTCTCTTTATGTCGACTCTCTCGGAAAAATTATGAATTGTTGAGTTTATATATAGCAGTTTTGATCATATGCCCGCAGGTGGACACAAACTTATATGTCCACCGCTTATGTGGCGCGCCACATATGCAAGGTCCCACCATCATTTAATTAATTTCTTTAATTAATTAAATCTTCTCATTAATTATATAGACCTGAACCCTAAACTATGAACCCTAAACCATGAACCATTCGGGCCGGGTGAACCATGAACCACTCGGGCCGGGTTTTCTGGTCGAATTGGGTCCGGGTCGCGTAATTTTTTTTTAATTATATAAACCTAAACCCTAAACCATGAACCATTCGAACCGGGTGAACCATGAACCACTCAGGCCGGGTTTGGGTTCGGGTCGGGTTGAGTCCAGGTCGAGTAATTTTTTTTAATATAATTAATGAAATTGGGTAAAGTATGGAATATATATAAATGAGAAGATTGAATTAATTAAAGAAACTAATTAAATGATAGTGGAGAACTTGCATATGTGGCGCGCCACATAAGTGGTGGACATATAAGTTTGTGCCCACCCGCGGGCATATGATCAAATTCGTTATATATAGTTTAATAATTTTAATACTCAGAAAGGCGAAACTAGGTCTTTTGGAAATCATTCTTTTTCATAAATTTTATTTGTTGCATTCTCGCACCTTGTCCATTTCAAAACCCCCAAAGAAATTTTTTGACGATTTCTTCTGTAAGCGATTTGTTGTTCATTGCCAAATTATCGTGTCATTCGGTAGCTTCAAGAACGTGCGCCAGCCCTTCTTGACAGCGCCATCCTTTGAGTTAAATCGAACCTCACAAACGAAATACAAAGTATTAAGTCTTTCATATTTTAAAGTGACAATGAAGGAATCCCCATTAGCTTACCAGATCTTCTTAAAACTTTTGAGAGGTTGCGTCACATTCTCCACGCTGCAAGCCCATTGAATTTATCATATTCTAGAAAATGTCCAACGATTCCCAATTGGATATCCACTCTCTCTGTAATGTGACCATGGGGGAGTTCATTAATCTAAATCCTAATGTGAGTCTTAATCAATATAACCTTCAGCGGATGTTCCCCTTTTGTAAGAGGTGGAGGAAGATGGCATGATTACCGAATGACCAATTAGCCAATCCATCCAAAACCCTTTTGAGATCAAGATTATGCTAAAACAGTAAAAATGAAAAAAAAAAATATCGACTACCGCCAATTGCTTTCATAGTCACCCCTTTCATCGGTTTTCAAATACTAGATAGTCGATTCTTCATTATATAAAAGTGGTCATTTGATCTGTGAGTAAATGACCAACCAAACAATAATCGTTCGGTTCATTACCGTTGTCCCTCCAAAGGGTCAAGAATCAATTCACCATCCTCTTCCAGAGACAGACAAATATATGTGTAGACACTTTAAATTTATTAAATTTAATAGTGTCATATATTTGCTATAATCTTAATTTTGGAGATAACAATATATAATAATATCTCCAAAATTTGAGATTATTTTTTCCTTTTCTCCAAGATTTGAGATTATCTTTTCCTTATTCTCAGATTTGAGAATATTTTTTTCTTACTTCCTAAGTCGTTGATCTCTTATAAATAGGAGAGTCAAAATAGAGTTTTAGTGGGTCAGTAGACGTCAGATGAAATAAGTCACTAACGACCCCATTGCCTCCATACTACTAAATTGTAAGTCAAATTCTAGATCTGGTGGAATAAGTCACAAACGAGTACTCCATCATCTCCCTAGAGTTGTAACCACAAATTCTAAATAAATATATGTTTACATTCTTTTTCTCGTTTTCTATATGTTTATTAGACGGTGTTGAAATTTATTGATTTACAATGTGAAATTTGATTCCATTGTGAGGAAGTAAGTAAGATCACATGCAACAAAAAGGGAGACGAACTCTCTACGAGGAGAGAAATTGTCTTCTGTTACACCAACAAAAGCTATTAATTATAATTACAATTATAATATCAAAAGAGATTATCTTAAATAACTATATTGTAAATTTGTGTAAAATACAAAGCAAATACTAATTTATTAATATTCAAACCGGGAATTGCACAGGAGAATTACGTTGATAATTTAATATATATGATATAAACTAATCAAACCATTGAGTTCCCATAACTTGTAACTAGGATAAACTAGGTTATAACCCTACGTATTATGTCGGTTAAAAATAAAATTATATTACTTCCTCCGATTCATAAAGTTTGTCGTTTTGACATCTTGTATAAAATTAAGGAACATATTTCTTTTACAATTTTACCCTTTTGAGTTGGCAACTAAATATGGATATGCAAAATTTAAGAGATAATGATGGAATGAATACAAGGATAAAAGAGGAAGAAATATGAAAAAAAAGCTAAAACGACAAACTTTTTGAAACAAGATATAAGCCCAAAAGTGACAAACTTTATGAAATAGAGGGAGTATAGAATAGGCTAGGTCTTGTATGCACTCGGGTGCACCGTGCACTCATAGTGCATTTTAGAAGTGTGCAACTTGTTATGCTAAAAAGTGCGACTTATTTACATAGAAAAGTGCAACTGTTAATATGGGAACATAGTTGCATGCTTCTGTTTGTAATAATTGCACGTTTCTGTTTTGTATAGTTGCATGCTTCTAAAATGCACTATGAGTGCACGCTGCACCCGGATGCACATGAGACACTCTATAAAATAATATTAAATTTCTTAATAGTCAATATGCTACACAATTAAAAATATATTACATTTAAAAATATATACTCTCTCCATTTTTTTAAAATGTCGTTTTGGTCTTCTAAAATATTTGTATAATAAATATCATTCTGGCATTTTCTCTTCCCATTATCTCATATATACTCCTAACATGATTATTTAAATTTTCAAATTTTCTAAAAATATATTATGTGAACAATTTTTCAGCCAATAATCATTATTATTAAAAATATTTAATTATTATAACTATGGTTAGTTTTGGCATAAAAAATATATTTAATTTTTCTGAATATTATTTATAGTTTAACAAAAAATAATAATTATAAGTAAATTGAATGAATCAAATTAAATAAATATTTAAAATATCTAAACTAAAATAAGATTAATCATATACTATTGTATTATTAATTTTCACAAACATTATAAATTTTTGTTTACATCTCGTGATAGTGTAAATGGGAATTCAGAGTTTTAAAAATAATTGAATCATTGATGGAACTCTTTGTGTGTTGCATCACCTATTTTCTGTTATATATCTTCATTCCCAAGGAGGTACAATAATATAATAAATATTTTTTCAATTTGTTTTTTAGCTGATGAATGTGATTGTTCATATTTTCATTATATTAAGTGTTAAAACATGATTTAACAAATGTATTTGTTTATGATGTATTTAATCGAAGCATTGTTGAGATCGCCATGCAAGATTCGTGGAATAAAATTTCAGAGCCAAGAGTTTTTTAATTGGCTGACTAACTATTGGAGTAACAGGAAAAATGTTTGTCGTAGATGGAGATGTGAAAAAGATGAAGAAAATGATTATATTCCATTAGGCAAATTAAGTAAAAGGTATCACTGTGGTTCAAACATGTATCAAATAGTAACAAACATGTATCGAATGCTCTTTTCTTAAATAGTACCCCCCGTCTCATAATAATTTGCATATTTTCCTTATTCGGACATCCCAAAAATAACTTGCACACCCCAAAAATAGAAAGTTATCCATAAACTACACCCTCAAAATATCTATAGTGTTACATAAAATGTTATTATTTTTTTATTATCCACACATACACACTCCAATTCATTTCTTTACTTTATACATAAAGGTTTACAAACTTATCCCTCAAAACCCTACTCATTACTCAACTTTCTTATTTTGTGCGCCAGTCAAATGGTGCAGTTAATCCGGGACGGAGGGGGTATATATTTATTGGGAAATACGGGGTCCGGATCTATTTGAGGTGTATTTAAATACATATTTAAATTATTCAATTAATTACTAACATGAATCAATCCTAAATTAATTCAACATGATAATTAAATAAGCAACAACAACATGCGTACACGTAATCCACGTAAATCCTAAGCATACGGAATCTAGGAGTTACAAGATTACATACCTCTTGTAGAGACAACTGTTGAGACGATGGATCAACCCAAAGTACATTCTCAAATATGTCCCAAGTCCACGAACGTAATCCGGTGGAAGGATTCTTACGAACGATTTTAATAAAGGAGAAAACCAAAAATATATGTCACCACCTTTGTGGATTTCTAATTTTTCCAACACATGGAATTGCATTGGGGATGAAAAATTCATCCCCAATTTATAAGGCAAGGGTTGGTCGAATTTCTGCACTAGAAAAATAAGGAGAAAATATTTTTCTTGATCTCCAAGAAATCTTGAATATATCCCATATATTCTTTTCTCCATAATTAATTTTTCCACAAAAAACTTCCTCCTTATAAATATAGAATTTTTGAAAAATTCAATGCACAAGAAGGCAAGATTTTATTTCTTGTATTTATGGGATAACCTTGTATTGCAAGAATACTTATCTTTTTTGTTGGGAAATGAATTTAATAAAGAAGATTTTGATTAGATCCCAAAACCCCTGAGTATGACATGTTCAGGATAATCTTGATAGTTGAGTCAGGATTCAGTTTTAGAGTGTTCAGGATGTTATCTGCACAATGTATAGTCGTGAGATATAGATCAAGATAGATTCGAAGACTTCGGAAAGTTTCAAGAAACCGGTTTCAAGATGAAAAAGTTTGAAAATTCGATATGAGATCGAGAATCTGAAGACTCAGTATGAGACTGAGAAACTAAAGACTCGGTGAAATCGAGAAATCAAGACTCAAAGATGAAGACTCGAAGATATCATTCAAGATATCTCTAAAGACTCGTAAAACTCGTAAGATCAAGATATCAAAGACAAAGGATATCAAGGCACAAAGAATTATCAAGACTCGAAGAATTATCTTGAATGCTCAAGATAACCTCAATGTTCCGGCCGAAGAAGCTGAGGAATATAGTCGTTGGAATCCAACTGACGTGGACCAATGAGAGGAAGACAACCAGCCTGAAAAAGTTGCAGAACTTACAAAGAATAGTATGGATTTGAATGTGATTCTCTCCAAAGGTAACATTCAAATCCACACTATAAATACAAGTTCTTCCTTCATTATTACGTGTGGAAAGTGCGGAGAAGATAACAACGATGCTACAGAGCTGAGAGAACATATACTCAAGCTTTCCCACCATAGAACACAAGTCTGTAGATATACAAATATATTCAAAGAGTATTCTAGAACCTAATCTAAGCAACCCACGATGTATCCTACGCTTAGAGAGATTTTCCCAACCTTAGCATTGAGGCTAAACAAATGTAAGGGAAAATCTCACCATAGTTGGAGACAACACCAAACCCAAACCCCATTCTCGTAAGAGATAACTAGTGGTGAAGTGAGGTAGTTGTTAGGCAAGCCCGAGAAGGTGATAAGTCCCGTTGGAGTGTGAACTCGTTACACATAAAGAGCCCCGAGAGGGTGATAAGTCCAGAGGCGAGCCCGAGAGGGTGATAAGTCCAGTTTGAGTTAGTAAACTACAGAGGTAGTCAGAAAGCTCAAAGTAGAAGAAAGGTTAGTAAACTACAGAGGTAGTCAGAAAACCTTAGGAAGTGATTAGTGAATTTCCCTAGGAACAGGGAGAGTGGATGTAGGAGCTTGAGTCTCCGAACCACTATACATTGTTGTGTTCTTTACTGCTTTACGTTCTTATCTTGTCATATGCATTCGATCATAAGCAAAACACAACACATGAGCTTAAAAGACAAAAATCTGGAATCACCATTCCTTCACCCCTGTTTTTATATGCATCGCTTTTCATGTTTTGCTTCCGCATTTCATGGGTTTTTCACCGGCCCTATCATTTTTCCATAAAAATATTTTCAAGAAAATCTTTTCCCTTTCTTGTCCCATAATTTTTGAAAATATGAAGGAAAAATATGGCAATAATATTTTCTTCTCATTTTCATTAATTAGACTTTAATTGGGCTATTTGAGGGGCCTTTAGGAGAATTAAGATTGAACCTCCAATGGGCTATGAAACTTTAATATTAAGCCAAAATATTATTCAAGCTCATTAATATTAATTTACTCCATTATAAAATTAATATTGAACTATCCATCTTAATCCATATTACGATGCTTCAATAATATGGCTCCCGGTTATTATTTCCCGTGTTTAAGATTATCTAGTCCACTAATTAATTAAGCCACTAAAAAAGCTTTATATTAATTAATATATTTATCTTTGGAGTAAAGACACTTCAACATTATTATCCATACCGGAAATAAATTTCCACTTGCAAGATTTGGTATGATAAAGCTTATGAGCCCACCAAGGGCACAAATCAAGCAAGATGCACTTGCACACGATTCTCCGTATTAAATCTTAGCAATCGTCGTGTAACTAATAATACGGCCCAAGATATAAGGTATCAAATCACGTTGATTATCTTCCCATCATAAGTCAAAGCAATAGTTATTAATTTCTCACGATCCTATTTAAGGAACGGAGATTAAGAAATAACGAACCACTGAGGTCTAATTCTTCCATATTCAATGCTGAAGAATTTATCCTCTTGTAGGTCCTATTCAGCGTATCATAATGCACTAGTGTAATCTCTTGGTCAAGACAGGCCAATCTGAGCCTTACACTTCAACCTTTCACGATAGTGTAATCTCTTGGTCAAGACAGGCTAATCTGAGCCTTACACTTCAACCTTTCATGATGGTTTGTTCATTTCCATCTAGGTTGTGAGTTTTGTACTTAGTTACAAGGATTTGTTAATGTGATCTTCTATGATCTGGTATCACCACGTTTACTGCAATGTAATACGTATTATTTAATGAACCGATATGCAGTAAATATATATAACATTCAATCATATTTAATGCAACAGTGATAAATAATTTATTTCAGTAAATAAATGAGAAATTCAGTTTGGTTATATATAAAGTAAAAGCACACTTTACAGTATAACCCCAACACTCTCCCACTTATACTCAAAGTCTGCTTTTAAGTATACTACTTCACATCTCGTGTCCTATGTGACATCTAATGTCACTTACACGAACCTAATAACATTTCTCCCACTTATACTCAAAGCAGATTGGCAATGCTCTTGACACCCATTCCTTCCACATGTCTCTCGAATGTATTCTGAGGCAGACCCTTTGTGAATGGATCTGCTAGGTTGTCTTTCGATGAAATCTTTGTCACCTCTATATATCCTCTCTTAACGATTTCTCGTATAAGATGGTATTTTCTTTCTATGTGTTTGCTGGCTTTGTGGGCTCTCGGTTCCCTTGAATTTGCAACGGCTCCGACAATATCACAGTAAACCGTGATGGTGCTGGGTAAATCCTAAACAACGTCCAAGTCCACTAAGACGTTCTTGAGCCAAACCGCTTCTTTTGCTGCTTCACAAGTAGCTACATATTCGGCTTCCATGGTAGAATCTGAGATGCATTTTTGCTTTACGCTTCTCCATGTCATGGCTTCTCCTCCCATGCAAAACACACTACCCGAGGTAGACTTTCTGGAATCTAAGTCTGATTGGAAATCTGAGTCCGTGTAACCGATGGGGATTAGACTGTCTGACTGATAAACCAACATTCTATCCCGAGTCCTTTTCAGATACTTCAGAATATTTTTAACTGCAGTTCAATGCTCTTTTCCAGGGTTACTTTGATATCTTACCACCATGCCTACGACAAAGCAGATATCTGGCTCGTACACAAGATTGCATACATGAGGCTTCTTACAGCTGAAGCATAAGGAATGTCTTTCATGTCATCTATCTCCTTTTGTGTCTTGGGACACATTTTTTTGGACAGATGGATTCCGTGTCTGAAAGGTACAAAACATTTCTTGGAATCATGCAAGCTGAATCGCTTCAAGACAGTGTCTATGTATGAAGCTTGTGAGAGGCCGATCATCCTTTTTCGGCGATCTCGAGTGATCTTAATCTCTAGGATATGACCAGCTTCTCCCAAGTCCTTCATATCAAACTATTTTGACAGTCATGTCCTTACGTCTGATAACACCTTTACATCGTTCCCGATGAGCAGAATGTCGTCTACGTATAGTACTAAGAACATCAAGGAGATAAGGAATCCATCTATCCAAAGATATGTGCCCTAAGACACAAAAGGAGATAGATGACATGAGTGTCATTTCTTATGCGTCGGCAGTAGGAAGCCTTATGTATGCAATGCTGCGTACGAGGCCGGATATCTGTTATGCCGTATGCATGGTAGCAAGATATCAAAGTAACCCAGAAAATCAACACTGGACTACTGTTAAAAATATTCTGAAGTATCTGAAGAGAACTCGGGATAGAATGCTGGTTTATCAGTCAGACAATTTACTTCTGGTGGGATACACGGACTCAGATTTCCAATCGGACCTAGATTCCAGAAAATCTACCTCAGGTAGTGTGTTTTGTCTGGGAGGAGGAGCAGTAACATGGAGAAGCGTTAAGCAGAAATGCATCGCAGATTCTACCATGGAAGTCGAATATGTAGCTGTTTGTGAAGCAGCAAAAAAAGCGATGTGGCTCAAGAACTTCTTAGTGGACTTGGACGTAGTTCCGAATTTGCCCCAGCACTATCACGGTATTCTGTGATAACGCCGGAGCAGTTGTGAATTCAAGGGAACTGAGAGCCCACAAGGCCAGCAAACACATTGAAATGAAATATCATCTTATACGAGAAATCGTTAAGAGAGGAGATATAGAGGTGGCAAAGATTGCATCGGATGACAACCTAGCCGATCCATTCACAAAGGGTCTGCCTCAGTTAACATTCGAGAGACATGTGGAAGGAATGGGTGTCAAGTGCGTTGCCAATCTGCTTTGAGTATAAGTGGGAGAAATGTTATTAGTTTGGTGTAGGTGACATCAAATGTCATGTAGTAACACATTAGATATGATGTTGTATACTTAAAAGCAGACTTTGAGTATAAGTGGGAGATTGTTAGGGTTATACGTGAAAGTATGCTTTTACTTTGTATAACCTATGTATTAAACACTTATTTACTGAAATAAATTATTTATCATTGTTGCTTTAAATATGATTGAATGTTATATATATTTATTGCAAACCATTCATAGAATAACACGTGTTACATTGTAGTTAATGTGGTGATACCAGATCATAGAAGATCACGTTAACAGTCCCTTGTAAACAAGTGTGTGTTTCACAACTTAGATAGATCTGAACAATCTATTGGTAGAAGTTGATGTGTAAGGCTCGGATTATCTTGTCTTAACCGAGAGATTACACTAGTGCATTTGATGCGCTGAAGCGGACCTACAGAGAGGATAAACTCATTCGAACTGACTTAAGGGATGAAGAGTTAGACCTCAGTGGTTCTTGATTTCTTAATCTTTGTCACTTAATAAGGACTGTGTGCGATTAGTAATTATTGCTTTGACTTATAATGGGAAGAGAATCACTGCGACTTCGATACCCTATATCTTGGGCAATAATATTAATTACATGACAGTTGCTAAATTAATACAGAGAATCGTGTGCTTGGAGAGTCTTGCATGATTAGTCCCCTTGGTGGGCTCAGAACCTTTATCATACCAAATCTTACAAGTGGAATTAATTTTCCGGTATGGATAATAATGTTGAGTTGTCCTTACTCCAAAGATAAAGATATTAATTAATATAAAGCATTTCAGTGGCTTAAATAATTAATGGACAAAATAATCTTAAACACGAGAAATAATAACTGGGAGCCATATTACTGTAATATGGGTTGAGATGGATAGTGCAGTATTAATTATATAATGGAATTAATTAATATTAATGGGCTGAATTATATTGTGGCTCAATATTGGAATTCAGAAGCCCATTGGGAGGTCCATCTTAATTCTCCTAAAGGCCCCTCAAGTAGCCTAATTAAAGTCCATTAAATGAAAAAGTGTTTAAAATAAATTAAATATTTTTGTTGCATATTTTTCCTTATATTTCAAAAATATTAAAGAAAAAGAAGGAGAAGAATTTTCTTGAAAATATTTTATGGAAAGGAGATAAGTATTCTTGGAATACAAGATTATCCCATAAATTCAAGAAATCTCCCACTTGATTTCTTTAATGATAATTTTCGAAAATTAGAGTAATAAGGAGGAAGAAAATATTTTCTTGAAAAGATTTTATGAAGAAAAAAATGTATTCTTGGAATAAAAGAATATATCATAAATTCAATGAAGATCCAATCTTGCAAAATTCCCTACTTATTTTCGAAAAAATAGGCTAAATAAAGGTGTGAGATTTTTGTGGAAAAATACACATGGAAAGAAGAATATATGGGATATATTCAAGATTTCTTGGAGATCAAGAAAAAATCTTTACTAAACCTAATTAGGCTTAAAATTTCGACCACTCCCTCTATTATAAATAGGGGATGAATTTTTCATCCCCAACACATTCCTTGAGTTGGAAAAATTAGAAATCCACAAAGGCGGTGCAACAATTTATTTATTTTTCCATTGTTATATAATTCTTCATTGGAGAACCTTCCACCAAGGTTGTTGAGAAAGGACTTGGGAATACTTGAGAAGGACTTTTGGTTGGTAGTCAGATACCTGATCATGTCTGTCTCAGATTGTCTCTCCAACGGGTATATTTACGTAAACTCCTAGAAATTTTGCATGCTAGGGTCTTTTACGTGAATTATTGTTTGCATGTTGTTGTTGGATTGATTATTATATGAATTCGTGTAGGTTAATTCATGCTAGTAATAATCGATAATTTAAATTTGTGTTTATGAGGTCATCCCGATAGATCCTGGCATAATGTATCCCAACACTTGTATGATCTTTGCATTATTGGAAAGACTAGACATTGAAAGAGAACCTGTTGAGGTGCTTGGAGGAATGATTCCTGACTTAGGAATTTCAAAAGTACTGCTGAGAGGTAGCAGGGTTCTAGATTTACCATACAGAAAGCCTAATGCAGAAGGAGATCAAGCTGAGCCTGAGGTTGTTGAACACGTTGTTCATAATCTGGATGTTGCACCAAATTCTGGCAACAATGATGGTGACACTAACTTGAGAAACTCTCCAGTTCAGTCTGTTACTATTCACAGAGATTTTATACTTCTGGGAGAGGTTGTTTTCTGCTCCACCAGGGGGAGTAGCACCAGATGCACCTGGAGTTGCTACTGAAGTTCCTTCTGTTGAAGATGTTCCTGAGGTTGTTCATGCTGCTGTGCATGAAGAGAATGAGCCAGATCCTCCGGTGTTGGGGTTATACTGAAAAGTATGCTTTTACTTTGTATAACCAAACTGAATTTCTTATTTATTTACTGAAATAAATTATTTATCACATGTTGCATTAAATATGAATGAATGTTATATATATTTACTGCATACCTGTTCAATAAGTCAGTACGTGTTAGGTTGTAGTTAATTTGGTGATACCAGATCACAGAAGATCAAATTAACAGTACTTAGTGACTAAGTACAAATTCACAACCCAGATGAAAATGAACAATCCATCATGAAAGGTTGAAGTGTAAGGTTCAGATTGGCTTGTCTTGACCAAGAGATTACACTAGTGCATTATAATGCGCTGAATAGGACCTACAGGAGGATAAATTCTTCGGTACTGAATATACAAGAATTAGACCTCAGTGGTTCGTTATTTCTTAATCTTCGTCCCTTAAATAGAATCGTGTGAAATTAATAACTATTGTTGTGAATTATGATGGGAAGAGAATTAATGTGATTCGATACCTTGTATCTTGGGCAATATTATTCATTACATGACGATTGCTAAGATTTAATACGGAGAATCGCGTGCAAGTACGACTTGCTTGATTTGTCCCCTTGGTGGGCTCGAAATCTTTATCATACCAAATCTTGCAAGTGAAATTTTTTTCCGGTATGGATAATAACGTTGAGTTGTCTTTACTCCAATGACAAAGATATTAATTAATATAAAGTCTGTTCAGTGACTTAATTAATTAATGGACTAAGATAATCTTAAACGCGGTAAATAATGATCGGGAGCCATATTATTGTGAAGTCGTAACATGGGTTAAGATGGATAGTTCAATATTAATTTTATAGTGGAGTAAATTAATATTAATGGGCTTGAATAATATTTTGGCTAAATATTAAAGTTTCATAGCCCATTGGTGGTCTAATCTTAATTTCCCTAAAGGCCCCTCAAATAGCCCAAATTAATGTCCAATTAATGAAAAGGAGAAGAAAATATTTTGCCTAATTTTTCACAATTATTTTCGAAAATTTGGGTAGGAGAGAGAAAAAGATTTTTTCTTGATTTTCTTGGAAAGATCTTATAGAATGAGTATTCTTGAGATACAAGTTTATCCCATAAATTCAAGAAAGGAAAAAGATCTTATTTTCTTCCTACAAGCATGAGATTTTTGAAACTTAGGGAGCAAGAAAGGAGGAGAAGATTTTGATGGGAGATATTTTGGGAAATAGAATATATTGGATATATTCTAGATTGTATCTTGAGGAAGAAGCAAGAAAATTTCCCAATGCCCAAACTTGACCTAAATTTTCGTCCCCCTTTGCTCTATAAATAGGGGATGAATTTTTCATCCCCAATGCAATTCCATGTGTTGGAAAAATTATAAATCCACAAAGGTGGTGGCAAATATTTTTATATTTTCTCCTTTAAATTAAAATCGTTCGTTGACAATCCTCCCACAGAATTACGTTCGTGGACTTGGGACATATTTGAGAAGGCACTTTGGGTTGATCCATCGTCTCAACAATTGTTTCTACAAGAGGTATGTAATCTCGTAACTCCTAGATTCTGCATGCTTAGGATTTACGTGGATTATGTGTATGCATGTTGTTTATTTGCTTATTAATTATTATGTTGAATTGATTTAGGATTAATTCATGTTAGTAATTAATTAATTAATTTAAATATGTATTTAAATACACCTCGAATAGATCTGGGCACCCCTTATTTCCCAACATCCGGTTGAACAAGGTGAAGGTGATGGACATGAAGATGATGATGAAGCTAACACTGATGAGTTCGTTGATGAACTCTATGGTGATCTCCCATGATGATTGAATGGGGGAGTTTTATTTTAGATCATGAAGATAGGGGGAGTTAAGAACAAGTTGAGGGGGAGCATGTGTAGGCCTTGATGATGCTGCAGCTGATATTTCAGTTTGATCACCTCCTACTCTCTTTGTTTTCCTTCTTTATTCATATGATCTTATTTCTGTTTTACAAGTTATTTCCTAAACTCTGTTCATTTGGGTCTGTAATTAATTGAACAATAGTTGATAGTGTAGGTCCCGAACGGGTTTTGTGAGGGCAGAAGTCTAGAGGGGAGGGGTGAATAGACTTCTGAAAACTTTTCGTGCGGATCAGGTGTGATTGCAGATTTCCTGATCAGAGTGCTAGTGAGTCAGTTTGGACTGATGTTCAATCTTACTGAGTGCCTGGGGGCAGATCAGTTTGATATCTGTCAGTTTAACTGAGAGTGCGGAAGCTTGTAAATACCCGTGTGAAAAACCAGTTTTATCAATTCAGATTCTTAAGTCAGTTTTCAATCAGCTGACTAAGGTGTCAACCTGATCAGATCAGTTGCTTGGTGCAGACTGAGCTTAACTTAGAATATGTATGCAGTTTTAAACTCAGTTGTGTGAATAGTGTAAAGCAATAAGGAAAGCAAGTAAATGCACACAAGACTTTTATAGTGGTTCAGACGAAACCCGTCTTACATCAACTCTTCCCTTAACACAGGGGCAACTTAACCGAACTTAACCTGCTTGGACTTAGTTATATGTGTTAGTCCAACACTCAACAGATGTTTATCGAGTTCACACTCAACCGAACCAGAAATCAGAAAACTAAAATCCCTAGTCTGAAATCTTGCGGTAACAAACTTAACCTAACTTGAGTTTGGGTAAAGAATGTTTGAGGGTTCCAACTGGAAATCTATCCTGGTGTTCTAGGTAGCCAAATGCTAGTGGATAGGATTTCTTGCTAAGACCAATGGGATGAACACTCTAAGAATAATCTTCAAATATGGTGTTCTTCCAGCGAAAATTCTGAAGGCTTTTTGCCTCTTGAGAATTTGCGTTAATGTTGTTGTTCCGCTTTGCTCAATTGTTCATGTGATGATTGTTGGTCTCTTGTCCTCCCTTATTTCTTCACTTGACGAGCAATCCCATTTTATAGACCTCGAAATCAAAGAGCTGTTGGAGAGCAATTTGAATTTCGGGCTATATTAGGTAGGTTGTAGGATATGATTGTGACGTGCTCCGAATATCGGCGTTGCCGTAGGCATGATTAGCGCCATTTATGTCCGCAACATTGAATCCCGTAATGTCAGCTCTTTTTGTGCACGTGTCGCTTTCTCCTTGGCTTCGCGAGGTGGCACTTCAGTAATTTGTTCGTTAGACGATTGATATTCCTTTTGTAGAATATTCGTCTTATCTAGTGTATCATTTTGATTGATGCCAGATGTGAGCTGACTTGATCAGATAACTGATCAGTCTACCTTGTTGAGTCTTCTGATGCAGATTGTCTTAGCTCAATATGCAGACTCGGCTGATTGTAGGTCTTCTGGTAGTCTTCTGATCTTCAGGTGACTCTGAGCCTCAGTGTCTTGATCATCTTTGAGTCTTCAGTTTATTCTTGAGTCTTGAGTTTATCTCGAGTCTTCGAGTTTATCCGAGTTTTCGGTTCATCTGAGTCTTTAGGTTCATCTCGAGTCTTGAGTTCATCGAGTCTTGGTGTCTTCTGTCTTCACCTGATCTTCTGACTTCTTGTCTTCTGATTTGTTCTTAGCCTTCTGATCATCTGACCTTATCTGGGTCATCTGATACTTCGACCTGACCTATACATATTGAGTTCCCCCAATATGTGACCTATCTTTACATCGACTATCTATACATTTTTCAAATTTGGTCATCTTAATCGATTCTAAGTCATCGATTAAACTACAGTCCGACCGTCCTATTACAACCTATTTTGGAACTTCCATCAAAACTTAAATACAAATTTCCCAACAATTTCCTCCTTTTTGATGGAACCAAAACACTTAATTAGAAAAACAGATACCATGAATAGAAATGCAGATAATGAAATGCAGTACATACTTCAGAAGACAATGAGATGTTGTCTTAGAATCAGAGAGATGGAATATTTCATTCAAATAGGTGTGTGCATTATAGAATATATGATAAGCGTACCTATCATCTGATTCCAAGTTGTCTTCCTCAGGTGTACTTGAACATTTGTAGCTCTTTGGGGATGCCAAACATCTTATACATCCTTTGCATCAGCTTGTCCAGATCTTCTCTTCTATGGATCCCTCCTTTTTCAGCAAATCCATAGTAGGCATTCTTGAATTTGACAGTATCTAGCCTCTTGTCTGGACGCAAAGGTGGAAGGAGTAGTTCAAAGGGTGGAGCTTCAGGTATTAGTGACATGATCTTCCCTTCTTTCATCACTGTCTGGTAGAAGTATGGATACTTCGTTTCTAACCAGTTCCGGAATTCATCATCATTTTCAGTCTGATCTTGATTAATCGGAATCTTCTCCAGGATGTATACGTCACATAACCATTCTCCTCTGATCTGATCCCATTCTGGAAGCAGATCTAGCCATCTGAAGGATATCTTTAACTTGGTCTTGGGAAGGGCATTCTTCTCCCAAGCAATCTCCTCTGCTGCAGCTTCGTTCTTCCTCTTCCTTTGAATGTAAGCGATGTTCAGTCCCTTAGCCTCTACTAACTTCTGCTTCTTGATGGCGGCCTCTCTTATTCTCTGTCTTGTTTGCTCTTGAATTTGTTCAGGAGTCATCTGGCTTTTGGTAGAGAATAGTTGGCCTTGTCTCTGATCTTCCGCAGTTGCTTTCATCATCTTCTCTTTGCCTTTCTTTCTCCTCGAGTCCCGCTTTCGGTTTCATCTTGTTAAATCTTCTTCACTAATTTCTTAGCGAGTTCAAGGCTCTTGGCCCGATCATCGATTTCCATTCTTTTTACAGATGAACGACGAAAAGTCTTCAATCTTTGTCGACTCGGCATAACCTTTGAAAGAGCAATTTTACGCTTTCGGCGATCTCTTTGCTATGTTGCTCCACGGTTTCTTTTTACTTGAAAGAACGAGATCAATAGATGGAGTGGTTTGGCAAGTCGAACTGATGGTTTCGGTAGAGATGTAATTGTTACCAAGCGTATTTCTTTTTTCTTTCTTCTCTTTATTCTCCTGTCCTTCCCCTTTTTGGTTTCATCAAAGAGGTTGGAGATCCTGCGGTTCAGAGCATTGAATTGTCGTGTGATCTCCTCTCTGAGTTCCTTGACAACAAGAGGAGTGATCTGAACGGTGGCAGAAGGTGCAGGTTTCAAGAAGCGTCTGAGAGCAACTTCGATATCCTGTCTTGCTCGTTCTGTAGAAGCCACAAAGTGTTTCCAACCCATATCCATGTGGTTGTCAGTTTTCTCCAAAGATGTACATGTATTCTCCAATAGTACATGTGCATATCCGTCAAACTTTGAGTTTGTCAGACTAGAGATTGAGCTTCTCGGCAAGAGGATTAACTAGTTGCATAACTTCAGAGAGGATGGCATTGTGCATCCCAACTGTGTGACTTCTTTCTCTGTCAACTAGTTTTGCTTGCTCTTCTTTAAATCGCTTCATGAGATCTGCTGTGAGCGCTGCGAATTTGTCTTCAATAGCAGCCTTGATCCCATCCTGAATCTTCTCAGTATAAAGATCTAGGGTATCAGAGCTCATCGTAGCAGTCTGGTCAGATGTTGAGGCCTTGCCAAGTCGGGTCTCATCTGCAGCACCCATTCTTGGTTCATCGGCAGCTCCCTCATGATCTGTAGGAGGTTGAACGGTTTCCTCCCTGTTATCAGCAATTCTGAACCTTTCGGGAATCAACCATCTGATATCATCATCAGATGTCAATTCAACAGCGCTTTCAATCCCAGCAGTGTTCAAGCACTTCATCTCCAAGTCTACAAAGAAATTTGATCCCAGAGTTGTCATGAGAATCAGAAATTCTTCAATGCTTTTTAGTCTGATATCCCTCCAGAACACAATTTCTTCTATCTGTTGCTGGATGCCAGGATGTTGATCCAATTCAGGGCACATCTCCAGCAGATACTCCTTGATTTGTTGCTTCATTATCCTTATGATGGGGCTTTCTGAAACAGGTGAAGCAAGCACGGTTCTGGTATTGAAGGGATTATGAGAGATGGACACTTGCTTGTCAGATCTCTCAGGTGCTTGTGACTTGTTTGGAGATTGGGATATTTGAGGTTTGTTTTCAGCGTTTTGAGGGTGTTCAGTTTCCTGAACAGGTTCATTGATTGGTGGTGTGGAAGATCTGGGTGATCTGATAGGTGAGGGTGAGGGTGAGAAGGTTTTGTAGGGAGAGGGTGGTGGTGATGATTTTTGAGGAGAGGGTGATGGTGATTTGGAAGTGGGCGTTGGCGATCTTGCTCTCTGGAAGGTCTTGGTGAGAGGCAGAGAATCAGATGGTGATTCTTCCTCAGATTGCTCCACTTCTATCCCTCTGACAGATTTCTCTCCTTCTGCTGCGATCATCTGCTCTTCCCTTACTTCTCTGATAGTGGGCTCAGAGCAGACTGTTATCTCTTCTTCTGATCCTACTTGCATCAGATCCTTCGTTCTGCTAATTTGCTGGGCAGAACTTGGAGCAGTCTTCAGAGGAGATGTGACTCTCTTCTGACGTTTCCGCTGAGCATCTGGTTTCTTGGCCAGATCCTTCCTCTTCATCCTCTTTTCTGGAATGGCCTTTTCCTGCACTTCAGACGATGCAATTACCTTATCTTTTCCCTTCTTTTCTCCCTTGGGTTTGGGCACATAAGGAGTTGGATCTTCATCAGATTGTCCAGGTAGGGACTCATCTTTGCCTAATATGGCCTTGTGCTTTGCTTGATATATCTTCGCTCCATTCTCATTCCATTCATAATTCTGTGGCAGCTTATCTGATAGAATAATAGAGATTTTATGTATGAAGGAGCACTTGGAAGATAAGCACACTTCATTGCTCTGGGTCAGTTCGAACTTCCCGGAGTCTTTTCTCAGTCGTGCCTTGACCAATCCCAACCAATCTATATCTGAAGCCTTCTTGATTATTGCAGCCATGACACTGATCTTATACGAAGTGACAGCATCAAGACTGTAGGTTGAGCACATGATCACCTTCTGAACGATCTCAAGGAGAAGGCGATATTTTATCTTCAGATAGGAGGCTTTGACCTTTGTCGTGTTCTCCTTGTTTGCAGGTCTCAACAGCTTGGCTTCAAGAAATTCCTTTTCTCCTACATCAGTCGTGTAGGTCTCTGGATTGATGCTTCCTCGAGTTAGGCCGAATATCCTCTGGAGATCGTCATTCGACACTCGCACTTTCAGTCCGCCAAAGGAAGAAATCAGGTCAGCATCAATGTCTTCATCCCTCTATAGATTGTATAGAAACTCCAGGGCTTCATGGGTGTGGACGATGTTCTGATGTGTAGAGCAATATCGTTCAAGTCTACACGCTCGCAAGCACTCCAGAATTTCCAGCGATTCAGGATCTGAGGTGATGGTGAAAACTACATACTTCTCATCAATGATGTCTTTCTTCATCGATGCAAAGTTGCAAAACTTTTTCCCTTGGCCCGGTCGTGGAACAAGATATGCCATTTTTGTACGATATGCAAATTGATGTTTAGTTTGAGTAAAATATTTCAATAAATTCAGTCAAACCAGTAATCTAAGCATCAATTTAGCAAGTAAGCGTATAGATCTAATATAAATTACAGAAACACAGCATCACGACTTGTAAACCTAGGTACCAGAGAGAAATGAAATTATGCAGTATTTAAACAAGAAATTACCAGAAATTGATTCGAGGATTTGAGAAATCGTAAGTATAGAATCAATTGACTTTGAAGGTAATTTTCTGAAGATTTTGAAAGTTTTGATCTTATAAGAGCTTTGAGAAGACGAAGTAGTGGAAAGAAGTTTTCTGAGAAAGATTTGGATTTTATAGTATGCGAGGGAAAACCTTTTTGCACAACTTTCCAAAGTACTCAAGTATCCGTGTTTTGAAATCAGTGGTTGAGATTAGTCGGCCAAAAAGTATTTTGATCGCACGGTTGAGTAAAGAAGTCTTCTCGTATTTCGGACTCGAAAATTCGTAATAAAGCGCATTAAATACACATTCCCAAGTCCGCATTAAAAGTTTTGCAGAGTCATAAAGTGAAAACAGAGTAAAAATCAATTTATTTAAATAACACATATAAGGTATTCAGAAAGGGATAAATAAGAAAACGTATCTGACTGATTGATATTGTAATCAACCAGTTACCACTGTGATCTGATCTGGTACATGTTGACTTTACTGATGGTTGCCTTATGCATTTCCCAACAATATTCCACTCATCTGATCAGATTCTTGTGTGAAGCACTTCGTTACTTATCTGATCCACTTATCTGATACTCTTCATCCTTCAATCTTCTTCTAATCAGCCCGCATTTACTATGCACTGAAGTCTACTCCCGCCAAAACATTTACTTCGGGGAGTCAAAAAGTCGCCTCGATTCCCAAATTGGTGCGATTTGACATTCCGTAATAATGGCATAGATACGTTGTGATTACTCACACCGTCAACTCATCCAACCATTAGCCGTGTGTTCCTTACGTGTTGTCGATGTAAATTTCTCTTAAGGTCTTCTGAGAAAATAAATTTGCATTTATACCCCTAATTTCCTTATATAAATTAGCCTGGGGTGATTAGGAAAACAACACAACATAAACCATTCATCTTCTTTAGCATATACTTCATGCTTTTCCGATGAGTTCCTTATTTTCGGTGAAAACCTTTAACCCTTTTCTAATGAATTCAGCTTCTCAAATCAACCCTGTGTGTTCCTTCACACTGCTTTCGTCGTCATCTAAGATTACACATAAGATCAATGCTAAGCTTCTTTACCACCATGGAGGCGGATCTACTAAGGCAAATGAGAAGGCACTTCTCCTAACCGTATGCACCTTGTGCGCCTATCGAGATGACGAAATTAGCATCAACAGACTCAGTCTGAAACAAAACATGGGTTTGATATATGGTCTGCATCAGTCAACAACTGATCTTCATATATCAAACTCAATATTTGCATGAGACACTAGTGTCCGTTTGGTCCTTGTGACCAAACCTGTGGCACTGTGCCCCATTTAATAGCTGGAGAGCCCATTGATTTTAGGTCTAGGGGCTCCTGGCACAGAAATCCTTCAAGGCCGCTCTCGCTCCTTACTCCGAAGCTCCTAGGGTGGCTCAGGATTTTCCCTACCTTAAAATGAGAGCATCAGCTCTAAAATGAGAGCATCAGCTCTTAAAATCTCTCTCTCTCCCCTTCCCTACCTTGGGTTGGCTTAGGGTTTATGGTTTATGTAATGACCTTCGGGTCTTCTTGTACTTGAAGCTTGTAATACCACTTGAAGATAGCTTGTAGGTAGCTTGTGATATCACTTGTAACTTGTAAATCTGACCTCCGGGTCCTTATCAATGAAAAATTATGTTATTTCATTATTGTGTTGCCTCTTCTGACTTATGCGATCTATAGCTTTCAACTTGTACGACTTGCTTGTTTACTGCAGCTTTAATCGACTTATAAAGTAATCTTCCAATCTGATCAGTTCCCCCTTAATCTGATATATCTTGAACTGATCTGCTCCCTGTCTGAACTTCAGATCGGCTACTTGTCTGACTTTCTGATCTGCTCCTTATCTGTACTTCAGATCGGCTACTTGTCTGGTCGTCTGATCAGTTGAGATTCCTAACTCAACTGATTCCTCTTAACCTGGTTAGTCTTTTAACCAACTGGTTCTGGAGATCAATCCACCAACCATTTCTGGTGCACTTTCTCCGAGATCCAGAAGCCCTAGCTTGTTGCATAATTCTCTGAATCTGATCTTAGCTAGCGGCTTAGTTAAAATATCAGCTTTCTGCTTATCAGTATGGATCTTTTCAATTCCGATATTCTTCTTTTCAACGTGATCTATGATAAAATGGTGTCGGACATCTACATGCTTGCATCTTGTGTGTAGAACAGGATTCTGAGTGATTGCAATAGCACTATTACTGTCACAAAATATAGGTACGTTCTTAGCTACGATGTTGTAATCCCTCAGCTGCTGACTTAGCCAGAGCAGTTGGGAACAACAGCTTCCTGCAGCCATATATTCTGCTTCAGTAGTAGATGTCGCAACTGATGTTTGCTTCATCGAAAACCAAGAGATCAGTTTATTTCCCAGAAACTGACATGAACCTGAGGTTGACTTCACCGATTCTTACGCAACCTCCGTGAATCGTAATCGTAATACCCACTAAGCTCTAGATTATCATCTGATGGGTAGAATAAACCAAGGTTTACTGTCCCCTTCAGATACTTGAGAATCCGCTTAGCTGCTTCTAGGTGGCTTTGCATTGGATTTGCTTAAAATCTGGCACATACACCTACTGCGAAAGTGATGTCTGGTCTGATGGCAGTCAGGTATAGTAGTGATCCAATCAGAGCCCTATATTCTTTCTGATTAGTTTTCTGACCATCTTCATCTGGATCCATATTGAACCCGATCATCATGGGAATTAAACCTTGCAATGTTGAACTCCAAACTTTGCCAAGAGATTCCTTGTGTACCGCTTGCGCGATGAATATCCCTTCAGACTCGCTTAACTTGTAAACCCGTAATTCATCCGACCCATCATGGACATCTCGAACTTCCTTGCATCAATTTGTTTGAACTTCTCACATAGCTTCTTGTTGGGAGATCCGAAGATGATGTCGTCCACGTAAATCTGAACCATCAAAATATCTTCTCCATCTTCTATTCTGAATAAGGTTCTGTCCACTATTCCTTTAGTGAATCCACTGTCTATTAAGAACTGAGAGAGTGTATCATACCAAGCTCGAGGAGCTTGTTTCAGGCCATAAAGAGCTTTCCTTAAACGGTACACTTGGTTGCCTTTTTCAAAGCCTGGAGGTTGTTCAACATAAACTTCCTCTGCTAGTACCCCGTTTAAGAATGCACTCTTTACATCCATCTGATACACAATGAACCCTCTGTGGGTAGCATATGCCAGAAACAGCCGAATGGCTTCTAGGCGAGCGACTGGTGCAAAGGTCTCATCATAATCAATTCCTTTTAATTGTGAATACCCCTTAGCAACAAGTCTTGCCTTATTCTTGGTTATGACATTATTCTCATTTCTCTTGTTCTTGAATACCCACTTCGTGTCAATCACGTCTTGATGAGTTGGTCTGTCCACCAGTTACCAAACTTGATTCCTCTCAAACTGTTCCAGCTCCTTTTGCATGGCTAGAATCCAGCTTGCGTCTTGTAGAGCTTCCTCTACTGTAGTTGGTTCATTCAAAGATAGACAATGTTGGGAGATGAATTTAATAAAGAGAGATTTTGATTAGATCCCAAAACCCCTGAGTATGACATGTTCAGGATAATCTTGATAGTTGAGTCAGGATTCAGTTTTAGAGTGTTCAGGATGTTATCTGCAAAATGTATAGTCAGCAGATATAGATCAGGATAGGTTCTGAAGACTCAGTAAGTTTCTGAAGAAACTGAAGTTTCAGTATGAAACTGAAGTTTCTGAAGTTTCAGTATGAAACTAAGAAACTGAAGACTCAGTGAGAAACTGAGATACTGAAGACTCAGTGAGAAACTGAAGACTCAGCATGAAGACTCAGTATATCAGTCAGTATATCTGTGAAGACTCAGAAGTCACTGAAGACTCAGAAGTCACTGAAGACTCAGAAGACTCTGAAGACTCAGAAGACCCTGAAGACGCAGAAGACAGAAGACTGAAGACTGAAGACAGAAGACTGAAGACTGAACACTGAAGACCCTGGAGAGGGACAACACAAGCACAGAAATGGCCGCATATTGACAAATGGATGCCAATCCAGCTCAATGATGTGTGGGAAGAAATCAAGAGAACCTTTTGGTTCTACTATGATGTGCTCAGAGAGTGGAGGGGAGAAAGCTCAGATCCCAATGAGGCGTTCATTGACTATCTCCTGACCTTCTATCCAAAATACCTTCAAGGATGGATCAATCTTGCAGATGAAGGGAAGGTGCAGATAACAGCCCCCAGTCCATACTCTTATCCTCCTCCTAGACTTGGAAATGGTTTGGTAAATGAAGCAGCCATTTCTCAAGAAATTGCTCAGTACGCCACTCAGTTGGGCCTGACAAGGAACAATCCTGATATCATTAAAGAAAGAGATGCGCTGAAAAGAAGATATTATGGGATGTTCAACCTTGAGGTGCCTGCTGATGAGGTGGAAAATCAGAACTGAAGAGCCAGAGCAGAAAAGCAAAGAAGAATTAAGATCAACTCAGAAGACTCTTGTAATCCTTTATCTTTTTGTCTTTTTTATTTTGTTAGATAAGATTCATTGTAACTTGTAACTGTCTACCAAACATCAATGAAACCTTATAATTTATGCTCAAAAGATAATATCTCATTATCTTAATTTACATATCTTTAATTTTGATATGCCTGTTTGTTGTCTCTGAGATTAATTGTTTGGAGATTCTCTGTTTAAAAAAATTGTTGGGAGATTCTCTGTTTATGAAATTGTTGGAGATAAACCAATCTTGTAATATGATAAACTGAAACCTGAGTATAGGTTAAGTATGTTGTAAACAAGATAGGTTTTGGCATCATCAAAAAGGGGAAATTGTTGGGAGATGAATTTAATAAAGAGAGATTTTGATTAGATCCCAAAACCCCTGAGTATGACATGTTCAGGATAATCTTGATAGTTGAGTTAGGATTCAGTTTTAGAGTATTCAGGATGTTATCTGCAAAATGTATAGTCAGCAGATATAGAAACGAGATAGGTTCGAAGACTCGAAAAGTTTCAAGAAACCGAAACCAAGTTTCAAGTTTCAGTATGAAACTAAGAAATCAAGACTCGAAGGTGAAATCGAGATCTTCAAGACTTCGATGAGAGATCGAGATATCAAGACTCGGTGAGAGAGATCAAGGATCTTGAAGACTCAGTGAGAAACTGAAGACTCAGCATGAAGACTCAAGATCTCGAGCAAAGATATCCGTTAAGACTCGAAGTCATTGAAGACTCGAAGTCATCAAGACTCGAAGACTCGAGAAGACCTCAAGACGCAGTAAGACGTAAGATCAAGATCAAGGATATCAAGGATAATGTCTCAATGCTCAATGCTCATAAACCTGAATGCTTCGAGGCACTGAAAATATCTATCTGAAGGATATAATACTGAGAAGAACGCGATTCCTTAGAAAAATAGATATTGTCCAAGACATTCTCATGCAGACAAAATGAACTAAGACAAAGTGTTGTTAAGGTTATATCACTCAGAGATGTAACCAAAAAGAGCCGTTGTGGTTGTCTACCTTTAACTGGAGACAAAAGTCAAAAACAAGAACACAGGACTATACATTACTGACACTGACAGCGACAGGTCAATGAAAAGATGTCAGAAGTACTAAGTTCCAGACTGCAAAAAGTGATGACCAGCTACATGAAAAGCAGCTTACCTAAAACGTGTTAGGGAGTCTCAAACCCTAAATATAGCCGTCCATCACACACCATAAGAGGAAACTCATGAAGCTATCTCTTCCAACGGATAGTTTTTCAAGAGTGACCTTGGTGTTGCCAATAAATACTTGTTACCCTCTACATTGAAGGTTACGGGAAATTTGTAAGCAACTCAAGAGCTCAAACTTATTATTGCAAGTTGAAGCACTAGAAAAACCAAGAATTTCCCAAGTGCTTTATTTCAAATAGACCTCATTCCACTAAGCCTAGCTTGATAAGATATATCCTAAGCTTAGTCGAGATATCCTAGCCTTTGCATTGTTCTTAATTGTAAAGGATATCTCATCCTAGTTGGAAACCAACCAAGAAACCCCAAACCCTTTGTAAGGTAGTTTGAGTGTGATTGTTGGTGAGATTGGAGTTGTAAAGAGTTAGTAAACTACAAGGAGGTAGTCAGAAAGCTCTAGAGGAGAAGTGAGTAATCTATCTTGGATAGACAGAAAGCCTGTGTGTGTTTTGAGGTAGTAAACTACAGAGGTAGTCAGAAAGCTCAAAATAGAAAGGTTAGTAAACTACAGAGGTAGTCAAAAAACCTTAGGAAGTGATTAGTGAATTTCTTTGAAACGATCAGGGAGAGTGGACGTAGGAGCTTAAATCTCTGAACCACTATAACTTGTTGTGTTCTTTGCTTTCTGTTTTGCTTTGATTAATTGTTGTATATCTTTAAACTGAAAGCATATTTTCACTGATATTCAGTTGGAATCAATCCACTGAAGTTGCATCTGAACTGAATCACAGCCTAATCACTGTTCCATTAAAAAGGAAGGTTTTCAGTAAAAAGCTTAAAACGAGTATAAACTAAGGGCCAACCATTCCGCACATCTGAGTAGCTAGAACAGATAGTTACCAAACTGAACTTACTCTTCTGAGGGTTCAGTAAGTTAGTTATCTGATCCAAGCAGCTCAGGATCTCTGAAAACTCAGGATCAGTTGGGATTATCTGAGGTATCTGAAAGCAGCTCAGGATCATTGTCTCATGTAGACTTTGACTCAGAGCGATTTGTGCTTCTCAGGACCAAATCATCAGGACAACCTGACCCAAGCTGAACTCAGTAAAGAAAAGTTTTAAAAACACTGAACACGTGTATTCCCCCCCCCATACACGTGTAAGACTCGTTTACACCTGGACCAACAAGTGGTATCAGAGCAGTGGTTCAACTTGACCACCTGCTTTGTTGACCAAAGTCTTATTTGCTAATATACTTGTGGTCTACCTGGACAGATCTTATTTGTTGAATTCTTAAAAGACTTAGACAAAATGTCTTCTAAGAAACTTCCCATGTTCTCAGTAGAGAACTATGATTTATGGAAACTGAGAATGCAGGCTCACCTGTATTCCAAACATGAACGTATGTGGAGAGTGGTCTCTGAATGGCCATTCCAATTTACTGTGGTGAATCTCATAGGAACAGAAAATGAGAGAAATGATCCCCGAATAGAATTTCCTAAGTCTGATGACCAACTGACTCCTGAGGAGAGGAAGTTAGTCAATCTAGACTATATTGCTAAAGACACACTATACAGTACAATTGATGATGGTGTGATGGGAATGATTTCTCACTGTAATACTGCAAAAGAAATTTGGGATACACTAGGCATGTGTGCGCCAAAGCACACGCATCATATCAAAAAAAACAAACTTTCGGTTGCAATTGGAAAGTTTGATAGTTTTGAAATGGAAGATGGTGAATCTATAGACAAATTGGAAGTCAGATTCACTAGCATTATGAATGATCTGAATGCACTTGGAAAGAGATATCCACAGAGAGAAGTGGCATTGAAAATTCTTAGAGGTCTTTCTAAGAAATGGGATATTCATGCTGTGGTGATTGAAAACACCAAAAACATTGATTCAATGCCATATCAACAAGTCTTCTCTGAGCTGAAGGCCTATGAGTTTGTAATTGATAAGAAATCTAAAAGGTCGACAAAAAAGATGACTCATCATCTAGTAAAAATGTGGCTTTCAAAGCCAAGGATAAAACCTGTAAAACTAGAGAGTCTGAGAACTCCCTTGCTAAGAATCAGGATGAGCTTGAAATTAAGCTAGCACTGATGGCAAGGAGGTTTGAAAGACTTAATAGTCGATATGGAAAATACAAAAACTATTACAGGAATCACAGGTACCAGAAGAAAGCTGAGGACAAATCAACTGAGAAGAAGAAGGACCTGAAAGCTGAAGGATCTTCATCCAAAAGGAAGGACTCCAAGTCCAAAGAAGAAAGTGATCAGGATGATGATGCCAACAGATTCTACAATTGCCAAAAGAAAGGTCACTTCCAGTATGATTGTCCTGACCTGAGTGCTAAGGAGAGAAGAGAAAGACAAGCTAAAAGAGACAAGAAGTTCTCTAGCAAAAAGGCCATGGTTGCAGAAGAAGAACATTCTGAGGAAGGATCTAGCTCTTTAGATGAAATATTCTCAGACAGTGAAAGTGATGATCTATGTCTAATGGTTGTTGAGGAGGTAAACTCTTCTTTCTCTGTTGTTGCTCCTACACTAGCACAAAAGTTGTCAAGTTCAACTGTAAACAGTCAATTTGACCTAATGGATTCTTTTGAGAGTCTGATGAAGGACTATGTTGTTTTACAAGAACTGCTAAATGAAACTCAAGAGCAGAATAAGGAATCGAAAGTCAAAAATCTTAAGTGGAAAGACTCTAGCAATCTTGAAATCACTTCTCAATTAATGGGAGCTCTTGATGAACTGGATGTTACGAAAGTACAACTCTCGAGAAAAAGAGAAGTTGATAGTGACCACTGAATGAAAAGCTAGAGAAATCCATTTGAAGAGATTCAAATTGATCGTAACCAAGTTCAATGACCTCTCCGAGAAGCATGAGACTCTCACAGAATCGTGAGGATAGTCTTGCAGAAGAAGCTAACTCTATTGAATCTGCATCTAAAGTAATAGATGAAATTGAGTTATCGAGACCGCCACTATAAAATATGGATTGGGATACATTCCAGGGGGAACCTCACAAGGTCATCCGAATCTTCGCATCAAGTAGCAAGAAGACAATCTTTGTTAAACCAGTGGCACCTACACTTCAAACTAAGAAATGCCCAAGGTATTAGACAAGGGAAAAGGACCTATGGTTCCAAGGAAAAATGAATGATCAGGTAAGAAAGCCCAAACCTCGGTGAAGGCTAGAAAACCCGAGCACTCGATAGGGAAAATTCGAGTGCAGTACTTTGAAGCCTCGGGCTAAGAATGCAAACCCCGAAAGGATCTCGCCTTTGAACCATCGAGAGGAATCTTCGGAAGAGAAACACTCAGCCAGACATTCTCAATCGAAGAGACCAAGTCCTCGATATAATGAAAGACCCAAATTTCAAAGACAGTAACCCGAACCCCACATGCCTAAGGGTAAAGGTTACCTGAACCCAAGTCAACAAAGATTCAGACCGGCTGCACAGAAGCCAAAGCAAATGAACAAAAGGCCTGTACCAAAGAAAAATTCAAAGGCTCATGTTCATGCCAAGGCTAGCACTCATACACAGGAAACTGCTAAGGCACCCAGAGTAGTAAATGTGTATGTAGTGTTTATGGAAGATGATCAGCCACTCTAAAGTGATTAGAGTTGTCGCATTTTTGATTCCGAAGGTACAACTAACCTTGTAGGACCCTACACAAATTGGGTACCTAAGAATTGATCTATTTTTCAGAGGAAAAACAAGGGCACTTGAAATGATTGAAGATCACATAAAGACCGATGAGTGGAGATGAAATGGCCCTCACCAGTATGGTATCTTGACAAAGGATGCTCAAGACATATGACAGATTCAAGAAGATACTCGATGACTATGTTGAACAAAGAGGCCCTCGGATCACATTTGGAGATAACTCCAAGGATAGATCAAGGATATGGAACTTTGGAAATCGACTCGATTCATATCCATGGTGTTTCATATGTATCTCGATTGAAGCATAATCTGCTTTCAATAAGCCAATTACGTGATAAGGGTTTTTAATGTTGAGTTCTCTAAGAACTTATGTTATGTGAAAGATGATATTTCACGTAAAAATATTACTAACCGGGTACAAGAAAAGGAAATGTGTATCTTGTCGATTGGAGTTCAACTCCTAAAGATACATGTTTGGTTGCAAAAAGTTCCACAGATACCAGTTGGTTATGGCATAAAAGAATGAATCACCTGAATTTCAAAACCCTAAATAAACTTGCAAGATTAGCTCTTGTGAGAGGATTGCCAAATGAAGTGTTCAGTAAGGATCATGTTTGTGATGCGTGCCAAAAAGGAAAACAAGTTAAAGCATCATTTAAAAGCAAAGTAGATGTTTCTACTGAGAGAATACTTCAGTTGTTGCATATGGATCTTTTTTGGTCCAGTAACACCAGTAAGCACTAATGACAGGAAATATACACTCGTAGTAGTTGATGACTACTCAAGATATACTTGGGTCATATTCTTACTCAGTAAGAAGGAGACTCGAATAAAGTCGCTGAAAGTTCTTGAAAAGGCTCGATTATTGAAAAGAACCCGAGTGTGGTCAAAATCGATCCGACAAAGGAACCGATTTATAAACCATATTATATCTGATTATTGTGCAGCAAATGGAATTACTCATGAAACATCAGCGCAAGGACCCCTCAACAAAATGGTGTTGCTGAAAGAAGGAACAGGACTTTAAAAGAAGCTGCAAGGACCATGATAGTCGAAAATTTGAGATTCCTAAAAGATTTTAAATTTGAAGCCATCAACACCTTTGCATGCTATTCACAAAAACAGATCCATGCCGACCAAGAGTCAAGGCAAAACACCATACGAGCTTTGGAATGAAAGGAAGCCTCTTGTTTTTTCTTTCTTTTCGTGTGTTTTTGGTTGCAAGTGTTTCATACACAATAATGGTAAAGATCGATTTGAAAACATTTGATAGCAAAGCTAATGAAGGAATATTCTTAGGATATTCTCAAGTCGAGAAAAACTTCGAGTTTACAACTGTAGGACTCTTATTGTGGAGGAAACACCTCATGTTGTTTTTGATGAATCTACTTGTGTTCAGAAGAAACAGGAACATGATGCAGAAGAAATGACCAAGAAAATCACCAGATTAAGCCTGAAAAAGAATGACAAATCATCCACTGAACCTGAAAAGAAGAAGTCAGTCACCTTCTATGAATGGAGTGACTCAGACTCAGAAAAAGAAGTTCAGGATGGAACTCAGGATGGTGAGACTCAGGAAAGCCAACACACCAAAGGTGACCAATCTGAACAGACACCAGTTCAGACTCAGGTATGTGATGCCAATGAAGATGTGGTCACAGCTGAGGCAAATTCTGAATCTATCAACCAAAGGGGAACAAATGTCACTGACAATGTTCTGAATAGAATTTCCCCTGAGGAAGATGATTCCCTTTCTCCTTTTCTGTTGTTCCCTGAGTTTATTGAACTAACTGAACCTAACATTTCAAATGTTGAGGATACTATTGAAGGGGGAACATCTAGAAGAAGTTGGTTAGATAGTCATCCTACAAGTCAGATTGTGGGTGATCTAACTGAAGGTGTTAAAACAAGAAGGTTCCATGGTGAGAGTGCACTATTCTGCTGCTTCCTATCAGAGAAAGAGCCTACTGAGATTGAAGAAGCTCTACAAGATTCTTTTTGGATTACTGCTATGCAAGAAGAGCTGAATCAATTCTCAAGGAATGAAGTATGGGAGCTAGTGGATAGACCTGAAAGGCACAATGTTATTGGAACCAAGTGGGTTTTTAAGAATAAAAGAGATGAGAATAACAACATTGTAAGAAACAAGGCAAGGCTAGTTGCACAAGGTTATTCCCAAGAAGAAGGCTTGGATTATGATGAAACCTTTGCACCTGTTGCAAGACTAGAAGCCATCAGATTGTTTCTTGCATATCTTTGCCCACATGAAGTTCACATACCATCAAATGGATGTGAAGAGTGCATTTCTGAACGGTGTGCTTAAGGAAGAGGTTTATGTGGAACAACCTCCTGGTTTCAGACAGAATTACCAAGTTTACAGGCTCAGAAAAGCCTTGTATGGTCTTAAGCAAGCACCAAGAGCATGGTATGATCACGCTTTCTCGGTTTCTTCTTCGACCCACGGTTTTGTCAAAGGAATCGGATAGAACTTTGTTCGGATAGAAGATGGGGAAGATATCTTACTAGTTCGGATATATGTTGATGACATCATTTTGGATCTCCAAATCATCGGTTGTGTGAAAAGTTTTCTCTACATCGATGAAAGGCAAGTTTGAGATGTCTATGATGGGGGAGATGAATTTCTTTCTAGGTCTTCAAGTGAAACAATCAAAGGAAGGAATCTTCATCAACCAAGCAAAGTACACCAGAGATCTGATTGCCAAATATGGTGTACAGAATTGCAATGCAGTTAGAATTCCCATGAATACTAACTACAAGATGGATCATGATCCTGAAGGCAAATCAGTAAGTCACACTGATTATAGAGGGATCATTGGATCATTGCTCTATCTCACAGCAAGTAGGCCAGATATAACATTTGCTATTGGGATATGTGCAAGATACCAAGCTAATCCTAAGGCTAGTCACATGGAGGCTACCAAAAAGATACTGAAGTATCTTAAGGGCACGGTGAATAGAGGATTGTGGTATCCAGCTGATGATAACCTTGAGTTAACTGGTTATTCAGATGCTGATTATGGAG